>OY757925.1:38576571-38634071 GCA_963585895.1 Sepioteuthis lessoniana
GTACATATATATTCTCTGTGTGTCTGTGTGCTCACGCCCATGCGCCTGTGTGTGTGTGTGTGTGTGTGTGTGTGTGTGTGTGTGTGTGTGTGTGTATCTTTTAAAACAAAACTCTCTATTACAATCTGTAAATAAAGAGATGATTCCATACGTACGAAATATTATATAACCTATTCGAAAAGGTATTTTCCAATTAAATCACTGCTTTAAGAAAATAATTAACAACATTTTCACACGTTTTTTTTATTTATATTTTTAAAATCAACAATAATTAGTAGTGGCAAAAATACAATTATCATAATTCAAGTATTCTAAAATCAAATTAAGTTTCTTCTTGGAAACTAACAAAAAAAAAAAAAACTTTAAATTTTATTATTCGTTTCAGTAAACGAAATAACTTTTAATTCAGGAGCGAACAAATATTGATTAAAAAATCTCCAGCAAATTAAATAAACGAATCTCACCTTAATATCCGGACTTTTAGATGTTGTGTTGTCCACTTTTGTAGAGGTATTATTATTATTATTATCGTTGTTACTGTTGTTGTTATTATTATTATTGGAAGCTCCCGAATTGGCGGAGAGCAGACGACTTTGTCTTCGTGTTATCATGATCCTTTTTGTGATTTAAGTTTCCTTGTTACATGCAAATGGTATCAAACAAGTTGCGACGACAGAACGTTTCGCATCCAAATAGAGATCATCAACAACTTTATCCTTTCTTTTTTTAGATTCACAGAAATACGTGCCACGATGACGACGACGGCTGCGGCGGTGGTGGCGGTGGTGGTGGCGACGACGACGACGAAAATTGAGTATGTGAGGGTCGAGAGGTGAAAAAAGTAAATCTCCAAACTTTTGGTTAGATTCGCGAAACCGTAGGAAAAAAAAAGTGAAGAAAAAGAAATTAATTTTCACAAACAAATCTCTCTCGCTCTTTTCCCCGCCCTAAATTGTTGCATTCTTTAGAACTTTTTCTCTCTCTTCTTTCATTTCTTTAAAAAGCTTGTAAAAATAAATAAGTTTGAGGGGGAAAAGAATGAAGTGATTTTCTGCAGTTAAATAAATCTGCAGCTATACGTATATGTATTTTCTTGTTTGTTTGTTTGTTTGTTTTTAAGAAGTGATGGGTTTTCTTTCTTTCTTTCTTTCTTTCTTCTTCTTTTCCTTCTTCTCCTTCTTCTAAGCACACCTCACACTCATTTTTTTTTATAAACAGATAAGACGGTCGGATTGAAGAAAGAAAATAAGGAGGGTCTGTAAATTTAGAACTGCAACAATAATTCTAAAACGATGTTTATCTAAAAAAGGGTTAAAAATAGTGAAGAATGAAAACGTTGTTGTTTTCTTTTGAAGCAGAGATACGAATTCCTTTTCTTCCTTTTCGTCGTACGTAAACCTTTGAAAAGTTTACTTTATAAATAGATTCTTCTCGCAATACCTTAAAGTAGTAGTAGTAGTAGCAGTCAGCTCGGAATTAATATACTCCTCAAAGAGTCTGAATTGTTTACCATTTGGTATTCTTTGGATCTTGTCATCAAGAAATTGTTTAATATGAATATAAGCAATAAATGATAACGTCTAGGGAACGGTATATTGTCAATAGTAGTAACCTTCAAAAGAATTATTTCAAAAATTAAGCAATGAATTGTGTGGTACTAAGTTCAAGAGTGTCAAACAATAGCAGGAACAGTGATTTAAAAATAAATATAAATGTTTTATGTTATAGAGCTGCACAAATACTTATCGATATTTCTATTATAATAAAAAATGTATTTACATTTGTACTTAGGCAGTTCTCATGCTTTCAAAGCATTCTCGTCTTTTAGACAAAACTTGACATTTATTTTAAAAATGAATAACGTGTTTAAAGAATGATAATTATTTTATTACAATTAATATTTCATATATATATATATATATATATATATATATATATATATATATATATATATATATATATATATATATATATATATATATATTAATAAACGGTCGTTTAGGTCAGTAGAAAAAAAAAAGAAAAAACTCTACTCGATGTACAAAATTAGAAATGTAAAGAAGAGAAAAGAAATTATCGAAATTGGTTTGATAAATTGATGAAACAGTAAGGTAAGCAGTATATTTAGTGTAGGGGACTTTAGTGAAAGATAAAACAAGACAAGACTAACTAAAATCTGTTCATCCCTTTGTTTTAAGAAAAAAAAAATTCTTTAAATACCTGGTGTGTGTGTGTGTGTGTGTGTGTGTGTGTGTGTGTGTGTGTGTGTGTGTGTGTGTGTGCTTTAAGCTCGACTTTTTGTTCATTTTCTTGTTACATTTTCCATTTTTTGCATCATCAAGTATCCAATGATTTTTTAAAAAGAGAGTAATGTGTTATACCAACAATTTTGAAACTTTTTTGTGGCGGTATGCATACACCCCGATGAAATAAACATCCCATCGATATTATAAAGTTGTTAGTTGTGGGAGTTGGAAAGAAATGATGGATTGTATTTATATTTCTTTGTTCTTTTTATGGTTTTTTGCCAGGCGAGAGAAAGATAAGTGGGGTGGGAGAGTCTTTGTTCTTCTTTCTTTCATGTATGTGTTGGGTTTTTTTTCTTTACTTACTAAGTTTGCTGCGTCAAGTTGAAGGTGACGGGCAGTTGCAGACGACAGTAAAGAACATAATAGTTAATTCTTACTTGACTCAACGCGGCCGAAATTATATCTGGCGTAAAAACTAATTTTCTTTTATATCTTTATTTCATTTTTCTTTTTTTCATTCTATTTTTGTTTTAAAATCGTTCCAAATTGCTTATTATCATCTTCCTATTTTTCTTATTTTAATTCATTTTCAATTCTTATTTATTTTCTTCCATTTTCTCTCTTTACTTATTTCTCTCTCTCTCTCTCTCTCTCTCTCTCTCTCTCTCTCTCTCTCTCTCTATTTCTTTATTCATTTATTCATTTATTTATTCATCTATGTTTTTTTCTTTTTCTCTCTCTTTACTTATTTCTTCATTGTTCTTTCTTTCTTTCTTTCTTTTATTTATTTATTAATTTATTTATTTACTTATCTATCTATCTATCTATCTATCTATTTTTCTTTCTTTTTCTCTCTTTACTTATTTCTTCACTTTCTTTCTTTCTTTCTTTCTTTCTTTTTACTTATTTCTTTCTCTATTTATTAATTAATAAATTTGTTTATTTATTTTTTTATTTTTTTATTTCTCTATTTTCCTTTCTTTTTTTTTTTCCTTTCTTTATTTATTTCTTCTATTTCTTTAACTCCCTCTCTTATTTATTTCTTTTTCTCTTTACTTTATGCTCTTCTTCTTCTTCTTCTTCTTCTTCTTCTTCTTCTTCTTCTTCTTCTTCTTCTTCTTCTAATCTTTCGTTTTCTTCCCTATCCTTCACACCTCAGCCCTACTTAAACCTTTTTCTCAAACCCTTCTTCAGTCTCCTCTTTTTCTTTTATCATTTCTACTTCTACTTCTTTCTTTTTACTAACACGTTCATTTTTATTTTCTTTATTTTCACAAATTTTTTTCTCCCCCCCTTCTTTTTCTTTGCTTTTTTCTTTCTTTCTTTTTATATATTTTTCCAACTCTCAATTTTTCTTTTTCCACCCTTACATCCGTCCGACTCCAAACCTCCATAAACTACCAGTACCTTATTTAAAATTTTGATCAAAATCTTCTTCCTCATCTTCTTCTTTCTCCTTTATCATATCTGACACTCTTTCTTTAAACGCATATTTTCGTCCCCACCTCTATCTCTCTCTCTCTCTCTCTCGATCTATATTTCTCCTCTTTTCCTCTTTCTTTCTTTCTTTGTTTCTTTCTTTGCTCGTCTCCCATCTACTCCCGATTTTTCTCGCCCCAACCCTAAACAACTCCTCAACCCCAAACAACCCCCAACCCAAAACCCCCGCAAATTACCAAGTGCCTAGCTTGCCTACTTATCCACCAGACCAAACCTCCTCCATTCCGCCCCAGCCACGCTCTTCGCTCCCAAATTTGACTAAAATATCGTGCAGGCCAGGGTTTGGTTAACACTTACGACTCCATATATGGCTGATGATGTGAGTGGGTTCCTTGTATCAACTTTCGAGTCAGTAGGATCAGATCAGACCAGCCATATACGCAACTGCTGACGATTATTTTGCTTCCACAATTACCACCATAGTCCGCCGTTCTGATGCTTTTTCTTTCTTCAAAACTTACCAGAATGGAAGAAGCATGTGCAAAATCGAGCCGAACACAAGCCTTTCGAAAGATTTACCTTTCTTGCTTTTTTTTTCATTGTTTCTTTATTTCTTTGTTTGCTTCTTTTTATACTTTTTTTCTCTTTTTTTTCTTTTCCTCTCAACGCCCTTTTTTTTTTCTTCTATTCTCTACCGCCTTTCTTTCTTTCTTTCTTTCTTTCTTTCTTTCTTTCTCATCTTCTGTCTGCTCTTTCACCGTCCTTCTTTTTCTCTGCCTGCTCACAACTTGGCCTTTTGCCCTTCATCACTTTTTTGTCTGTTCTATCTCTACATCCACTTTCCTTTGTATCAGTCAGTATCTCTAACTTCTTTCTTTCTTTCTTTCTTTCTTTCTTTCTTTCTTTCTTTCTTTCTTTCTTTTACACCCTCTTTTCTTCAGTTACAATTTTCCTTTATTTCTCCTCCTACTTCTCTCTCTCTCCTCCCCCTCTCTCTACTCTCCTCTCTCTCTCCTCCCCCTCTCTCTCCTCTCCTCCCTCTCTCCTCTCCTCGCTCTCTTCTCTCTCTTTTTCTCCTCTCTCTCTCACTCTCTCAAACCAATACATATACACCATCAGGATCTATTCACTTTACACACGATTTAGCGTTTCAACTTTTCAAGTTAAAATTATTCTCCATTTACTAAATGATTTCTGTGTTTCGTTTAGTTTATTTGCTTAACAGCATATCAACTCCTTATGGGTTATTTAATGTCAAAATTTGATTCATTTTTAAAAGTTTGATTATAATTATATCTATATGTTCAATATTCCATTGCATTTCTTTATCAAACTGCACTTTTTTACATTTGTCAATAATTCTTTGCTTGCACTCAGTCATATGTCATTCCTATCCAATACAAAAAATTTGCACACAGTTGTATGGTTTTAAGTATCTCTGTCTTATATGTAATAATATATAGACAATTACATGGTTCCAGGAAACTAATACTAATATTCCTTACAAAACAATCATAGTGTCAAGTAATTATTCTTAATACAAATAATTTGCCCAAAACCATATGGTATCAAATATTCCTATCTAATACAAATAACTCTCAAACAAATCTATTTGACAGAGTGTCCTCTTAGTGTAATGGTTAAAGAGCTGAACTGCAGAATTGTAGTCAGCGAGTTCGAACTCCAGTCGCGCTATTACGTTCACTTTCGAACAAATACCCAAGGGAAAGGTGTGGACCCTCTTATCCTTCAAGCTATGGATTAGATAGTCCCCCTACTGATCCTTCTAGAAGGATGGTTTTAGTATTAAATAACCCAAGAAGGTTTATATGCCATTAAACAACAAAACAAAGAGATCTATTTGACTTGTAATGGTCTCTATGTCGAGGTATTTCTTCACTTCTAAAAATAAAATGACCCTTTTTTCCGAAAAAGGTCTTAGAGTGTTATCCATTCTCGATAATAAATTTTTCTTGTTTTGCCGCGAAAACTTAGTGGGTCTGGGACCTGCTATCTCCTGCCTGTACAGTAGAATTCCAGTATTCGAAAAGAACTTGCCTTATACATTTTACTGCTCTTTCAACAACTGAATCAAAATATTAGTTCCGAATTTCACGAACGATAACAAAGTCTAATCCTCAAAGTAATTCAGGACCGAAAGAAAGATTAACAAACCAGGGAAGTCTTTGTTTTATTTTGTTTTGTTTTGGTTTGGTTTCTTTGTTAAATGGTATATCAACCTTTCGTAGGTTATTTAATGCCAAAGCCATGCTTGCAAAAGAATAGCAGTGTTTCTATATAACCCATGGCTGGGGACAGGAGAGGTCCCTTTGGCGTAGTGGCTAATAATAAGCGAGTCCGAACTCCAATCTCATTATTGTTTTTAGTTTTGGACCTTTGGACGTTATAACCAGCTTATAGGTTGAGTAGCACCACTACTACTCTTCTACAATGTTGGTTTGGCATTAAATAACCTACGAAGGTTGATATGCCATTTAATAAAGAAACTAAACCGAACCAAACAAATAAGCTTTTAAAAAAGAATACGAAAACGTTTATGTATCCTGTTCACATACAAAATTGATACACGCAGAGAAACATGTTTATAAATCATTGATTATTACTAAAAAAATATATAAATACGTAAAAAGACAACTCAACCTCCTGTTATTTATAATTCATGTCCGCATTAACTTTTTATCCCGGAAAACTGCTCTGCAACAATATTTAGCAACATTTCGTTACAGCAACTCGTTAAACAAATTTCCTACTCACTCGACCCTCGTAACAAAACTATATATGGGACCCTAACAAAGTTGACCTGGGAGTAATAGCCATGAAGGGATACTTCACACTCCCCAAAGCTCCTGAACTCTATTCTCACCACCAGATGCTGTTTAGTATCATACCCATAACATCTCCTTTTGTGGGATCCCACCCTTTCTGTGAGAAAAAACAGTATGTGTATTCTAAGGGCAGGATTATTTAGTTTCGTACCCGTGGGGCAATGGTTATCGTCGTAGGAAATGGATAGGCGGCACGAGTTCAAACCTTGGACGAGACTGATGGCATTTCACATAGCACAAATACCCTTAGGAAAGGTATGAATCCAAATATTCTCCCTCCAGCTCTGGGTAAATAGTAGGGTAGACTAGGTTCTTCAGCCTTGGTGAGGCAACTAGGAAAACTCTGAATTCAAACCTGTTAAACTCCACTTAACAATTGACCTTGTGTCATATCCTGCCTGAGCGGAGGGGTTGGGTAAATATGATAATTTAGTTTCGAATTCTTCAATAGGGCTGTAGAAGAAGCTAGACAGCAATTACACAAGAATGTTGCGAGCAATATTGAACAAGTCATGGCGGCAACACCCCACAAAGCACCAACTATACGGCCACCTGCCTCGCATCACGAAAACTATACAAGTTAGATGAACCAGACACGCAGGACACTGCTGGAGAAGCAGAGACGAGCTCATAAGTGATGTACTCCAATGGACCCCCACATATGGCCGAGCAAAAGCAGGATGACCAGCTCGAACATACATACAGCAGCTATGTGAGGATACGGGATGTAGCCCGGAAGACCTGCCGTAGGCGATGAACGATCGGGAGAAGTAGCGAGAGAGGGTCAGGGATATCCGTGCAAGCGGCACCACATGATTATGATGATGAAATAATTCTTTCTCCTTTCCTGATTTTCAATGCACTTCTATTGTAAAATCATTAACAATGCATTATATTCTACATAGAAGTAAAGTAAAGTTGGCGACCTTAGCCGAGGGTGACCCGAAGGCTCCCCTTTCAATAGCTACTACACTGAAGTGTAGGGGAGGGCGCAACTCATTTCCCTGGATTGCTCCTGTTTACCCTTCATAATTATCTTACAATGCTGTGTTAAGCAAGACGCCATCAAGTACCATTTCTTTTTAGTCTTTGGTATGACTCGACCTGGGATTGAACCCCGTCTCCCGGACCATTGGCGAACACTCTACTCATTAGGCCAAAGACCCAGTATTATACATATAATAGCCCCTATTTTATCAATTGTCAAGTAAAGTTGGAGACTGTAGTCGAGGGCGACCCGAAGACTCTCTTTTCGTTTGCTACTACACCTAGGTGTTGGGGAGAGAGCAAATCCTTTCTCTGGATTGCTCCACTTTACCCTTGATCCGTGCCTTATAATGCTGAGTGTTAAGCAAGGCAACATAAAATGCTATTTTTGAGTCTTTCGTATGATTCGACTTGAAATTGAACCCCGATCTCCCGAGCCATTCTGCGAACACTCTACCCGCTATGTGACAAGTGATTATCCGTTTCGTCTTGATTTTCCATGTTGGTGGGCTGGTAGGTTTGTTAATCCTAGTTGGGTTATCTAACGCGAAAACCAGTCTTTCTTTTTACAAACAACGACATGGTTTCAAGTAACTAATAATAATCAATTGCAAATAATTATAACAGGAAATAACTATTTTAGTTTTAAAAAATTAATAGTTTGCACATGACTGAATTGTTTAAAATATCCTTGTCAAGTACATTTTCAGTCGGGTCTATTTGGTCCATCGATATGACCATAATAGATACTACCACTTCTTGGAAGTAATGGCACTGAAGGGTTAACTGCACACTCTCATTGCCTCGTCGGCTGGGGCTGTAGAATGCACCGACTATAGCTCTGCAGAGGGGTAAGACCCCCCCCCAATGTGTGTCCTGGATATGACACTAAACAATCTGATGGTGAGGTTCCAGTGATGCTAGAGCATTGGGGAATGTGGAGTACCCCTTTATTGCTATTGCTCCCTGGTCCACTCTGGCCCGGACCTGATAGGGCCTTATTTATGGGTAAAAATAGAACTAACTGCATACTTATGCTAAACTGAGTTGTTTGAATTAGAACTGTTTGACTAAACTGAATAGCTTTAAATAGAAATGTTTTTTAACAATTAAACTGTACTTACATTTAAACTGCATGCTTATATTAAAATGAAATGGAACCGTTTTGACATTGAAACTCTACTTACACTAAACTAAATTGTTTAATATAGAACTGTTTTGACATTTAACTGCGTGTAAATAAAATCTTTACTTATACTGAACTGAATTAGCTGAATTAGAACTGTTTGACTAAACTGAATAGCTTGAAATAGAAATGTTTTTGTGTACTGATTAAACTGTGTACTCATGCTAAACTGAATTCTTTGAAATACAACTGACTATTTGTATAAAAATGGATTTGGCGTCAAATAACCGACAAAGGTTGATATGCCATGAAACCCAAACAAACAAACCAACCACACTTCCAAGCGTTCCAGAACTGGAGTTTCACCACCGGATGCAGTTTGCTACTATACTCAGAACACTTATTCACTAGGCTATTGAACCAGAGTTAATATGCTGACTAAGAGCTAAAATCTTCAGAAATGGGTTTACTTTTTCGCCCACTGATAGATTCGAATCATACAAATAGATCGATATATAGTTATATGGTTCAAGTATTCCTATCAAATACTAATGATTTTCAAATAGATCTATTTGACCTATAGACGTGACCCTAACAGGAACTACCCCTCTATATTATAAATGCATAAGTATAGAAGCCCAATTATGTCATTACATTAATTCTTTTTCACCTAATTACCAATGACCTAAATAAAAACCAAGACCCTGAATCTCGCTAAAACAAATTTTGAGTAAATATTATAAAATTCAATGTTTTATCCAAAATTTTTCCTACCGTCAGAAAAAAAATATGAATCCTGAATGCAGAAAATTACTACAACTTTATAAAGAAGTGCTCGTGAGGTGAAGCGAGTGGGTAGCAATAAGAAAGCTTATATATTTACGAAGATGTTGCCCGTGGTGTAATGGTTATCGTCGTAGGAAATGGATCATGGCGACACGAGTTCAATCTTGGACAAGGTTGATTGCATTTCACATAGCACTAATATCCTTGGGAAAAGTATGAATCTGATTATTCTCTCGCCAGTTATGGGTAAATAGTAAGACAGAATGGGTTCTTTAGCTTTGGTTAGGCAACCAGTCTAATTGATAGAAAACCGTGAATTCAAACCTGTCAAACTCTGCTTTAAAAATGACCTTGTGCCAAATCTTGGCCATGCAGAAGGGTTGGTAAATACATATCTACATATACCGTCTATAATAGAAATGAGATTGATTTTGTATAATTTTTATTACCAACTTCATCTACTTCAACAAAAAATGGTCAGATCTCCAGAACTGGAGCCTCACCATTAGATGTGGTTTAATGACACAGAACATTTTTAGGGTTAGGATGGTCTTATCCCTTTGTAAGGGACACAGTCAGCGTATTCTATGCACGTCTATTCGGAAATAATTATGAGCTGAGTAACATTTGAATTTCAAAAATGAAGTCGTCATCTCTGTATAAAAAACGAGTTTGTATTTGGACAGGATATATCGTGGATCTTGTAGTTATTACATAAAGCAGAATTGTAAACGGAAAAAAATCTGAAGAATCTTATCTTAAACGCTGGCATAACTCTAAATCAGTTCCGTTGAGAAGACAAACATTGACAAAGACGATACCTCTATACTTGACACTGCATTCAATTGGTTTATCGCTACTTGTTGCACGTTCATAGCATTTCAAAATGGCATCAACGGAGCTTGGGTTTTGTTTTGGAGGAACAGGAGAAAAAAAAAACAAGACTCAGATTAGCGAAATAAGGTTGATGTAATACCACATGAATATCTTTTTAGCCCAAATGTATCTACAGTGTACTGAGAAAACAGTGAGGCTAGTTTTCTTTTCGGGCTTATTCTACAGGCCCTAAAGTTTCAAAACTGGATCTTCATCACCGGATGCAGTTTAGTGTCATATCCCGGATACTTTAGTGTTTCATTTTCGTGATACACTTAACCTAGCCGTGTCGGCCAGGGCTGTAGAATACGCCAACTACCTCTCTGTAGAGGTGTGAGACCCATTCCTAACAAGTGTACTGGATATAGTATTAAACGGTCTGATAGTGAGGCTCTAGTCCTTGAGCTTTGGGGAATTTGAAGTAACCTTTCATGGCCATTACTCTCTGGTCCACTCTGGCCTGGAGTGGAAGTACACATCAGGGTCCCACCTATGGGTCAAATAGAACTAGTGTCATGGGTATGACACTAAACTGCATCCAATAGCAAGGCTCCAGTCCTTGAGTTTTGGGGAATGTGGAGTAACCTTTCATTGCCATTACTTCCAAGTCCACTCTGGCCTGGAGTGGAAGTACATGTCGAGGTTCCACCTATGGGTCAAATAGAACTAGTGTCATGGGTATGACACTAAACTGCATCCAATAGTTAGGATTCAGTCCTTGAGCTTTGGGGAATGTGGAGTAACCTTTCATTGCTATTACTCCCTGGTCAACTCTAGCTTGGAGTGGTTGTACCTGTTAGTGTCCCATCTATGAATCTAATAGAACTGTTTGACGATTTAACTGAGTGTAAACAAGTGACTTTTATTGAATTGTTAGTATCACAGAGCAATACTTGAAACACTTTAACTGTACGCAAAAATTGAATTATTGGTATTTCACAGCAATACTTAAAACTATTTGACAGTACAAATGAATGAATAGTGTTGAATAGAATCATTAGTGCTAAATATCAATACTTAAAACTATTTATCTGGGTAAAAAATACAGCAATACTCAATTGTGTGCTATCAAATTTGCTGTGACTTTTTAAAAAATGAAATTACGAACAAACTATTCCCTTTTAAATCATATATGTATATCCATTTAACTGTATACAAACAAATGATTGATGTTAAATTGAATTGGTAGTGTTTCATTGCAATACTTGGAATCATTTAACTGTGTGCTAGCAAATGACTGATATCAAATGGAATTGCTAGTGTTACATAGCAATATTTAGAACTGTTTAACTATGTGCAAAGAAATGTTTGATATTAGATAGAATTATTAGTGTTAGATCAAAATACTTGAAACCATTTAACTGTGTATAAGCAAATGAGCCCAGGCTCATTAAAAATGTTATCCACAAACTCGTTTACGAATCATTTATATTTCATATATGTGTAAAGAGGATTTGGCACTAGATAACCTGCAAGGGTTGATATGCCATGAACCAACCAACCAACTACACTCAACAAAATATACTTGTAATAATCCAAGACTATACAACTAAACATGAATTCTGAGAAGAAAAAACGAACTGAATGTTTTCACTCGTGTTTAAGAGAGTAATGGCTAACGTGCTGGGCTGCGGCTTCGAAGCAAGTGAGTTCGAACTCCAGTCGTGCTATTACGTTCACTTTCGTAGTAATACTATTGGGAAAGGTGTGAATCCCCATATCACTCCAATTATCGGTTAAGTAGTATCACTGCAAACCGGCTCATTGGCCGAGTGGGTACAGTGTTCGCCAATGGTCTTTCAATCCCAGGTCACCTCATACCAAAGACTTTAAAAACGGTACTTGATACCTCCTTGCTTAACACACAGCAATATAAGGTACGTATCAAGAGAAAAGTGGAGCAATTCAGGAAAAGGAGTAGTGCCCTCCCCTACACCTCGGTGTAGTAGCCACTGAAAAGGGAGCCTTTGGGTCAACTTCGACTAAAGGTCGCCAATTTTACTTTTACTTTTTAGCTTTATCTTGAGCTAACTTTAGACAGATGTATATTCATGCTTCGAACGTGTTTCATCGATTATGTTTTTGGCGTCGATAATTCTCACACATACACACACACACATGTACACACACGCACACACACACACACATACACAGAGTTGCCCAGTCGTCTGAGACTGTAGAATACACCGACTGCTTCTCTGCAGAGGGGTAAGACCCCCCCCCCCAACGAGTGTCCTGGATATGACACTAAACAATCTGATGGTGAAGTTCCAGCAGTGCTGGAGCTTTGGGGAATGTGGAGTACCCCTTCATTGCCATCGCTCCCAGGTCCACTCTGGCCCGGAGTGGTAGCACCTGATAGGGCCCTGTCTATGGGTTAAATAGAACTAACAGCATACTTATGCTAAACTGAATTGTTTGAGTAAACTGAATAGCTTGAAATAGAAATGATTTTGACAATTAAACTGTACTTACATTTAAACTGCGTGCTTATGCTTAACTGAATTATTTTGAAATAGAACTGTTTTTCGACATTAAAACTGTATTTACACTTAACGGAATTGTTACATATAACTGCTTGAATTGTTTGAAATGGAAATGTTTTTGACAATTAAACTGTACTTACATTTAAACTGCGTGCTTATGCTTAACCGAATTATTTTGAAATAGAACTGTTTTTCGACATTAAAACTGTATTTACACTTAACGGAATTGTTACATATAACTGCTTGAATTGTTTGAAATGGGAATGTTTTTGACAATTAAACTGTGTACTTATGATAAACTGAACTGTTTTCAATAGAACAGATTATTTACATAAAAATGGATTTGGCATTAAATAACCTACAATGGTTGATATGCCATAAAACCCAACCCAACTAAATCCTATATATTCAATATATATGTATAAAGAGGATTTGGCATTAAATAACCTACAATGGTTGATATGCCATAAAACCCAACGCAACCCAACCCTAACACACAGACAAAAGGGAGCCTTCTGGTCGCCCTCACAACGGTCGCCAACTTTACTTTACTTACTTAGTATCACTGCTATTCTTATGCACAGATTTCGGCAAGGGCTGTAGAATACATCGACAGCTTCCCTGCAAAGGTGTAAGACCCCACCCCCAGCGAGTGTCCTGGATATGATACTAAACAATCTCATGATGAGGTTCCAAGAATGCTAGAGCTTTGGGAAATGCGGAGTACCCCTTCATTACCATCGTTCCCGGGTTAACTCTGGCTCGGATGGTAGTACCTGATAGGGTCCTATCTATAAGTCAAATAGAAGTAAACTGTGTACTTATGCAAAACTGAATTGTTTGAAATAGAACTGTTCTGACATTAAACTGTGTGTAAAAAAATATACTTATACTAAACAGAATTGTTTGAATTAGAACTGTTTATTTGTATAAAAATGGATTTGGTATTAGATAACCTACAAAGGTTAATATGCCATAAAACCCAAACAAACAAACAAACTGCTGTTCTTCTGCAAGGATGGCTTTGGTATTAAATTACCCATTCAGGTTGATATGCTATTAAATAAAGGAACTAAACCAAACCAATCGTGTTTAAGCTCAACCAGCTCATTTTCAATAAGAATGGCAACCTGACAAAAACAAACTCATTAATTTTCAGACTGATCTCGTATACAGCTTTCAAACGTAATCGACAAAAAATACAATCATATTTATTGTTTCATTTTCCCTCCCTGTTTCCTTTGTATTATAGAGTGCGTGGAAGCTGTACGAATTAGTTTCGTAAATCCTACTAGTAATATAAAAGTAAGTAAAGTTGGCCACCGTAGTCGAGGGCGACCGGAAGGCTCCCTTTTCAATAACTACAACACCGAGGTGTAGGGGAGAGCGCTACTCCTTTCCCTGGGTTGCACCGCTTTACCCTTAAAACGTTCCTTATATTGCTGAGTGTTAAGCAAGGAAGTACCAAGTACCATTTTTAAAGTCTTTGGTATGACGCGACCTAGGATTGAACCCAGGCCTCTCGGACCATTGGCGAACACTCTACCCACTAGACCAACGAGCCGGTTTGATGATATATCAACCCTTGCAGGTTATCTAATGCCAGTAATATAAACAGATAATTTTATTTCAAGAAATAACCATTTCTATGTCTGTGGTCAAGACAGCCGATTCAGACTGGTCACTTTGGGGCTGAAATGATTTGCGGTGAACATAAAACTGACCATCGGTGTCTTCAGAAAAGTGGTTGCCAACTAGACAGCATCTGCTTCGTGTTGTCATTTCTTTTATCCACTTGTTTCATTTGTCGCTATCTACATGTACGCATGCGCGCGTGTTTGTGTGTAGGAGGTGCACCTGCTGAAATGGCAATCTAATTAAATTAGACGGCTTCTGATTCACACAAAAACTATGGAACGGCTACAGTCTTGCCCATGAATAATTCCACCTCCAACAATTTTCTTTTTTTTTTTTCTTTCATTTTTTTTAACAAAAACTTAATTTTCTCCGAAGCCATAACAGAATTTGATAATTTCTTGTGAAATTTTATACAGTCAAAACGAACATTATTATGTATTATCTATTACCAAACTCATTGTTGACGTCTAAAAGAAAGTGCATTTTAACCATAACCGAAAGCGTTCATCCTAAAACCAAATTTTGCAATTTACTTGGCCTTTCTTCTTGTCAGACGTAATCTTTAATAAATAATGTTTTATTATAATTACACAAAAATGTTGCGAGCAATATTGAACAAGTCCTGGCGGCAACACCCCACAAAGCACCAACTATACGGTCACCTGCCTCCCATCACGAAAACTATACAAGTTAGACGAACCAGACACGCAGGACACTGTTGGAGAAGCAAGGACGAACTCATCAGTGATGTACTCCTATGGACCCCCGCATATGGCCAAGCAAAAGCAGGACGACCAGCTCGAACATACATACAGCAGCTATGTGAGGATACGGGATGTAGCCCTGAAGACCTGCCAGAAACGATGAATGATAGGGAGAAGTGGCGAGAGAGAGTCAGGGATATCCGTGCTAGCGGCACGACATGATGATTATGAGGATGATGAATTTTTTATTACCAAACTCTACAACATTGAAACCCTGTAACTAAAAATAAAATTTCAGCACTTCTGTAACCAAAAATATAGCATAAATATATATTAGACATGTACTTATTTCTGGACCGCTACCTATTCGTATTTTTGGTCACAGAGGTTCAATGCTTGTAGAGTTTTTATAGATAATACTTTATAATAGTATATTTATATTATATAAAATTTCATATAATTTATCCATTTAGACTGTGTGTATTTACCACCCCCTCTGCACGAACATGGCGTGATACAAAGTGAATTTTGATGTGAAGTCCAAAAGGTTTGCAATTAAAGTTTTCCTAAACCGACTGCTTTTCCAAAGTTAAAGAGCTGGAGGGAGAATAATTGGATTCTTGCCTTTCACAAGAGTATTACCTCGATGTGAAATAGCCTCGTCCAGGAATTGAACTCAGTTAGCCAAATCCATGTTCTAAGACGATAACTATTCTACCACAAGCACCACCAAAGGTTTCGGGTGCATAATGTTCCTCTAGAAATAATGAATTTTTGGTGTCTTCGTTTAAGAAGAAAACTATCTTATTTTCTTTTAAATTGTGGGATGTAATTATTTTGGGGCGATACTGTAGTCAGAAAACTTCTATTTTCTTATGATAGTGTTAGTCGTTTTCATAGAGTCAGCCTGCACCTTACCCTCTATCTCCATTAGTCAGACAAAACAAAGCAGTCAAAGAGTTTGCCTACCTAGTATGTTTCATATCTTTTGACACTAAAATAGACAACAAGATAGGCAACAGACTAGCCAAAGCAAACAAAACCCTTTGACAGACTGTACAAAAATGTGTCTGGAAAAAATATGAGCCTTAGTAAAGAGACAGTGTTGACCACCCTTCTATATGGTACCGAATAACGAGTCATCTAGTGCTATCATTTACACTTAGTTGAAAGCTGTCGATACTATTTTCAGTAGGCGGCTGCATTATACACACTTAAGTCACAAAAACTACTAAATTCAAAGGTATGAACCCCATGTGTGAAAAGATACATCAACATTATCCATATTGGTCTACCAATGGTTTTACTCTTTTGAGAGTAAAACCAAGAGTCGATGAGACAGATTAAAAAATAGATTCTAAGCCTATTCATTACAGAGTGTGACTTTTGTCGAATTTTTCGCAACGTGCCACGTGAAAATGTAGTCGAATTTCATACTATTTGCTAGTCATAACCACTGGAGAATTTTGCAGACAAATTTCTGGTTCTCTTGGAATCAAATTCGACCAATGTATTTATGCATTCAGGTTGTTGCCATGGAAACTTGTAAAAGTGAACGTGTTCTGTTAAGAAACGTTTTTTTTTTTTTTTTTTTTTTAACAGTCATTCTCATTTTATTTACTTTGTTTTGTTTTTGTTTGAAAATGTAGATACGGGTGCTACTGAAATTGGAAAACGTGAGAGCGAAATATCTAAAGATTCTTTTTAAAACTTTTGTGGCATCGACAATCAGCAGTGAAGTACCAACTCAAAAATAGCCACTTTTCACTGTTTACATTTTTTTTACACGAAGAGCAGTTCATTTTAATCTTCAAGTATTCCTATCTAACGCCAAAGATTTGTGAGTGGTTATAGGATTCCAGGTAAATAATAATAATAATATTAATAATAATAATAATACGGAGAACACGATAGACAATAGAATGATAACAACTAGGAAATAAAAATGGGTGAAAAACAACATCTTACACCAGAAAACCTGGACCTGGCTAAGAAAAGGAAACCTTAAAAGAGAAACGGAATCTTTCCTAATATCAGCACTGGACAACGCCATAAGGACCAATCATATCAAAGCGTGAATAGATAAGACGCAACAAAACAGTAAATGTAGGCTCTGCGGTTACAGAGACGAAACGATCAATCACATAATAAGCGAATGCAGCAAATTAGCACAGAAGGAGTGTAAGACTTGACACGACTGGGTCGTCAAGGTGATCCACTAGGAAATGTGCAAGAAATTTAAATTTGACCATACTAACAAATGGTATATGCACAACCCAGAAGACCAGACCTTATAATAATCAACAAAAAAAAAAGAGAATTCGCAAAATTGTCGACTTTGCTCACCCGGTGGACCTCAGAATAAATCTGAAGGAATGTGAAAAGAGGGATAAGTACCTCGACCTTGCTAGAGAATTGAAAAAGCTGTGGAACATGAACGTGACGATTGAGCCAATTGTGATTGGTGATTTTGGCACAATAACTAAAGGATTATTAAAAGGCCTGGAGAACTTGGAAGTTGGCGGATGGGTAGAGACTATCCAAATTACAGCATTGCTGAGAACGGCCAGGATCCTGAGACGAGTCCTGGAGACTTGAGGAGACTTGGTGTCACTCAAACTCCAGTGAAAACCCATCAGCTAACACTGATGTGAAAAACTCTAAAGGAGTAAATAATAATCCTAGAAAATGACACACATAAACTCCTTTGGGACTTTGACATACAGACGGATTACCTAATCTCGGCCAGAAAACTAGACCTAATAATAATCAACAAAAAAAAGAGAATTTGCAAAATTGTCGACTTTGCTTTCCCGGCTGACCACAGAATAAAACTGCAAAAATGTGAAAGAAGGATAAGTACCTGGACGAGTGGAGACTATCCAAACTACAGCATTATTGAAAACGGCCAGAATACTGAGAAGAGTCCAGGAGACTTGAGGAAATTTACTGTCCCTCAAACTCCAATGAAAGACCATCAGCTAACGCTGATGTGAAAAATTCTAATGAGTAAATAATACTAATCCTTAACTAAATAATTATAACTTCAAGTAGCTATTCTTTATACAGCTACTTTGGACATACTTATATGGTTTCACATATTAGTATCCAATAATAATAATTTTCAAACAAATCTATGTGACCCAGAGATGGAAGCCTAACAGGTACTACATCTCCGGTTCTGGGTAGACTAGGGTGTAACGGCAATAAAGGGTCAATCCACACTCCCCAGAACACCAAATGCTTTATCTCCGGATGCCAGGCCACCGAACCTAGTTGGCTGGGCCTGTAGAATACACCGACTGCATCTCTGCAGGGGGTAAGACTTTAAACAATCTGATGATGAAGCTCCAGTAATGGAGCTCTGGGGAATGTGGAGTACCTCTTTATTGCCATCGCTTCAAGGTCCACTGTGGCCCGGAGTGGTAGCACCTGATAGGGTCCTATCTATGGGTCAAGTAGAAGTGCATGACATTTAAATTGTACAAATGGTAAACTGAATGGTTAAAATAGAACTGTTTTTGATATTTAAACTGTGTGCTTATGTTAAACTGAATTGTTTGAAATAGAACTGTTTTATATTTAACTGTGAGGAGACAAAAATTGTACTCATGCTAAACTGAATTGTTTGAAATTGAACGGTTTATGCATAAAAATGGATTTAGCATTAAATAACCTACAATGGTTGATATGCCATAAAAAAACAAACCTAAATAACGAACCAACCAACCAGGACACCTTTTTTTTCTTTTTTTTTTTCTGGTGGGAGTGTAGTCTTATCTCATTGTAGAGGATGCAGTCGTCGTATTCTAAGCTCCAACGACATATCTATATATATATATATATTTTTTTTTCCGTTGGTCCAATGAGAAAAAAAATAAATACTTTAAAAGGTCTACTAGAGAATTCGTTTTTAGGCTATTTATTCTTCTTTCACACGTGTTTCTGACGTTTTAAAATGGTTTATCTTAGTGTTCCCCATAGGGTTTTTTTTTTTCAAAGTGGCGACTGTTTTGATGGTGTTTAATTTCAGGATTTGTGTCTGTGAATGTTAAGTTCGAGTTAATTGTCGGTGACAAACTTTCATTACAGTAGATATTGTTTTTCTCTTTATTTTTTCTTTCTTTATATATATATATATATATAGAGAGAGAGAGAGAGAGATGACTCTGTACATGTTTATAAATCGTTTTCAAAGTTCGTTTTGTTTTCTATAACATGCCTTTAATCATGGAAATAAGTATTAACAGTAAATAATTGTTATATAATAAATTTTGTAACATTTTATTAAATATCTAGAAGTTAGAAAGTAATCTTTTGTGAGTGACTTAGTTTATTGTTGAGTCAATTCTGTGTAAAGACTTTGATAAAAAAAAACATGGATCTATCTTTATGGGCTTCCAAAATTGATGTGATGTTTTTTTAATATTTTCTATTATAGTTAATTGAGCCTCTTTGATATGTTATTCAAGGCTAAAATGTTTTTCTACAGGGAGAAGTTTGTTATAATTCAGAGATTTAATTCTGCATCTATAGTTATTTATTTAAAAATTGAAAGGCCGTTTTGATTTCCCTATAATTGACTTGAAGAATCGTCTTTGCTGATGCTGTTCGATATATAAAGAATTAGAACCTCAGCATGATATTCTAATTATCTACAAATTACTGAAATAGAAATAATAAAAATGATGAAGAATATAACAATGAGAACAAAAAGCAGATTGAGCAAAAATCATAAAGATTTCATATTGATTTCAAAGACGTTAAATCATCATTATTAGCTGATGACTTTTTAAAAATGACCTTCAGTCCAAACATAACAAAATTAAAATACTGATTGGAATGGAAATTGCTTTATTCAAGAAATCACTGTTCTAATAAAAACCTCGATATAATATGGAATTTTTGCTTAGTTACCTTTGTCTTCTCATTTCTTATCCATTTTTCTGATTAGTAAAAGAAAGAAATCCAAGATGGCACTTGGCGTTTGGCACACACACACACACACAAACACACACACACACACACACACACACACATATATATATATATATATATATATATATATTGGCATATATATATAAAAGCATATCGTAGAGTGTTGGTAAGCAAGTTATTCCCACTCACAAAGTTTCTACCATTGTGTGACGTTGCAAAAACTGTTTTCCACATGAAATTGTACGTTCGATCCTTTTAAGTTACACAATTTCTATACTTTTTGATGAAACTTTTTCACACACACACACACACACACACACTAATATTATTTATATATACTTAATTGCATGTATACTTATCTGCGACCGTCGGTTTCATGCCGTCTTTTTAAGACAGTCATCTGTTTGATGAGTGTCGTAAAACGACACAGCAAAGCGAGATTTTTATTACAGCTATACATTCACAATCTTCAAACCAAGAGAATAAAGCAATTTTCAAACCAATTTACTATTTAATGATCATCTTATGGAATCAGAATTTGCGCTGAACATATCTTTTAATTATCCAAAGACACCATATAACTAAAGGACCATATAAGTAGAAGAATGCTAAGAAGAATAAAAGACTCTTAAATAAAAAGAATGCTAAGGCTCCATATAACTAGAAGCATATATACGAATTTGACATATCTTTTGATTATCTAAAGGCACCATATAACTAGAAGCATATATACGAATTTGACATATCTTTTGATTATCTAAAGGCACCATATTACTAGAAGCATATATACGAATTTGACATATCTTTTGATTATCTAAAGGCACCATATAACTAGAAGCATATATACGAATTTGACATATCTTTTGATTATCTAAAGGCTCCATATAACTAGAAGCATATATACGAATTTGACATATCTTTTGATTATCTAAAAGCACCATATAACTAGAAGCATATATACGAATTTGACATATCTTTTGATTATCTAAAGGCACCATATAACTAGAAGCATATATACGAATTTGACATATCTTTTGATTATCTAAAGGCTCCATATTACTAGAAGCATCAAAATATTCATAGTCTTCCGGTACAACAGGAACTCAACAATTTTACCGATTGTCGATTATAATACTAAATCTCTGCATCCATTTGTAACCGAATAATTGGGAAAACAATGTGGCAATAATAACACTGGGCAACAATTTTTTACTTTTTGAATGTTGTCTAGATTTCTACAACTGATTTAGAGTATTTTTGCACTGCTGAATCGGAAAATTGCATCCGTTTCTCTCCATCAGGTCAGGTTTTTTTATTGCGAGGTTGATTTGAAAAAAATCAGATCTTGTGACAAAATCGATTACATTTTTGTGGCATCATCAGCTGATTTTTGTCAACACATATCATCCTAAATATGTTTTTAAGAGAAAAAAATGTTTTGCCAACAACATATATTGATTACCTGATAGAAACATCGATTTCTGTAAACTGAATGGTGGGCATTGATAAAGGTAAGTACACGTAAATTGCATGTTGCTTCACCATTATTTAAACTTCTGGGTTTGAACTTCCGTTTCTTCGAACTCCTGGAATGCTCAGCGGCAGGGAGGTCTCTCTTCAGATTCCAACTGTAGTCAGCAATCATGACAGCGTCCCAGCGACTCTGATACCTGGTATCCATCTCTTTCAGGTCCTGATGGAATCTCTCCCCCTGCTCATCACTCATTGAACTCAGGTTCCCAAGAAACCGGTCCATATGTGAAAATAGGTAGTGCATCTTGACACTCATTTTGCAGCCCAGGTTTCTGAAAGCAGTCAGCATGTTGTTGACAAGTTCAGCGTAGTTTCTGGCCTTATTGTTGCCAAGAAAGCTCTTCACTGCCAGAACAAATGCCTTCCACGCTTCCAGTTCCACTTCGTTCATTGAGTTTTCGAACTCTGGAGCTCTAATGAGCTGCCGGATCTGAGGACCGTCAAAGATGCCAAATTTTAACTTCTCCCTGGTCAATCCAGGAAAAGCCTGGCAAAGTAAGTGAAGCAGTCACCATCCTTGTCCAGAGCCTTGGTGAACTGCTTGATTAAGCCGAGCTTGATGTGCAGCGATGGGAAGAGTATTCTGTCTTTGTCCACCAGAGGGTCGTTGATGACGTTCCTTTCCTTGCAAAGCACCAATTCCTCTCGCAAAGGCCAGTCCTTCTTCGTGTAATGCTGAGCACGGTCCCTACTATCCCACATGCACAGAAAACATGATTTTATGACTTCAAACTGATCCCTTTTCGACATAATCACCCAGAACTATCGGACCTGAATACTTCTTGTCATTAAAATAATCATTTCCAATCAAAACAATTATTCGATATGGCATTTTACCCCCACCAACTTCTAAAATGCTCCACACATGCGTACATGTGAACAAAAACGTAAAAAAACATGTGACCATAGCTCAAAAACTTGACCTGATTAAGCAAAACCAATGTAATTTTTAAATTCAGTGCATCAGATTTGTCCTAAATTAGCTAAAAAAACGCAGACAACTAAATTGGCAGCGGATTAGTTTCGTCTGTTGATCTATCCCACAAACATATCATTTTATCTTTTGTTTATTTTTTTATTTTTGGAATTTCTTTAAGAAGTTGGCTTCCGGTTTTGGTTAAAACTATAGAACCCAAATGTCAGGTCCAGAAACGATAAAAAAAGCAAAATGCAATCCTAAAATACAGTCGTATTTATTTACTTAACTGGCTCTTTAAAACAATCCCAGGTTTGGCGTATATGACACTTAGCTTTTCAGCCTACGTCAACTATAACAACAACAACATAATAATAATAATAATAATAATAATAATAATAATAATATGAAAACATGGAGAATGGAATTGACAGCAGGAGGAAGAAACTTAGCTGAAGCAAAGATCCAGGGGTATTTTTCAAGGAGATGCTCTATCACTCTTACTATTCATAATTGCCATGATGCCACTTAACCACATACTCAGAAAATGCACAGCCGGATCCAAACTTAGTAGATCGCAGGAAAAGATCAATCACTTAACGTACATGGATGACATCAAACTATTTGCAAAAAATGAAAAAGAACTGGAAACTCTAATACGCGCAGTTAGAATATACAGTCAGGACATAGGAATGGAATATGGCATAGAAAAACGTGCCATGCTTGTAATGAAAAGTGGCAAATGACATCTAACTGACGGAATGTAACTACTAAATCTAGACAGAATTAGAACGCTCGGAGAAAACGAAACATACAAATACTCGGGCATCTTGGAGGTTGATACCATCAAACAAGTGGAAATGAAAGACAAAATTCAAAAAGAATATCTCAGAAGAACTAGAAAACTACTCAAGACAAAACTCTCTTTCAGAAACCTTATCAAAGGAATAAATACCTGAGATAATCCAGACCTTTTCTGAAGTAGACTAGAGATAAACTTAAGCAAATGGACTAAAGAACAAGAAAACTAATGACCATGCATAAAGCATTACATCTCAGAGACAACGTTGACAGACTATACGCACCAAGAAAGGAAGGAGGAAGAGGATTTGACTTTGACGCATCGATACGACGACTCGAAGACTACATAAAAACACGAAGGAAGACTGATTACAGTCATCAGAAACGATACTGACAACACGATGGACAACAGAATGACAAAAAAAACTCTATGGGCGTTTTAACGACTAATAAACAACATCTCACACGACAAAACCTGAACCTGGCTAAGAAAAGGAAACTTTAAGAGAGAAACAGAATCTCTTCCAACAGCAGCACAAAACAACGCCGTACGAACCAAACATATCAAAGCGAGAATAGATAAGAAGCAACAAAGTGGCAAATGTACGCTATGCGGTGACAAAGATGAAACCATCAATCACATAATAAGCGAATGCAGCAAATTAGCACAGAAGGAGTATAAGACTTGACACGATTGGGTGGGCAAGGTCATTCACTGGGAGATGTACAAGAAATTTAGATTTTACCATACGAACAAGTGGTATATGCACAACCCAGCAGCTGTCCTAGAAAATAACACACATAAACTCCTATGGGACTTTGACATACAGACAGATCACCGAATCTCGGCCAGAAGACGAGACCTTTTCATTCTATAAATGTACATACTTACATATATATATATATATATATATATATACATATTTGGTGGAGCTGTACATTTTTGGAAAAGTTTAGGTTATTTTTCATTCCTTTGAATCAACTTTAAGGAAAATGGGTAAATTTTGGAATGATTATTTAAGAAGAAAAAAGAAATAATTTGAAAATAATTAAAAAATTTATGATATTTAATAATTCATATTGAATAATTCAAAAATTTGAACATTAGATAAAAAAAAGAACAATAAAACGAAAAATACAAAAATGAATAAAGTAAAAACCAAAGAATGTTTAAAAGGGAGAAAGAGGCGCTGAACTCTGCGGGGACCAGTATTTCAAAACAAAATAGGAAATAAAGATTTTCTTTGCAAGTTTTCTATCTTCCTAAAAGAAATGAAAGAATATGAACAAGAGGAATCATGACAGGTCCCCAACTGCATTTCCAAAGTAAAGGAAGCTATATTTCTCATTGGGACGGAGTAAGTCTCTTGATAAAATTAGATTTAAGTTATATGTAGATATTTATTTCGCTAGTTAGCTCACTCTTTCAGGATTTGTGAGAGAATGGTCGCTTGGTAGAGCATATATGAAAGAAATCACAAATCTCAAGAATGGCAAAGAAATACAGAAAGAGTTTTGGGATGAAAGAAAAAGTATATATTCACTCAACTCCTCTGCCACAGACAAGATACGATACATGTTTATTTTAGTATAACTGGTTTAGATTCAGTTTTCCCTCTGCTAAACCGATTGCCGTACCAAAGCTAAACAGCCCAGTTTGTCTTTGCACATCTACTGGGAGAAAAGATGGATTAATGGCTTTCTCAAGGGTTTTAGCACGAAATGAAACGCAAATAAGATTTAATATGAAGAGTGAGTATATCGAAATTTTAATTTGTCTCGTTTATGCAGGCCCAAACTTTCAGTCTTCATCATTTATCCTTTTAAACAGATTTCGTAAACCGAGTTAGAACTTGTAAGACTTAATACCTTCACTTTTTAACTTTTAAGTTTTAACTTAGTGTAAGTCAAGCGATCCTTTTTGATTTTATTCAATCTTTGTAAATTGATTTTATTTCTTACTTTAACAATTAAGCATAGTGAGCATATAAGAATTTCAGAAATATTTTGGTAAAGTTTTGCTTAACGTGAATTTAGATTTATGCAGATGGACAGAATGAAACAGCGATAAAAATATAACTTTAATGAGTAGAGTGTTCACCAATGGTCCGGGAGACAGGGGTTCAATCCCACGTCGAGTCATACCAATGACTCAAAATGGCACTTGATGGTGTCTTGCTTAACACTAGGTAAATTGGAGCAATCCAGGGAATGGAGTAACGCCTTCCCCAACAACTCGGTGTGGTAGCTATTGAAAAGGTAGCCGTCGGGTCACCCTCGACTAAGGTCACCAACTTTACTTTACTTTAGGTGTGGAAGATTAGACAGAATCCAAAAACATTTTATCGCTAGAGACTTTTGCACATGCCTTATGGATTGAATAAGCCTTTTCTTCTTTTTTCTTCTTTTAATCCAAAGAAAGACAACGTAGATTGAGTTTCATCCATCTTGATAATAAACCAGCATTTGATGTTCTACATTTTTCCGGGGTTCGAATCACGTTCTGTCTTCATTACATATATCATTTTGCCATGGTTTCAAACAAACGTCATTTGGATTCTCGCGACTGCAGTGTCATCTGTTTAGAGGGGGTATCTCCGTGGCGTAGTGGCCAATGTACTGGACAGTGACATCGCAGTAAATCCAAAAATAAGAACACTTCTTATTACATATATTTCTGTTATATTATTTTTTTATTACTAAGATGGTACAGTATTACTTTGAGCTATAAAGTTTCAACGCTGTAAAGTTTGATAATTTGTAAAATGTAATAATATCCATTCGGACTATACAATGTTCCGATAGAAATAATTTTAAAAAATTGATACTTTTAATTTCGAAGAAAATTAACTTATAATAAAATTGTGTGTACTTGAGTTAGAAATCCAATATCGCCATTACGTTCACTTTTAAATTAATATCATTTGGAAAGGTAAGAACACCTTTATGCCCCTAGCTTTGGGTTAAATAGAGCCATTAATGTTCTTCTACAAGGATGACTCACCAAGGTTGATATACTATTAAACAAAGATACCATAATGTGTACCTATGTATGTGGGATTCAATATAAATGTTAAATAAGGATAGAAAGGAGCTAGCGAGCAAGATCTGAGCATGCGCAAAAGACTCTTCAATGTGGTAACTATTTTAGTATGAATATTTTGAATGCATTGTGAACTTAAAAAACAATAGTTCTATTTTTTTAAAGTTGAATAATGCATTTTAATATTTTGTTTATTTATCTAAATGTTCAAAAACTATCCAAGAAATAATGTCACAAACAATATTGATAGAAGTAAAAGAAAGGTAGAAAAAATCGGGCTATAACTAGATCGAAGGTTAATTGTTAAAGTAAGAAATAAAGTCAATCTACAAAGCTTGAATAAAATCAAAAAGGATCGCTGGACTTACACTAAGTTAAAACTTAAAAGTTAAAAAGTGAAGGTATTAAGTCTTACAAGTTCTAACTCGATTTCCAAAATCCGTTTAAAAGGATAAATAATGAAGACTGGAAGGCCTGCATAAACGGGTAGAACTAAAATTTCAATATACTCACCCCAAAAATTTTTTTCTATTGTTACACTGCCATGTGCCCAGTGGGCTTGTTGGGTGCTGTTCGTTCCCGCCAAGTCCACCAGTTAACGCAGGGCACAGACGTTGGCTGTGGTTTGCCGAACGCTATTTAGTGTTATAGATATCTCCATCTCCTTAGCGGAACCACATTTTAAAGCCACTAGGCGAGTTATAGGTGAATTATTAAAAGTCAACACAGCTAAGTGGCCAGCTTTCCCCCTCAAATACAAGGTCTTCGACAAATACAATTCTTCCACACTCGTTTAACGAGGCTCACCATACCTCGGAGTGCTGGTTCATTCAAAGGAGAAGCTTTCTTTTCTTTCAGGGTTCTCTGCGCGGCATTATTTTTTAATTTGGGTTTCTTTCATATCCCAAATTACGTGTCTTCCCTCTCCGACGAAAAAACGGCACTTCATTATGTATCTTCACCCTTTGACGACTAAATGGCGACTGACTAGTCTCCGTAGTTTGAAAATTCACCACATGTTAGCTTTTTGGCGTTTTCTTCCTCAGTACCTATCATGGTCGCTGATTTGCTTCTCCGCCGACACATGCACGGCTAATAGAGTGAGGTTCTCCCATGCCCATATCACCTTGTAATGATAGAGAGGGGTTAAGAGAGAGACTGCCTCTCTTTCCATTATTCTGCTTACTACTATAGTCGGCTGGGCCAGCGAGTCGCACCTCCTTCTCCCATAACCCAGCGAATGTATTAGGGTGTTATATTTCTTCGTCACACTACGCTTAACTTTAAATGAAAATACGTTGAGGATCTCTAATTGGGAGGAGATGGAAGAATTTTTTTAGAAGAAAACTCACACAATCAAAACCCAACATGGACAACACCAGGGATGTATAACTCCATGACAATAAAACAATACCCAAAATAAAGAGATCAAACCCCAAAATTAAAGGACTATTTCATGAATCCAGAATGTTCAGCAATAAAAGAAAAATGTTTTGCGTCTTATCTATTATTAGTTTATTTACTGCTAAATTAAAAATCTAAATAATCATTCTCTAAATGCACTAATTCCATAATTTTTGCCAAGGATAATATTTGTATATTAATAATCGCAAGCGATCATTCTCTCTCGACCATTTCCAACTTCAGGCATTTCCTCTTGCCATTAGTCCTCTACGGAAGGTGCTCAACAAAGTTTTTCAAACAATATGTTGAGCCCAAGTCTTATTAGGTCCTCTAGTTTCATTTAGAAATAGATAAATTGTGTCTTTTTCCGAAAATAAGAAATGGATTTTCTCTGTAAAGTGTACTCTTCAATGATGTATCAAAAAGAATCTAGTTGATTCAAACACTTCCTTTGTGAGGAAGCCCTGTTATCACCATCAAATAAGAAATACAGCGATTAGTGAACATTTATTGATAAGTACATTATATATTTACCCAACCCCTCCACACAAGCAAGATGCGACTCAAGGTCAATTTTTAAGCGGAGTTTAACAGGTTTGATTTCAAAGTTTTCCTTCTCCAAGACCGGTTGCCATGCCAAAGTTAAGGAAAATAACTGGATTCATACCTTTCCCAAGGGTATTATCGCTATGTGAAATGCAAACAGTCTCGTCCAGGATTTGAACTCGAGTCACCGTATCCATTTCAAACAGCGGTAACCATAATACCACGAACGCCTCCATTAATAAGTGCATTATCTCAAATACTAGAGCTGCTGGAAAGAAATGAAGGTTATATTCAATAGAGTGAATATACTTTGAATCAGGTTTAAAATGGAGTAACGAAAAATTTTTTTTAAATTTGTTCCTCAATATAATTATTTGTTTGCACACGGTCATATGGTATTAAGTATTCCAATTCAAAACAAATAATTTGCATACAGTTATATGTTTACCGTATTTCAATCAAATACTAATACTTTTCAAGCAGAGAAAAATTGAAAAAAAAAACAAAGTAGTTCAAAGTGATGACTTTTTTTGTGAAAAAAATCAACGCAATAACTTTTCGGTTTTAATAAACTATCATCAGAACTTTAAAAATGATGATACCAAGTGTTAATATATCAACGATGGATGTTTAATAAAATACAAAAATAAAGGAGGAAATTATATATACAAACAAAGAACATACGACCGTTCAATCATTAAATCAGCGTTCATATTTCAAAAAATATTACTTTTTTTTTCAATTTTTCTCCATATATGATTGTGTTTACATGAGTACGTATGTATTCGTTGAATATTGGAATATTTTTATGTGTGCCTTTGCAGATATATTTTTGTGTGGATACACCTAACTTATAGGATTACTTGTGTGTCCCAGATGATGCTGTGTTTACATCTTTATGTGGATGCACTATGAATAGGTGTATAAATAGTTGTTTGTTTCTGCATGTGTTTGAGTGCGCATCAGTACATGCTATACAGTATAACACACAAATAACCACACCCATTATATTTTTACAAAATCTAAATTTTCTTCTAAACCAAAGAAACCAGAATTTGATTATTTCTTGTGGTAGATTATACAATCAAAATGGATATTGTCAGTCATTATTAGTAAATAACCAAACTCGATTGTACTGAAAGTTTAACCAAAAATTATATTGCATAACACACACACACACACACACACATACATACATACATATACATATACACGAGGTGCATACGATGAGTTCCCTGACTTTTTTCGTATGGGCACTTTTATTGATAGTACACATATGAAACTCTAGTCTCCTTCGATGTACTCCCCTCCGGCTGCAATGCACTTATTGTACCGTTCCAACAACTTCTGGAACGCCCCATCGAAGTCCTCTTGTGTCAGCGAGTCAATGACCTTCGTCACAGCCTCTTTCATCTCCTCAGTTATCTCATAACGACAGCCTCTGAGCTTAGGGAATAACCAAAAGTCACAGGGAGCAAGGTCTGGACTATAGGAACGGTGAGGAGCTGTCTTGATGCCTATCTTGGTCAAATAGTCTGTGATAAGGATGGAGTTGTGGACTGGTGCATTGTCCTGGTGGAAATGCTATTGACCTGATTTGAAGAGTGCTGGCCTCTTCCTTAGGAATCTCTTCCTGAACTCCCTTAAAACCTTAACATAGTAACCGTAACCCTAGCCCTTTGGCCAATCAACTGTGGTGTATTGACTTCCTTACTCCTCCCACACCTTTCATCATCCCTCACAGACTCCGTGCCTTCCTTGAATCTCTTATGCCACTCAAAAACTGATGCTCGATTCATGCAAGATGTCCCCAAAGCAGTCTGAAGCATTCCCTACGTTTCTGTGGTATTTTTTCCAAGTTTGAAACAGAATTTTATAGTATATCTTTCTTCTAAAGTGTCCTCACGTCCAGATTGCATTTTTGAAATTCACCAGTTGTGACAATCAGGCTTTAGTAAGGTGTATTCCAATTGCTGCTGTAGCTGTTCATTTGAATCTGAAATCATAAAAATTGGTCGGTCATCTCATAAGATGTCTAGCAATAAGATACTGAATTTTCAAGAGTCTACGACAATTTTAAATGCCTATACAAAAAAGTCTGGAAACTTATTGAAACCACCACGTATATATATATATATATATATATATATATATATATATATATATATATATTAAAGTTGGTGACCGTAATCAAAGGCGACCAGAAGGCTCCCTTTTCAATAGCTAATACACCGATATGTAGGGAAGGGCGCTACTCCCTTCCCTGGATTGCTCCACTTTACCCTTGATACGTACCTTATATTGCTGAATGCTAAGCAAGGAGGTATCAAGTACCATTTTTAAAGTCTTTGGTATGACGCGACCTGGAATTGAACCCAAGTCCCCTGGACCATTGGCGAACACTCTAGCCTCTAGACCAATGGTTGGTCTAGATAGATAGATAGATAGATAGATAGATAGATTGTGATAACATTTGGAGTGCTATATATTAACCGGCCTATTGGTCCAGTGGGTAGAGTCTTCGCCAATGGCCCGGTATTTGATACGCATCATGGGTAAAGTGGAGCAATTCAGGGAAAGAAGAAGTGCCTTCCCTTACACCTCGGTGTATTAGCTATTGTAAAGGGTGATTTTAGGTCGCCCACGACTACGGTCAACAACTTTACTTACTTACTTATATATTTGGCTACAGGTTTTCAGTACTTTTACAGTTTGGTTTATTTGGGTTTTATGGTATATCAACCATTGTTGGTTATTTAATGCCAAATCTTGTTTTTACATTTATGATAAACATATGATTTGTAAACATGTTTTGTATATACACACAGTTAAATGATACAACAGTTATATTTCTTACAATTCAATTTAGCATAAGTCAACAAAGTTAAATGGTTCCAAGTATTGCAACTTATAACTAACAATTTAATTAAAAATCAGTCATTTGTTTACTCACAGTTAAGTGATCAAACAGTTGTATTTCAAACAATTCAATTCAGTATTAGACATTTGCTTGCACTTGGTTTAAATATCAAACAGTTCAGTTTGACTTATAGATAAGAACTTATCAGCTGCTATCACTCCGGGCCAGAGTGGACCTAGAAGCAATGGCAATAAAGGGATACTCTGCATTCTCCAAAGCCCCAGCATTACTCCAGCCCAGCATCAGATTGTTTAATGTCATATCCAGGGCACTCGTTGGTGAGGAGGGTCTTACCCTTCTTCAGAGATGCAGTCACTGTATTCTACAGCCTCAACCGACTGGGCTAGTTAGGTATCTTTGGTTTCGAAGTCATCAGATGAGTACTTACTTCAATGGATGGATGGATGAGTGTGTATGTGAGAGAGATTTATCTCCGGCCTCGTGAATTGAGTACAATGTGATACAAGGTCACTTTTAAGCACTGTGCAGCTGTTTGATGAGTTGTTTTTTTTTGTTTTTTGTTGTTTTTTTTTTGCTTCTAGACCGGTTCCCGTGGGGGTGTCCTCGTGGTGTAATGGTTAAAACAATGGACTGCGTTGTAAGCGAGTTCAAACTCCAGTCGCGCTATTACGTTCACTTTCGGGCAAATACCCTTGGGAAAGGTATGAACCTCCTTATCCTCCCAGCTATGGGTTAAATAGTACCACTACTGTTCTTCGAGGAGAATGGCTTTGGTATTAAATGACCTACAAAGGTTGATATGCCATTAAAACAAAGAAACCAAACCGAACCAAACCGGTCCCCTTTATCAAGACCAAAGAGTCTGGTCTATCATTTCTTTTCCTATTGGTGGGAATGGGACGAACAGATGGATCCATGCCTTTTCCAAGCCCAAAGCGAAAAGGGAAACGCAAACAGCTTCATCCAGGATCCAGTACTTCCAGGGTCCAATATCTATTTGTGTGTATGTGTGCGATGTCCAATTATGATATTTTTGATAGATATTTACGTCCTTTTGTGAATCTGTGTGAGCGAGGTGGAAAGAGTGTGTATGTATCTATGGGGAGGGACAGAGAGAAAAAGCGTGTGTGAGTGTGCGTATGTGTGTGTGTTGGTTTAGTTTGGTTTATTTCTCTAATGTCATGTCAGCCTTTGTAGGTTACTTAATGTCAAATCGATCATTATCAAAGAGCGGTAGTGGTACTATTTAACCCCTAGCTTGGGGGATAAGTGGGTTCATGCCCGTCCCAAGTGAACGTTATTTCGCGTAGAGTTAGAACTCTATCTTTCAATGTCGCATTCTAGCACGTTGGTAACTACGCCCCGAGATCTCTCCCCGTCGATGAGTGTGTGTGTGGGGATGAGCACGTGTTAACATCCTCAGCTGCTTTTAAGATATACATATTTACCAACCCCTCCGCTCGGGCAGGATATGACACAAGGTCAATTTTTAAGCAGAGTTTAACAGGTCTGAATTCAGAGTTTTCCTTTTCCTAGACTAGTTGCCTCACCAAGGCTGAAGAACCCAGTTTGCCCTACTATTTGCTCATAGCTGGAGGGAGAATATATTTTGGCGATAAAAGTAAAACCTTTGGCTACTGTCAAATAGGTCACTACTTATTACGACCACCAACGGTAATGGCGAGATTTAACTGCAGTCCTTCTTTTCACCAGAAAGAGCACACCACCACCCCTACGACATCTTCACTTACCATCACATACCATTCGAATGCTGCTTCATATGAAGAGAAACCTGAAGTTATAGATATTACACAAGAGAAGCAGTAGACGTGTAGTTATAAATAAACACAACTCTCGAGCTGTCAACGATAACTTTAGTTCATCTGACGAAGGCTCTGTATCTTTAAACAGGAGAACTTGTTAAACATATATTTATACTACAGGAGTATCGCAAATTTTATTAGCAAACGGAGTGAAAATAATACTAAAATCTAAGTGTATATTGACCCAGAATGTTTTGATAAGCAGCAACAATAAAATAGAGTAAAACTTGTAATGAAAATGTCTAAAATATCTGACAATCTCATAGACTTAATCACGAAACCCATGGAAAATTGGAAAGTGAAATTAACTGCAGTAGGAGGACAAATCCAAGCAGAAATGAAAATCTAAAGAGGCATCTTCCAGGGAGGTTCACTCTCGCCACAACTATTCGGCAAAAATTAAAAAGAAATAGAAACCTTGACACAAACAACAACAATAATAATAATAATAATAATAATAATAATAATAATAATAATAATAATAATAATAATAAACGACAGCATTGCTGAGGACGGTCAGAATACTGAAACGAGTCCTGGAGACTTGAGGAGACTTGCTGTCACTCAAACTCCAGAGAAAAACCATCAGCTAATACTGATGTGAAAAACTCTAGAGGAGTAAATAATAATAATAATAAATTTGACCATACAAACAAATGGTATATGCACAACCCAGCATCTGTCCTTGAAAATGACACACATAAACTTCTTTGGGACTTACAAACGGATCACCTAATCTCGACCAGAAAACAAGACCTAATAATAACCAACAAAAAAGAGAATTTGCAAAATTGTCGACTTTACTGTCCCGGCTGACCACGGAATAAAACTGAAAGAATGTGAAAAGAAGGATAAGTACCTCGACCTTGCTAGGGAATTGAAAAAAAACTATGGAACACGAAGGTGACAATCATACCAATTGTAATTGGTGCTTTTCGTACGGTAACTAAAGGATTATTAAAGGCACTAGAGGACTTGGAAGTCGGCAGACGAGTGGAGACCATCCAAACTACAGCATTATTGAGAACGGCCAGAATACTGAGAAGAGTCCTGGTGACTTTAGGTGACTTGGTGTCACTTAAACTCCAGTGAAAGACCATCAGCTAACGCTGATGTGAAAAACTCTAATGAGTAAATAAAATAATAACAATAATACCAATGATTGTTGGTACTCTTGGAACGATCCCCAAAGGCCTGGAAAGGAGACCGGAAGAACTGCAGATTAGAGAAAGAATCGGTACTACTGCACTATTAAAATCAGCGAGAATACTTACAAGAGTCCTGCAGACCCGAGGAGACTTACTCTCACTCAGACTTCAGTGAAAAATCACCGCTTAAAACTAAATTCTGAGAAGAGTCCGGGAGAGTTGAAGAGACTTACTGTCATTCAATTTCCAGTGAAAGACCATCAACTAATGCTGATGTGAAAAACTTTCAAGGAGTAAAAATTATAATAATAGCAATAGTTGTTGGTACACTTGGAATGGTCACCAAAGGCTTTGTAAAATAACTAGAGGAATTGGAAATCTGTGGAAGAATCGAGACCACCCAAACTATAGCATTGTTAAGATCGACCAGAATACCCGGAAGAGTCCTGGAGACATGAGGAGCTCTGAGGAGACTTGCTATCACTTAGACTGCAGTGAAAGACCACCAGCTAACGCTTGTGGGGAAAACTCACAAAGAGTGAAATAATGAAAATTATATCGATCCAGAATTTCTTGATAAAAAGTAGCAATAAGATAAAGTAAAACTATTAAAAAAGATAGGAAGAAGGAAATGTTTATCGACCCAGAATGTATTGATAAATGACAACAACAATAAGATGTTGTAAAACTGTAATAACAAAAAAAGAATAATAGTATTCGATTACTTATTTGATTGAATACTGTTTTCTTTTTGTTATGGATGCAATGTTTAAACTGATACAATCTCTTGCCTTGCAATAATTAGCATTATTCCATACGTTCTTTGAATTAATGTCTTCATATTTGATGTTATAATGTCAATGTTTCGATCATATTGTTTAGCTGTCTTCAGGTGTATATTGTATCCTGCAGTCGTCTAATGTCGTTCAGAATTATTTTTATGAATAAATTACTTCCTTATCCAGAGTATACTATTGATTCGAACGTAGAAATCTGACAAAAGAAAATTTTACAGAAAAAAATATTCTGAAAAATTATGGCTACTTCAACTTGGAAATCCAACAGAAGGATGTAAAAATAGCATTGTAGGTAAAATTCTCATTCAGGTACTTGAAAGATAAAGAAAATTAAATAAATGATTCTGAAATATGAATAGTTTAAATTGAATAAAAAATATTTACATATAACGGACACTCGGAAAGTAATGCATCTTATTTATTTTCTCGAAACAAAACCAAAAAAGTTAAAGATAAAAGAAACAGAAAACACGATAACACCGTTGAAAAGAGATTTTTTTCAGCTACGGATCACTCTTTTTCTACTTGGTCACTTCCATTTGCTATGATTTTTTTCTCGTGACAAACAAGAGTCTTCATGTTGAGGTCGTAGGAGAAACCCTCCGAAGATAACGCCTTTTGTCCTGAGTGACCTAAGATAGATGTTCACGGTATGGCAGTAGAGGTTAAACCTTTCTATCAATAACCATTATTTATTTATGTATTTATTATCTACTTACAGATAACAGCTGATTGACAGTCTCGCAAAAGGCATCTTAAATGAAAGCATAAGTGTGTTACTGAATTACCCTATAAACAAAAAAGGTACTTACTCTTTGAGATTCATCGACACTTATAAACATTTATGAAGACCAAACAGTGGATGTGAGCTCGATCAGGCGGTGGGTAGTGTGTTTTAGCAGTGACGATAGCAATGTGGATGACAAGCCAAATTCAACACAGTTGTCAAGGCTCATACAAGGTTCGTAAAAGTTTATTTACTATAGAAAAAGTATCATACAGTTATTATGCAATTAACGTATATAAAGAAAGAAGAATCAAGAAGCAGAATAGAATAGAATCAAAATCAAAGCATTAAAAGATCAACTGATGTACATTAAAACTTAGAAAGACAAAATAAAACAAGAAAAGGAAATAAAGCCAAGCACTATATTATAATTATGTATACATTGGAAATGTTACAAAATAATTTCGAGCGTCTTTGTGAACATTTTAGGTCAAGTTTCAAAGCAATCCAAATATTAACTGGTATAAAGGAAACGTCAGTAAAAGAGTCTACTATTACATTGATAAAATTAAGTCTGATTTTGAAATAATATTGAACATATTTTTTTTTTTGTCATCTCACAAAATGAAGAGGGTTTTGATCAGCTTATTCGTGCGAATCGGGCCGATAAAAGATGGATTACGATTACAACATTTTCCTAACAACAAAACCGTTATCCCCACTAGTGCAGATTTTTACAAAGGCGACGTATTGGCTCTTATCCATCGCTGATAAAAATGCAATGATGCTGACAATATGGAGAAATAGATTTGTAGCTGAAAACTTGCTCTATCCAACTGTGTTATTGTGTTCCCTGTGTGGAAATAAATTGACAGATTGACTTTCAGAGCAACTCTCCTATAAACATAATTTTAGCTGTAAATAGTTCCGCTGAAGAATTCAAGTGCCATTTTTTAAAGTGTGTCTTTGAAGTTTACTCGGGGTGTGATAAAAAATATCGAGACTGAAATTTTAAATTCTAAAATTTTTAAATAACTGACCAACTAATATGATAAAATAATGTTTAAACTTCGACTAGACAAATAAATGCCAATCCTAGATATTCTTTATCAGCTGTTTCAATATTTGGTGAACAAAATGTTTTGACAAAACACAGAATTGTAAAAGTGCAATATCCTCCATACTTACTAGATCTGGCCTCGTACAACTTTTTCTTATTTCCTCATTAGAAAATCCATCTCAAGAGTTAGATTTGAGGGCGTAGAGAACATTAGAATACAATGGTGCAGATTCAGATTATATCTAAAGAAAAGTTTTAGAAGTGATATTTGTTTGTTTCGGTCTTCATACGTTTTGAAAACCTATCGTATATAAAAAAAAAAATAGTTTTGTTTAGTGAAATCAATTGCTGAATTTACATCTGACACGATTGAGATTTATAAGCGGAACACCATTTCAGGTGATGCATTCATTTTGTGATAGAATCTATCATTTTGTGATAGAATCTATCATTTTGTGATAGAATTTATCATTTACCAGAAAGGTGGCAGAAGGTTATAGTATACGATGGAAAATATAGCTATGAATTTATGTGAATAGAATTATTTGTCAACAGTTGCAAGAAATTTTTGCATCAACTTGGTAAGTGAAATTACAGTTTGTTCCAAAAATTCTTGATCTTCCTTGGATTTTCTTTTTTCATTTCATTTGATTTCCGTTTATTTCTTTTTATTTAAGTACTTTGAAAGCTTAATAAATAGATGCGCTGATAAATTTCCCTTTATAGATATCAAAATAAGGTTGCTTTAGATAAAATGTAATAAACACTGAGCTATCTCATCTTTCTGGCTCTGTTAAGAAAATTTTAGTTACAGTTCTCTGTCTATTCATAGGACTGGAATTTTTATTTATCTTACTATTCCCAACAGCCTACCAAGAAATATTACTGCCATTACAAGTGACATTACTTTTCAGGTGTTGGGAATTCCTCGTTCTTTTTCACTACTTATTTTGTTGTATCTGCCGACGATGTACGACTTGTAACATGTGCAGAATCAGCTGCTCTAAAGCCAACTGCTTTCCACTTAAACTGCATCTGCAGCTTCTAATACTTTTAGCGAGGCGTGATGAGGGAGAAAACGCTACAGGTAAATTACTTCTATTGACCATATTTGTAAAAATAGCATCGTATCTTGGTAATTTAAGTCGGACTAATATCTTCCTCGTGTAATCATTGGTAGGTATTGCTTGGTGGTTAGAAATCATTATCATCATCATCATTATCATCATCAAGCTTGTGCGCAGATACGCGTTGTATCACAATGATGAGCCAGTAGTCCGTTGCGCCCACTTTAGCAAGAAATGAATTCATAGCCAATGGCTTACGAGATTTGCACGCAGAACGCTATATCACTCAACGTGTATCCCGTCAACGGGTTTGTTTATTCTAATGTTCGTGTGGATAGTATCTGTCTAGATTTATAAGACGAGATGAAGTTATTATTTACATTATTTAAAGGATTCAGATTATTAAACGGCTGGAGAAGAAGCTGGACGGAAATTACACAAGAATGTTGCGAGCAATATTGAACAAGTCCTGGCGGCAACACTCCACAAGGCACCAACTATACGGTCACCTGCCTCCCATCACGAAAACTATCAAAGCTAGACGAACCAGACATGCAGGACACTGCTGGAGAAGTAGGGACGAGCTCATAAGTGATGTACTTTGGAGGTGCCCGTGGTGTAATTGTTATCGTCATAGAAAATGAACACGGCGACACGAGTTCAAATCCTGGACGAGACTGATTGCATTTCACATAGCACTAATACCTTTGGGAAAGGTATGAATCCAATTATTCTCCCTCCAGCTATGGGTAAATAGTAGGACAGACTAGGTTCTTCAGCCTTGGTTAGGCAACTAGTCTAGGAGAAGGAGAACTCTGAATTCAAACCTGTTAAACTCCGCTTAAAAATTGACCTTGTGTCATATCCTGCCCGGGTGGAGGGGTTGGTAAATAGGATAAGTGATGTACTCCTATGGATCTCCGCATATGGCCAAACAAAAGCAGGACGACCAGCTCGAACATACATACAGCAGCTATGTGAGGATACGGGATGTAGCCCTGAAAACCAGCCAGAGGCGATGAATGATAGGGAGAAGTGGCGAGAGAGGGTCAGGATTATCCGTGCTAGCGGCCCGACATGATGATGATGGTTGTTATACTCCCAAATTTTTGCCAGCTGTACTCTTCGGCCTTCTCTGGAGTCTTTTGCCATAGTCGGTAACCTTTAGAGACTAAAAATAGTCTACCCCCGTGGATTAAACAGAGTGTTCGGTTTGAAAATCCTTGAAGATTACCTAGGACAAAAGACACCTGAAACAATCAGGAGGATACAGCGGCCGAAACATTGTGAGTATAGCGAGCAAACTGAAGATAACAGTCTGAATCGTGTAAATAATGTTTGTTTCGAGTTGGTGACTCTCAAGATCAATTTTTCTCTGATAAAGAAGAAAGTCTCACAAGTAATTCTTAAATGTTAAATTCCAGATAAACTCAAACTAGTATAATAAATTTAAGCGAAGTAATATTCTGCTTAGAGATGAAAAGTTCTCAGTCCAACAAAGACGAAATTAATTTTTAAAGGTTTAAAGAAACTGCATGATGAATATACGTGGTGCCTTCAATATGTTTCCAGACTTTTTTGTACAGGCATTTAAAATTTAAAACTCTAGAAAATTCTGTATGTTATTGCTATACATCTTATGAGATGACTGACCAATTTTTATGATTTCACGTTCAAATGAACAGCTACAGAAGCAATTCGAACACACCCTACTAAAGTCTGATTGTCACAGGTGGTGAATTTCAAAAATACAATCTGACACTTTAGAAGAACGATATGCTATAAAATTCTGTTTTTAACTTGAGAAAAATGCCACAGAAACGTGTGGAATGCTTCAGACTGCTTTTGGAGCATCTTGCATGAATCGAGCATCAGTTTTTGAGTGACATAAGAGATTCAAGGAAGACACGGAATCTGTGGGGGATGATGAGAGGCGTGGGAGGAGTAAGGAAGTCAGTACACCAGAGTTAATTGGCCAAAGGGTTAGGATTAGGGTTACTATGTTAAGGTTTTAAGGGAATTCAGGAAGAGATTCCTAGGGAAGAGACCAGCACTCTCCAAATTGGGTCAGTGGCATTTCCACCAGGACAATGCACCAGTCCACAACTCCATCCTTATCACAGACTATTTGACCAAGATAGGTATCAAGACAGTTCCTCAGCCTCCCTATAGTCCAGACCTTGCTCCCAGTGACTTTTGGTTATTCCCTAAGCTCAGAGGCTGTCGTTATGAGACAACTGAGGAGATGAAAGAGGCTGTGACGAAGGTCATAGACATGCTCACACAAGAGGACTTCGATGGGGCGTTCCAGAAGTTGTTGGAACGGTACAACAAGTGCATTGCAGCCGGAGGAGAATACTTCGAAGGGGACTCGAGTTTCATGTGTGTACTATCAATAAAAGTGGCCATACGAAAAAAGTCTGGAAACTTATCGTATGCACCACTTAACTTGTTGCATTCTTGTGCAATTCTCGACTATATCCAACCTCTCCGTATGAGTAAGAGTGACATCGTGACAATTTTTAAGCGGAGTTTCAGAGTTTTCCTTCTCCTAGAGCAGTTACCATACCAAGGTTAAAGAGCCCAGTCTAATATTTACCCCTAGTTGGAGGGGTAATAGTTGGATGCATACCTTTTTGTGTGTACTATCACTAAAAGTGCCCATACGAAAAAAGTCTGGAAACTTATTTAATGATCCTCGTATAAAATAACATGTATGCTTGTGGTTATTTTCTTTTTGGTTGGGCCGAGAGCTATCTCATCTGGTGTAATGGTTGACGAGTAAGACAAGTAGACCATTATTTATGAAGATAATACATTAATTATGGTTATATTATTTATAACTTATAATTCTTATACTCTTATTACTAAAGTTTTGTTGATGTGTAACAAAATAAAATCGAAGTGGGGGAGTCCCCGTAACGTAGTGACTATAGTGCTGAACTATGACCTCGAAGTAAGCAAATTCGAAATGCAGTCGCGTCATTACGTTCATTTTCGAACTAATACACTTGGGAAAGGTATGAACCCCCTTATTCTTGGAATATAATGGCCGAGGGATTTCGTTTTATATATCTTGCCTTTCAGTTTAGTTAGGCTGAGAACCTTTCGCTTAGCGCATGGGTTAGTTAGGTGCAACATAAGCGCAGGTATTCACGCGCGTGCGGAGCGGATGTATCATTCAGAGATGTTACAATAGAAATCCCAAATAGGGGTGTGTGAATGACGTCACGCACCGGAATCGTGGGCTGAGATTTGAGAAAAGTCAGTTGAGTTGAGTTCCTGCCTCGGAAGAAGACGGTTGACTTTCGGAGTTCGCCGAGGCCTTACAGCGGGTGTCGCACGTTGTGGAGGACAGATAGAAAAGTCGTCATAGAAGGATTGTGCCTCTCTCTTCCTTATGTCGAAAAACCTTTTAACTCAAAGGTAATAAAAAGTTTCGTACCTGAACTGAGAAGTCGTCAAGTGTTTTTCGTGTTTCAGGATTCCTATGTTATCTCTATGTGAGTTATGAACATTCTATGTACATTTCACATATTCAGGTATGACTATATAACATTCTCCCAGCTAAAGGTTAAATAGTATCACTGATATTCTTCTCCGAGAATGGCTTTGGCGTTAAACAACCCACGAAAGTTGATATGTTATTAAACAAAACTAAACCAAACAAAAACGAAGATAAGAACTTTGTGTTCGAGAGAAAATAAAGTATGGGCCTCTGTCCCAACCTGGGGAAAGTTCTTGCTTGGTCATGCTTGGTTTTGTTAGGCTTTAAGAAGTATTAGATATGAATGCCAATTACACAAAGTCTCCTGAAATGGGTACCTTCGAACGGACGAAAAATCCTCTCCCTAAGATATTTTGAAAGAAAGAAATCTATCGGAACGTCTTTTCCTTGTCACTAGTGCAAGTACATATGTTACATATTACATTCGGAAAATTCATCCGGCAAATATAAGCAGGTAATTCAGCATTGATAAGTTTAGGAGACAGTGGACACAAAATATGAAAAGGGCTTTGAGATGAAAAAGGCTTTGAGTTATTCTTTTGTGAGGCGGCGAGAATTCTGACCCAGTCGATCTAAATAAAGTCATGAAGAAGATAGAAAAGCTTGGAAAGGCATAAGACGCTTGTCAGGTTTGTAGACATTAACAAGAAGCGCCCAAAAGAAGTTAACTCGCCTCGTAAAGCAGCATTGGAGAGCCGATGAGATTTTGGGACTTGACCTTTATGGTGACTGGTAAAAAGAGATCCTGAAAATCTCTAATATGTAGGTTGCTAAGTGCAAAAGGCATTATGGCAATTTTGGCGTCCTTAGTACAAACTTGCAAGACATCGACGGAAGTCAGTTTAAGTTAAATTTCTGGTCGTTTGGTACCTGAGGATATCAGTATTCGGAGCTAGCGGCGAGTCTATCAACACAGACTTCGGAGGTGCCCGTGGTGTAATGGTTATCGTCGCAGGATATGGACACGGTGATACGAGTTCAAATCCTGGACGAGACTGATTGCATTTCACATAGCGCTAATACCCTTGGGAAAGGTATGAATCCAATTATTCTTCCTCCAGCTATGGGTAAATAGTAGGGCCGACTAGGTTCTTCAGCCTTGGTTAGGCAACTAGTCTAGGAGAAGGAAAACTCTGAATTCAAACCTGTTAAACTCCGCTTAAAAATTGACCTTGTGTCATATCCTGCCCGAGCGGAGGGGTTGGTAAATATGATCAACACAGACTTCGGTTAGCTGCATAAATATCGCCAAGCATCAGTTTAGCTTGGATTAATTCCTTTTGTTTAACAACGAAACAATCGACGAATACATTCCACCAAGTATTTTGATAGGAAAAGTTAAATTATAAAAAATTTCATTTGATCGCCGATGTAACCTAACACTTAGCATAACGGTTATCGTCGTAGGAAATAGAATCGGCGACCCTAGTTCAAATCACGGATGAGGCTGTTTGCTTTTGACTCTTGGGTAAGGCATGGATCCATCTGTTCTCCTCCCAGCAAATAGTTGGACAAGCTAGATCCTTTAGCCTAGTTTAGGCTACCAGTCAAAGAGAAAGAGAATTCTGAATTCAAACTAATGTTACACTTCTTAAAAATTGAACTTTAGAAGGCGACTTTATGAATGGGACCCTTATTAAACCGACCTTGTGTCATACTTTGCCACCGTGGAGACATCTAGCTTATATGTATGATTAGACCAGAAGTACAGTGGATAATAGAAAGCATAAAATACGAAGAATATAGAAATTATAGTTATGTCTCAATCCTCGCTGCTGTTGGTCTAGCTTGATCGAATATAGCGACACAGTCCATGATTTTGGAAAATCAAGCTAATTTTTATTGGGATTTTCGGAACAGTGAACCCAAACTATTATCTATGGCTTGACACTCTATCGCGACTACTTAGATGACTAATGGAGTTTTTACTATCTCGGTAACCTTACGTTAATCGGTGTTTTTATACCAGAGTGTTAAATATATCGTATAGGTTGTCATCACGAATTTTATCACATCTAGACTCCTGGTAAGATATTTAGCTTTATCAACTCGTTCTACTGGCTTTTTTTTACTATCTATTCGCACACAGCGACAACTTCATTTTATTCACACTTCTCTTATCACAGTCAAGAAGCTTTTCTTCACAAAAACCATCCCCCTGACAATGACCTAGGATCGAAACTAGTAGAGATGAATCAAGAATTAAAAGATAAGTAATTTTTTTTAAATATTCCAGTTTGTATTATCACTTTTGTTCATCGTAGGGTTGAGTTCTCTAGCGAAGAAGTAGTCGTGTTGCCATTAGCGCCTTTGCAAGTCTCTTCGTATTTGAATTGAGATCTCGGCGGCCGTTTGAACGGATGTATGTAAACAATACTAATTGTGATTCATAACCGTTTAAAAATGTACTTCGTAGCTAATTTCTCCTCGTAGCTAAATGGTTAGACGCTTTGGCTTGGTGTTTCAGTCAACCGGGTTTCGATCCCAGCTACGGGGAGATACTGTCTAGCCACACTGATGAGTTCTGATAGAACGAAACAGATCTGTCTGTGGATGACGATATATATATATATATATACGAGGTATGTCGGAAAAGTATCGGGATTGGGTGTGCGGTGTGAGCTATGGACTAAAGAATTTGGTTTGGTTTGGTTTTATGGCATATCAACCATTGTAGGTTATCTAATGCCAAATCCATTTTAATACATATAAACAGTTCTATTTCAAACAATTCAGTTTAGCATAAGTACACAGTTTACTGCTATTTAACCCATAGATAAGACCTTATCGGGTGCTACCACACCGGGCCAGAGTACGACCTAGGAGTGATGGCTGTAAAGGGACACTTCACATTTCTCAAAGCTCGAGCATTACTGGAACCTCACCATCAGATTGTTTAGTGTCATATCAGGACACTCGTTAGGGGAGTCTTACCCCTCTGCATAGATACAGTCGGTATATTCTATAGCCCCAGCCGACTGGGCCAGGACTAAAGAAGGATGGCCCAGTCGGCTAGGGTTGTAGAATACACCGACTGCAGGAGTAAGAACTCCCCCCCCCAAGAATTAAATAGAACTAACTGCATACTTATGCTAAACTGAATTGTTTTAATTAGAACTGTTTGATTAAACTGAATAGCTTTAAATAGAAATGTTTTTGACAATTAAACAGTGTACATATATTTAAACTGCGTGTTTATGCTAAACTGAAGTGTTTGAAAGAGAACTGTTTTTGACATTGAAACTGTACTTACTCTAAACTGAATTGTTTAATATAGAACTGTTTTGACACTTAACTGTGTGTGGACGAAATCTGTACTTGCGCTAAACTGAATTAGCTGAATTAGAACTGTTTGAATAAATTGAATAGCTTGAAATAGAAATGTTTTTGACAATTAAACTGTGTACGCATGCTATACTGAACTGTTTGAAATAGAACTGACTATCTGCATAAAAATGGATTTGGCGCTAAATAACCTACAAAGGTTATATGCCATAAAACCCAACCAACCCAACCCACACTAAAGACGGATGAGCATTTAACATGATATCTTGGAAATATATAACTGTAAACTTAGCTTTCTGCAACCAGTGCATTTTTTTTTTTGTTTTTGTTTAAACCAGGTCGTTTTTTCAGATTGTTCAGCTATATGCATTAGGGAACAAATGATGAACACCTAGTAACGATTATACCTGAAATTCTTGATCCGGCTGAGGAAAACTCTGTCACAAGCTTTTAAAATGCTTCAGCAAGTGTACTTGCTTAGTAGGGTCATCACCGGTGGTGTGACATGGATTTTTGAGTTACGGCCAGGGCAGTCAGTGGAAGTTTCCGACGTCGCCAAAACCAAAAAAAGCAAGAGAGTCCAAGTCAAAAATCAGTCATGTTGATCACGTTCTTCAATGTGAGTGGCATCGTTCACAACGATTTCTTTCCACAGAGCCAGACGATCAATCAGATATCCTGCGGCGTAAGTTTCGTTCAGTACGCGAAAAGAAACAGAAGTGATGTCCGGACAAATCGTTGCTGCCTCTGCTCACAACACTCTGTGCATCCGGCAGTTCCAGGCCAAGTGGAATATCGCTGTACTGGAACATTCCCCTGATTCTCCGGATCTTGGTCTTTTTTCTTTTCCCTAAGTTCAAGGGAATCATCAAGAGAAACTGATTTGAAGAGAGCCATAATGAAGAAATTGAAGGGCATGTAAGAAGAATACTTGTCAGAGAAGAATGAGAAAGTAAATTAGAATTGAAGGGATTACTTTGAAGGGGATACCATCTAGTGTGTTATTTAGAATTGAAATATAATTATTTATGATACCAGTCCCATTACTTTTCAGACATACCTCATGTGTGTGTAGAAGTAGTAGTAGTAGTAGTAGTAGTAGTAGTAGTAGTAGTAGCCGTAATAGCTGTAGAAGTCTAAAATATCTTACTGCAGCATTTAGTCCTTCTTCATTAGAAGCCACACTTTTGCGGGAGTTCTTAGCTCCCTAAGCTGTTTAAAATATCTTAAGGCTCCCAGTCTTGCATTTTAGAGGTTCATCCGCAGCTTATAAAGCAAGTTTGTGTAGTGGTAGCCCCTTCATGTAGGATGTTATTATAGCATATTTCAGGGATTTTTGTGCTGGTGCTTTATTCGTAGCACATGATCAAACATGGACCATCGTAGTTGCGTCACCCTTGTTAATTGTAGAATGATGTGGCACATCTGGTACTAATCTCTGTTTGTTTGATTGGCCATTGGTGTCCTGTGATAGTTCTCAGATGTTGCGCAGAGGCATGAAACTAACTTATCCATAGCTGCCTTTGGAGCTGCTCAATAGCTACAATTGTACATTATAAAAGACACACATGTCGCATAATAAAGGCACAGTCTCTTTGTCACAGAAAAGAATATATATATATATATATATATATATATATATATATATATATGTGTGTGTGTGTGTGTGTGTGTGTGTGATGGTATCATCGAAGGAAATGGGCACGGCAAACCGAGTTCGAAACCTGGACGAGGCTATTTACATTTCACATAGCGCTAAAACCCTTGAAAAAGGTATGCATCCAACTATTACCCCTCCAACTAGGGGTAAATATTAGACTGGACTCTTTAACCTTGGTATGGTAACTGCTCTAGGAGAAGGAAAACTCTGAATTCATATCTGTTAAACTCCGCTTAAAAAATTGTCACGATGTCACTCTTACTCATACGGAGAGGTTGGATATCCTATTTACCAACCCCTCCGCTCGGGCAGGATATGACACAAGGTCAATTTTTAAGCGGAGTTTAACAGGTTTGAATTCAGAGTTTTCCTTCTACTAGACTAGTTGCCTAACCAAGGCTGAAAAACCTAGTCTGTCCTACTATTTACCCATAGCTGGAGGGAGAATAATTGGATTCATACCTTTCCCAAGGGTATTAGTGCTATGAGAAATGCAATCACTCCTACTCATACGGAGAGGTTGGATATAGTCGAGAATTGCACAAGAATGCAACAAGTTAACAGATGCATACGATAAGTTTCCAGACTTTTTTCGTATGGCCACTTTTATTGATAGTACACACATGAAACTCTAGCCCCCTTTGAAGTACTCTCCTCCGGCTTCAATTCACTTGTACCGTTCCAACAACTTCTGGAAAGCCCCATGGAAGTCCTCTTGTATGAGCGTGTCAATGACTTTCGTCACAGCCTCTTTAATCTCCTCAATTGTCTCATAACGACAACCTCTGAGCTTAGGGAATAAGCAAAAGTCACAGAGAGCAATGTCTGGAATATAGGGAGGCTGAGGAACTGTCTTGATGCCTATCTTGGTCAAATAGTCTGTGACAAGGATGGAGTTGTGGACTGGTGCATTGTCCTGGTGGGAATGCCACCGATCCGATTTGAAGAGTGCTGGCCTCTTCCCAAGGAATCTCTTCCTGAACTTCCATACGTTTCTGTGGCATTTTTTCCAAGTTTAAAATAGAATCTTATTGCATATTGTTCTTCTAAAGTGTCCTCACGCCCAGATTGCATTTTTGAAATTCACCAGTTGTGACAATCAGGCTTTAGTAGGATATAATCCAATTGCTGCTGTAGCTGTTCATTTCAACCTGAAATCATAAAAATTAGTCTGTCATCTCATAAGATGTACGGCAACAAGATACTGATATTTCAAGAGTCTACGACAATTCTAAATGCCCACACGAAAAAAGTCTGGAAACTTATCGTATGCACCGCATATATTGAACAAATCCGGGATTAACACCCCACGAAACAACATCTGTACGGTCACTTGCCTCAAAATCTCTAAAAGCATCCAAGTAAAGCGAACAAGATATGCGGGACATTGCTGGAGAAACAAAGACGAACTAATGAGTGACGTTCTTCTATGGATTATTTCAAATGGATGCACCACTATTAACCGACCAGCAAACACTAACCTACAACGGCTCTATGCGATGGATGGCAGGGATGAGTAGAGAGAGACAGAGAGACAGAGAGAGTCAAGGAAATCTGTGCTAACTGTGTGTCTTGATGATAATACACACACACACACACACACACACGCGTATATATATATATATATATATATATATATATATATATATATATATATATATATATATATATATATATATAAGAACTAATTAATTGATAATCGGGAAAATAACTTGGGATTTGGGTACAAGCATTCAAAAATAAGTTTAGTACTGGGAACACAAATGTCATCAAAACATGTTAAAACATACAATTGAAAATTATCATAAATTCTATAAATGTTTCAGTCAATACTATCATAACAGTGAACTTTTCACTGTTTCTTTTTAAATGATCACAAATAGCGATGTAAAGTTCAAAACCAATACATTAATAGAAATCATCTTTTATAGATAGGAGTGAAGTCTCTTTAATTTTCAAAGGAAATATGCCCCACACCAGAAATCCAACTTCTTAAACTCAAAGTGCAAAATTTCTTATAGAAAATAACCTCTAACCCTATGCGTCCATCGAATGCTCTCATACTTTTATCATAAAATGGTGAGGCTGGCAGGCTATTATATAACATTATACGATTAAACAAAAGGATAAAGATTCGGTTTAGCTAACCTGACCGATATAAATTAAGGGTCCAGTTTCACATTACACTTAAATTGTAAATTAAAACCCTGTCTAAAAAAAAGTTTTGAAATAAAAAAAAGTAATTAACTAAAAACATGATCCGATGTCTCATTAATATCCACGGAAGATTTGTTGGCTCTAGCCTTTAGCCATTCTTGTGTGTTTAATAGATAAACAGACATTTGGTGAATTATAATAAAATTTAATGGAAATTCTTAAATTTCCTTTGGTAATTTTCATGATGTTTTAATCTTTACTTTTTTTACTAATTTAATTGCAAGATTAAGAAATAGGATATATTTACTCTCTCTCTCTCTCTCTCTCTCTCTCTCTCTCTCTCTCTCTCTCTCTCAATATATATATATATATATATATTTCAAATGAAAAGATTATGTGTGGAAGACCGTGAAAAAAAATCCCAATTGCTTACGAGGTTTTAATGTTACATACGATTTATATCACCAATTGACGTATCAGACGAAGAATGTGTGTGTGTATGTGTGTACGTGTTTGTGTATGAGTGTGTGTTTATCCTAGCATAACTTTAGAGCAATGTTTCGCGACGGGTTCCAACCGCACCCTTTGTGGGGCGTTAATAGTTACGAAGAAGCAGTGAATAAAATTATTTCACAGAGGGTTATCAAAGTCATTTTTTTAAAGTCTTGTATAATCATTTCATAACGATAATGAACGTCTTTCTTTACAATTACTTAACATATAAATAAAAGATTTATGAATAGAGTAACAACAACCATCATATTTCAAAGAAGCAAACTAAAGCTGATCAATCTACAAATGATGATGCTACACCGTTGTGCGATGTTTCCCAACGTGGTCCGTATGGCCCCTCCGGTGAAGAAAAGCGAAAAAAGGTATAACTTGGAAACAGTAAAATGTCTCCAAGAGTTTTGGGTAGGTATTTGCGATGAATGATTGAGAAACACTGACTTAAACAGATTGATATGAATAGATATAGATTGGTAACAATAGAAAAATATTGTTAATGTAAGAGTTTGCGTTTCAAGCGGTATAGTTTTTTAGATTGAATTTTTCCTCCCGCACCGGTTGCTTCCGGGTGGAAGGTGTGGGAGGAACACCGGCTGGCGCGAATTCGGTCTTTTTCAAATCGACCAGCATGCGAGACTGACGTTTTTCTTTGTGGGTCACTAGCAAGGCAAAAAGAGGTAAGCACGTGAATTCTCTTGATTCGATTTAAATCATCACTTTCGTGGTGTGTTTCCTTTTTTGGAACATTTATGAGTGCATTTGTTTTGTTTCAGTTTTCACGTTGGAGAATGTATAGTTGGAGAATGTGTACGCTTGTTTTTTTTACGCTGAACACATGCGCGAATAAAGATATACAACTTCATCAGTACGAGACTCGTGTCTTTGATTTTTGACCCCAGTTGCTGCTGTTAAACATATCCTGTAACCGAGTTTGGTAATGTGGGCACTACTCGTGTCGTGTGTCTTGGGCACGTATAGCTTCACCGAGCCTATCCTTCTCCAGGTCAATAACTGGTTTTCTTTCTCCTAAACCGGTTGCTATGCCAAGGAAAAAAGAGCCAAGTCTGCCCTACTATTTACCTTTAGCTGGCGGAAGAATATTTACATTCATAAAATTTCCAAAGATATTAGCGCTATGTGAAATGCAAACAGCCTAATTCTGGTTTTAACACATCCACTTCTTACGGCGATAAATTTTACGCGTCCTTTAATAGAAATGACAGGAGATAAAAACCTCAATTTTGAAAAAGAGTTTGATTATATATTTTTTCAATCAAACTGACATGGCAAAAATTGTGGAGGATGTTCTCTTCGGTTTTTATTTAGGAGTAATTAAATTAATAACAGATTAGACGCCAGCATTTTAGCAAAACATTTTGACTTGATAAAATAATCCTTAAACGAACTAGATTAGATTAAATGGATTAATGGTATAATATTTTTTCAAGCCAAGTAGAGGAAAATATGAAATCATATTTACCAACCCTCTCCGCCCGGGCAGGATATAACACAAGGTCAATTTTTAAGCGGAGTTTAACAGGTTTGAATTCAGAGTTTTCCTTCTCCTAGACTAGTTGCTTCACCAAGACTGAAAACCTAGTCTGCCCTACTATTTACCCATAGCTGGAGGGAGAATATTTGGATTCATACCTTTCCCAAAGGTATTAGTGCTATGTGAAATGCAATCAGTCAGGTCCAGGATTTGAACTCGTGTCGCCGTGTCCATATCCTGCGACGATAACTATTACACCATAGGAAAATATGAAATAATCCAAACAAATACCAGTTGAAGCTTTGTTATGCAAATCGGCCTGCAGTTAAAGGACAGTTCTAGGCAGACCTCAACAAGCAGATTAGCATACCTAATTGAAAGGAAACATGGCTCCAACAAAATAACTGTTAAGGATCATAAAATTCATCCAAGAAAGTAATCAATAGTTGAGTTTGGCAAAAGTTGTTTGTTGTTCCCAGTTAGCTGTGTCTAAAATTTGGTGCAGATATTAAAGAAATTGGATGGTTACAATCATTACCTCAACAAGCAATGCATAAGTTTCCATTGAAATCCTAGATAATTTTCCCATTCCATCGATAGAAAATTGGTTTTGGTGATGATGAAGTTATTTTTCCAGAAGATAATGCATCTTGTCACAGAACAAAGAAGTTTTTTCTTTAGGAAAGGTATATAAAATCAATGACATGGCTTGTTAACAGTCCAACTGAAAATCTATAGAGGAAATTTTTAAATGGTTTGGTTTGATGGCACATCAACCGTTGGAGGTTATTAATGACAAATATATATATATATATATATATATATATATATATATATATATATATATAGTTCCATTTTTAAAAAATTCAGTTTAGCATAATTACGGTTTTTTGTTTACACACAGTTTCAATGTCAACAAACAGTTCTATTTCTAACAATTCAATTTAGCATAAGTACACAGTTTTAATTAATCCATAGATAGGGCCCTATCAGGTGCTACCACTCCAAGCCACAGTGGTCCTGGGAGCGATGGCAATAAAGGAGTACTCCGCATTCCCCAAAGCTCCAGCATTACTGGAACCTCACCATTAGATTATTTAGTGTCATATGCCGGACACTCGTCCGGTGGAGTCGGGATCTTATCCTTCTGCAGTGAAGCAGTTGGTTTATTCTACAGCCCCAGCTGACTGGGCAATTTTTAGAATGAGAAGATCTATTTCGTACCATAGAGGAAAATTGGAACAACTACGATTAAGAATATTCTTTAAATTAGTGAAATCCAGGGCTGAAAAAAAAGAAAAAACAATAGGAGGAGGTAGACTTAAACAGGGTGAGATAAATTGGATTAGTGAGAGGTTAAGTGTCTAAAGGAATAGGGTATGTTGGAAAGAAATTATAAAAGAAAAAGGTGAAGTAAACAGGAACAAGGTGAGATAGATTAGATTAATGAGACGATGTCAAAATGAATTGGGTAAGGTAGAAAGGAATAATAAAAAGAAAAGGAACAAGGTAAGGTAGGGTGAGATAAATTGGATTAGTGAGAGGTTAAGTGTCTAAATGATTAGGGTATGTTGGAAAGAAATTATAAAAGAAAAAGGTGAAGTAAACAGGAACAAGGTGAGATAGATTAGATTAATGAGACGATGTCTAAATGAATTGGGTAAGGTAGAAAGGAATAATAAAAAGAAAAGGAACAAGGTAAGGTATGTAGGAACAGGGTGAGATATATTGGATGAGTGAGGGGGATGAGCCTAAAAGAACAGTGTAAGGTGGAAATGAATCGTAAAAGAAAAGGGAATAATATAAGGTAAGGAGGAACAGTAAGGTGGGTGGAAAAGAACAAGGAAGATGGAAAAGAAAAGTCAGAGGAAGGACATGGTGAGATGGATTAATGAGGGAAATAGAAAAGGAGTGAATGAAGTGTAACTGAACACTGAGATTTATATGATTAAGTTATTTATTAAATCATTAATTATCTGATAAAAAGAAGATACAATCAATCTAACTTTCAATTTTAATCAATTTTTATCCCCTGTTATTCCTATTTACCTAACTCCTTCGCTCGGGCAGGATATGACACAAGGTCAATTTTTAAGCGGAGTTTTAACAGGTTTTAATTCAGAGTTTTCCTTCTCCTAGACTTGTTGCCTAACCAAGACTGAAGAACCTAGTCTGTCCTACAATTTACCCATAGCTGGATGGAGAATAATTGGATTCATACCTTTCCCAAGGGCACTAGTGCTATGTGAAATGCAATCAGTCAGGTCCAGGATTTGAACTCGTGTCGCCGTGTTCATTTCCTACGACGATAACAATTACACCACGGGTACCTCCCTTTTATACCCTGTTATTGCTATCAATTCATATCTGTTCACATTTATCTGTTTTTGGTGATTTTGGTGTCGAGATATAAAGATAGACATGGGTGTAGTTTAGGGATAAGAACCAATCGAAATCGAAAGATATAGGCCGAGGCAAACAAAGAAATAGTAAAGTTGGCGACCATAGTCGAGGGTGACCCGAAGGATCCACTTTCAATAGCTACTACACCAACGTGTAGGGGAGGGCGCTACTCTATTTGCTGGATTGCTCCACTTTACTCTTGATGTGTTCCTTATAATGCTGACTGTTCAGCAAGGCGGCATCAAGTACCATTTTTTGAGTCTTTGGTATGACTCGACCTGGGATTGAACCCCTGTCTCCCGGACGATTGGCGAACACTCTAACCATTATTCCGGTATTTCACGCGATTTAAAAGATTCGAAAACATTGCTTTAAACTATGGGTTTATCCCATATTTTACCAGATCAGATGATGAAGTCATTTTATAGCAGGGGGAGGGAAGAGGCTACCTACTAATTGAGACTCATGCACAGCCATAACAAAAATGCTTAGTTCTGTCAGCATTTCCCTTTTGGTGCTCCTAAAACGCCCACGATACACTCAGCCGTGCTACGCAGTTATTGCCTAGGTGTAAGACCCCCCCCCCCGCCCTGCGAATAGGCGATCAACTTAATATCACCTACCTGGTACTAACGCTAAATGGACCCTTGAATGCCAGGGGATTATACCCTACTTCATGGTATAAACGTCCATTCACAAGCAAATTCATAGTTTCACTAACCGACGTAGGCTGGTAAAGCTAATAATCATTTGCACAGAAAGGTGATGCGAAACGTTGCCTTTTGAAACATACTTTGTTTAATAGTAGAACTATCCGACTTGTCCCATGGTTTTATTTTTTTTTTTACGAAACTTACCATATGACTAATATACTCGTCTATCTCAGGGACACATCGACATGTATTGGTGAGCAAGCTAGTCTTGTTGATCAATTAGTTGTGAGTTCGATCCTGAAAAGTTGTCCCATATTTGTGCTAAATATAAGCTAGGCTTATTTGGTGGGCATTCTTTCGTGTTGTAATGGTTAACCAGCTAGTAGTGAGTTCGAACCTCATTAGGTGTTCTATATTTCTGGTCTTGCACCAAACTAAACAAAACTTAATAGATGTCAACGCCTACTTTAAAAAAAAAGTGCTTCATCATGATGTGATACTTAGCAAGATTATCAAGCTAACCATTATTACTGAGTAGTAATTTCGATTCTTACTGGGTGTCCTATAATTCTAGTTTTCGGCCAAATCTATGATTCTCTTACTATTTTTCACAATCTCACCCGTATATCTTCAACAAATGTTTCAATTATTTGAAAATATTTCTCCAATTGAATTCGATAGAATTATGCAAATTCAAACTCCGAACCTGAACAACATTTTAATACTTTAACAATAGAAATAAATAGGGAAATATAACTTTAGCTCCAATGAAAGAGTCAATAATTGTTATCAAATTCCCTAATACTTGGATTAATGTAACTTGATTTTCCAAAATATCTTTAAACAGTGTTTACAAAATAAAGACGTTTATAAAAAATAATCCAAAATAAAAATGAAATATATATATATATATATATATATGCATGTATATTTATATACATATACCAACTCCTCCGCTCGAACAGAATGTGACACAAGGTTATATATATATATATATATATATATATTGTGAAGGAAAGTACTTATTTATGGACGATACTGCGAGTGCGTGTTATAATGACTTGTTCAAAATAGGTTTCTAATTAAATTAAAACAAGAAAATCTTAAAACTTTTGAGATCGATATTATATCAAACATTCACCAAGCCGCTATTGTTTGGGTGTGCTTATTATGAAATCATCAAAGAATTTGAATGCCAAACATCTGGTGTTGACTTAATTAGTTAGAGAAAAATTATTGTATGGGAATATGGGAAAGAGTATATATAACCAATTCCGGTTTCGGCACAAATATAGCCAATACCTCTCGGATGGATTCGCTTTCTATATTTTTCAATCTCTCAGGCGCACGGCTCCAATGTGTCCGTTTCTATGTTCGAGTCCTCTCTCCCTCCATATTGGTTACTTAGAGAAACTGGACAAATGAAATCAATGATCAGTCTATTGGTCACGTCATCCAGTAAATTTTGGTATTTTTTTGTACTCACCAAAAAAAAAAAGGGAAATTTTTCTTTGATTTTTGGTGAACAGTGGTATTTTGAAATCTATGATCGAAGCTGAAGAAGAGAGTTTTACTTGTCGGGAAAATGAAGAATATAAGTGATTAACTTAATAACAGTATTTAATACTGGTTAAGAAGATTTTTAACAAAGTTTAAAGACGGTAACATATTAACATTAAAATAACGAGAGCCAGATTGATTAGGTTGGGGTTTAAGGCATATCAACCATTATTCGCCATTTAATGCCAAATCTTATTTTACAGATATATTAAATATATGATTTGTAAACACATTTTGTAGATACACACAGTTAAATGATCAAATAGTTCTAGTTCTTACAATTCAATTTCGCATAAGTCAACAAAGTTAATTGGTTCCAAGTATTGCTACTACCACCAACAATTCAATTATTGCTAGTCTCACCAACATCATCATCATCGTGTCGCGCCGCCAGCGCGGATCTCCCTGACCTTCTCCCGCCACTCTTCTCTATTATCCATCGCTCCTGGTAGGTCTTAAAGGCTGCATCCTGTATCGGCGCCGAGCTGTTGTATGAAGGTTCTAGCTGGTCGTCCTGCCTTTGCTCGTCAATGTGAAGGGGTCCACAGGAGTATGTCACTTATGAATTCGTCCCTACTTCTCCAGCAGTGTCCCGCATGCCTGGTTCGTCTAACTTGGATAGTTTTCGTGATGGGTGGTAAATAGCCGTACTGTGGCTGCTTTGTGGGGTGCTGCCTCCAGAACTTGTTTAATATTGCTCGCAGCATTCTTGTGTAGTTGCCGTCAAGCTTTTTCTCCATACGTTTTGTTAGCGTTCATGTATCGCATCAATACAGCAGTATCGATACGACCGCTCCTTGGCAAAAACTGCGTTTTATTTTATCGGTCAGGTCTGACTTCCATATGACCGATAGCTGATCGATAGCTGTCCATGCCTTTGCTAGTCACAAGTTGATGTCTGTCTCGATTGATGAGACACTGCTTCCTAAGTAGGTGAACTTGTCTACTAGTTTCAGAGAGCTACCGTTTAGTGTGGAGATGTCACCTCTTTGATTAAAGCACATATATTCCGTCTTGTTTGCGTTGACATGGAGGCCTATGCCAGCAGCTGCTCGTTCCAAACTATGTAGCAGGTTTTCGGCTTGAGCGGGTGTATTTGCTAGAAGAGCTATGTGATCGGCGTAGTTCGCGTTCGTAATTGTTTGTACGGGGTATCTTCTGCTTCTTTCCTTGTCAGCTTGAAACCGATGTTTTTCATTTTATCAATAGATGTTCTAAGCACGTAGTCTAGACAGATTATAAAGAGGTATGTGGCTAATGTGTCTCCTTGCAGCACACCTGCGACAATATCGAAGTAGTCTGTGTCTCCATCTGGGGAGCGGACTTTTACTTTTGTGTTTCTATATAGCATCATTATGGCTGCGACGGTTTCTTTGGGTAGGCCGTTGGCGAGTAGTATTTGATCCATCTTTCCTCTGTGTATAGAGTCAAAGGCCTTGGAGAAGTCTACAAATAATATTGTTGCCTCTAGGTTTTTTGCACGTATACCTTCAAGAATTCGACGGATAGTCAAAATTTGTGACGTCGTGGATTTATTTCTCCGAAAGCCATTTTGGTTCCTCCTAAGTATCTTCTCAATTTTGGGTTCTATACGGTTACATAGTAGAGCAGTATCACCAACAATTCAATTAGTCATTTTTTAAACACAGTTAAATGATCAAACAGTTTTATTTCAAACAATTCAATTTAGCATAAGTTGTTTGCACTTAACAATGATGAAATTTGACACAAATAAATGTTAAACAGTTCTATTTGACCAATATATAGGAGCCAATCAGGTGCTACTACTCCAAGTCAAAGTTGACCTGGGAGCAATAGCGATGAAGGAATACTCAGCATTCCCCAAAGCTCCAATATTACTGGTGCTTCACCATCAGATTGTCTAAAGTCATGTCAGGACACTCGTTGTCAGAGGGGATCTTACCCCTCTGCAGAGATGCAGTCGGTGTATTCTATTGCCCCAGCTGACTGGGCTAGCGAATGGTAGAAGTTGGAATCAAACTATGACATCAGCAAATTATATCTTTGATTAACGCAACAGACAATTTCCTTCGCAACTTCTCGTTGACTCCCCGCAGAACTAAATCAAATGAATATATATACCACGTTCAACCCATGCAAGTTGACGTTTCACACAAATCCTAGCCTGGGTCAGCCGAACATTTCCTAAATGTCTATCATAAAATTTGAGTTGAAATAATTTCTCGTTTATTTCTGTTCGATTCCCTTATCGCAAGATAATCTGGTAGAATAGGCCGTTTCTTCATGAATCCTGATTCACCATTGACCTTTGTTGATATCAGAAAGTTATTTTCTAAAATTTAATCAATAATTTTGGTGCCGAAATATTTTCCAAGTCAACTTCGATGTTCAAAAATTTCAAATAGACTGCAAGTCATCCCAGCGATCCTAGTGCACCAACAATATCTTATACTTTGGAATCACAGCAT
>OY757925.1:38639071-38689071 GCA_963585895.1 Sepioteuthis lessoniana
CGATCGGATGCGGTTAGAAAAGTGATCAGAGTGTAGTATCTGCTTCCCCGCCTCATTCGTCTTCTCTTTATGCATGACGTGGCAAAAAAAAAAACGAGATGTGACTGATTATGGGGATTCCAACTACAGAAAAACGTCCTCTCCATAGCTTCATAAAGAGAGGGTCGGAGCGGTCTGACACCTACGGGACACTGATCCTTACCCACATGTATTTGCGTATGCCCGCCTACCGATGTATGTCGCATTATGCACCCATTGTAGAGGTAGTTAAAATCAGATCAGAGCGTTATATTTTCCCTATAGAAACTGCTGGTGTATCTTTAAGACTGTGATATATAGAATATATCAGATGGAAACACTTTTTATTTTGAAACATATTATATCTAATAGCTTTTTCAAAAATGAATATAAAATTTTAAAAAACATATCAATATATAGATGAACATTTAGATTTTAAAATCTCATTGTATATATATATATATATATATATATATGTGTGTGTGTGTGTATGTATATATATGATGTGTGTGGTGTGTATGTCTGTGTGAATATCAGACACATGAAACTCATAGTCGTGAGATTTTACCCAGTTTTATTTTATTTTATTGTTGAAAATATTCTGATATTGCTTAGCATTTTTGTGCATAGAGCACTGTATTTTACAGCTTTGAAACGGCTTTAACAATAAATTATATATATATATATATATATATATATATATATATATATATATATATATATATATATATTATATCGCTCGTAAACAAGTAGACGCTTCCTAGTTTTGTTTTATCAAAGTAAATTTTCTTGAAAACCAAAGACACCAGGGTTTTATTATTAATTATAAAATGTTATACAATCGAAACGGATATTATTAGGTTATATTTATTACCCGAATCTATAGCATACAACTCCTTTGTAAAGTAAAGTAAAGTTGTAAAGTTGGTGACCTTAGTCGAGGGTGACCTGAAGGCTCTCTTTTCAAAAGCTACTACACTGATGTGTAAGGGAGGACGCTACTCCATTCCTTGGATTGCTCTACTTTACCTTTGATCCTTACCTTATAACACTGAATGTTAAGCAAGGCGGCATCAAGTACCATTTTTTGAGTCTTTGGTATGACTCGACCTGGGATTGAACCCGGACCATTGACGAACACTCTACTTATTTGGTCCAAACTACATAAACATACATACGGGTTGTACTTATTTCTGGACTGCTTCATATGCATATTTTTTTTTATTACAGAGTTTCAATGCTGTAGAGTTTAGTAATAAATAAATAAGGTCTAATGATTGATTTCCACGGGAAATTATAAAATTCTTGAATTTTTGGTTTTGAAGGAAATTAACTAAAATAAATTAAAATAATTGCATTTTTTTTTCCTACTTTATCCTATAAATTTAAAAAGTTGTTTTTAACATCTATCCTTTTTTGAATAGACCAGCGCAAAAACCTTAAAACTTTAGTTAAGTAAGAGTATTATTTACATTTTTATTAAGGAGTAATGCAATTTGATATTTATGCATTGAAACAAGTACGACTACCTGCATGCTTTTCTTATCATCTGTCTATTACAGTCTATCTATCTGTCTATCTTTGTCTATTAATATCTGTCCGTATCACTCTACCTGTATGTATATATGTATCTATTTATTTGTTATTTGTTCATATCTAAGTCTGCTCATACCGAGGTCTGACATATCGACAGATATCAACACACTGTTAGATAACATAGTCTACTCATATCTATCTATCTATCTATCTATCTATCTATCTATCTATCTCGATTTGTTAATATCTAAGTATGTTCATATCAAGGTATCATATATAGATAAATATAAACAGATTGTGTTAGATAATACTGAGAAAGAGAAAGAGAGAGAGAGCGGGGGAGGGAGAGAAAGTATCTTTCCATCTCTTTTTCTCCTTTTCTGCATCTATCTATTTATCTCTCTCTCTCACTCTCTCTCTCTCTCTCTCTCTCTCTCTCTATATATATATATATATATATATATATAGCTATTTGTATCAATTTGTTATTAAAGCTAACATTATTTTTATGTCGTTAATTTTATGTTATTATTTTCACGTACACTAATTGTACTTAGTAATAGTGGCAGTGGTATTATTTCATTCTGTTTATATTACTACTTCGTTCCATTAATCACGGGCCCACGAACTTAAAAATAGAACAAATGACAAGTATAAAAGACGCACATTTTCATGAGGTGGTTTACCTCAATAGGAGGTTATTGACATATAACGACTCAAGATGCTTTAGGAAAAAGATAATAAAAAAAGCAAAATTGAAAAAACAAGAAGCAAAAGACAAAAAATAACAAAACATTTATTTTATTAATTTTACTGATTTTACGTCATTTTTCTCCTCTTCTTTTTCTTTCATTTTTTCTTTTTTTTTTCTTTTCCTCTTTCTTTTTTTTTTCATTTTCTCATCATAATTTCTTTTCTTTCTTTTCGCTTTTCTCTCATTATTCTATTTGTTTTTTTTTTGTTTTTTTTTTTGTTTTTGTCCTTGTTGGTTTTTGTCTCCTTTTCCTTTCATTCCTTTTCTTCTTTTTCCTTTCATTCCTTCTCTTATTTTCCTTTTATTCTTTCCTTTCTTTTTATTTTAATTCTTTCTTCCAATATTTTCTATTGTCTTTCTGTACTATAGCCACAATTAACACCATGTGCGAAATGGACATATAATGTTCATAACGATAGAACATATAAAGAACATAGGAATCTCGAAATTCGAAAACACGTAACGACTTCTTGTTCAGGTACGAAACCCTTTAATTACTTTTGAGTTAAAGGTTTCGACACAAGGAGAGAGACACAATCTTTTTATGTTGGCTTCTTCATCCGGCCCCTATCTCGCGCCCCCGGGGCCTGTTCTGGACTTCGGTCCGGAGCGTGGCTCTGGAAAAGGAACAATGGCAGACTTGGGGCCTTTAATTAGGCACCTAGTTTCGACTAGGCTACCTTCGGGTGGGCGAGCTGCATTTTTGTCTCCTTTGTCCCCCTTGAACGGCACTAGACCAAGCGTCTAGTTTAAGCCTTTAACTGGCATACGTGCCCGGACCCACATTTGGGTTCGTGAAACTGCTTGCCTCATCAGGCTCACATTGCACTAAGTGAGCCGATGAGCAGCACAGACAAGCAGGATTCGAGTCTCGGCTCGTTCCCGACCTTCCCCTTCCCTTTATCCCCACTTTAATCGGCCTTCGGGCTTTTGACCTTGTGTCAAGTCGTGTCTGGTGGGAGGCAGCGACAAATACACGGCCCCTATCTCGCGCGGCACCCACGGCGCGCAAAATTCGTCTCGCCTCAGCTAGCCCCAAAAGTCGACCGTCTTCGTCCAATGTCTAGTCTCAACTCCCTTAACTTTCTTCAAATCCTCCACAAACCTCTGCGCACTTCCAGTGCGTGACGTCACTCGCACTCCATCACCCGTTTCGTCTCGGACTATTGTGACATCTCTGAGAGACACCTTCGTCCGCCCGAGCGTGCCCGTGTTAACAACTGCATCAATGTTTGTACTTAACTAACCCATGTGCTGAGCCGAAAGGTTCTCAGCCTAACGACTCAAGATGCAAGGCATGAACCGAAATCCCTCGGTCATTACGTTACATTTCGTGCCTTAATTTTTGGTTTACCTTCTATTTTTGTCATTTTGATTTATCGATTCATTTCCGTCTTTCATCCTATTTTATCTTTCATAATTGACTGAACAGATCTTTTTTCTTACTTGTATTTTTCTTTCTTATAATTAACACGATGATATATCAATATGCAATACGATAAGCTGACTTCACTTTGATGATTTCAAGGACTTCTGACTTAGGAAGATCATGTTCCATGACTATATCTCGAATTTTGCGCCGTCTACCAAATAGAAGCTTCAACAGAAGATGGAAAGTGTCACTTCGTTGGGTAATAAAATAAATGACTGAAGAACAACTGACTTAACACCACGATCTTCGAGCAAGATATTTATCATCGAAATAACAAATACATCAATGTTGATGGTGACGACGTGAAAAGCATGAATCCATTTTATGAAAGCTATAGATAGAATAATAGAGCAGACTGGGCTTAGTAGAACAATCGGCCAAGGAGAAGGGAAAACTCTTAATCCAAACCCTGAGAAGTTGTTCAAAGAATCTATGACACACTGATGCGCCATTTTTCTATTATCAATTCATCCCCAAAATTGTGGCTAGTTCTATTCAAGCCTTAATCACTAAAACTTAATAATCTCTGTAGAAAGTCATATGGTTCACATTTCTTGCTAAACTGTTGTGACCTCATACATAGGGATCAACTGGAAAGTTCATAGCACACACACACATACACACACATATATATATATATATCCTGAATCTAAAAAGAATCACAGCCCAATCAAAACAATTCCTACTATAAAAGCTAAAAAGATTACCTAACCATTATTAACCTCGTATGCTACCCAGCAGAAGAGTATAAAAACAATTCAAATCTCATCTTTATTCCATTACAGCAGTAGTTTTATATTTTCCTTAATATCGATTTCTTTTATAATTGTCTTTAATTGGAATCATTTTAAGATGAGGCTTCTTAATCTGAGAATTAATTTTTTTATTTATTGCGGACTTTTTGTCCTCATCTTGGTAGTTTTTGTGTTGTTTCTTCTTTCACTACGTTTCGGCCAAATTTCACCTCTGGCCTTCTTCAGGTGATTTACCGCGACCTCGGATAGGAATGCTGAGTCTTGTAACCGTATCCCCACTAATTACTGTCTTCCATAGTTGTTGTCTATCGCACCACGTTTTTGACTAAGTAAACCTCTGGCCGGCTTGGGTAGGATTTGAAACCGCTATCTTTTGACAATGCTCCACAATAAATAAAAAAAATTAATTCTTTTACATTAAAACCACTAAATGATTTACTCAAGCTTTTGTATAGACTGGCATAAGGTTAAACTAAAAAAGGGGATGGCAGTGAGAAGATTTTATATCGCCAACTTCTCTATTTTCGAAATTATTAAATTCTAGATTACTGAATCTTTTTTTTCTTTCATTTATCGTTAGTTATACATAAACATATATTAATCTACGAATTAATGTACAATACAGTTTGTTTGTTTTTTTAATCGAAGAATTAAAACCAGACTTTGGTCTTCGCCTTTTGATTAGGGAGCTTTCCGCAAGAGTGAACTGCATTCGTATATAAGACGGAATAGATATGTAGGTTTGGCTACGTTTATTTGTACATAAATGCGTATGTTAAAAGAAATAAACGATAATCGAGGTAAACGTTCTACAGGAATTAAATCTTATTATATAACCCAGTCTTCCATTTCACCTCTGTATGTGTGAGAGAGAGAGAGAGAGAATTTCAAAATTAGCGCGAAAAGAAAAAATATAAAAAACTAAATCCGAAATTTTGCAATAAGTTATAGAAATATGTTTCGACGGTATGTTCAAGAAAGTGGATGATTAGGGTGGCTGGTTATCGACAGAATTAGGTATAAAGCGGGTAGCAGCAGTAGAAGATCGGGGTGGTCTTGGGTGGTAGTGAGCCAAGGCGGGGTGTCGGTGCTTAGGAGCGCGAGTGGGGAATATGAAAATATGTGAAACAGAATTCAAGTATTCTGGCATGAGTTGCCTCTTATGGAGATATGGAAAACATAATGGGGGTTAAAGAAGAGGCGTGAAAAAAAAACATGTTGTAAGAAAGAAAGAAAGAAAGAAAGAATCTGTTGGATGAATTAAAAAGAAAATGGGGAAACACTAAAGAAGCAAATTTGATGGAAAAAAAACCGGAATGAATGAATGAATGAAAATAACTAATTGGGGGAAGAAAGAATTGAAAAGAATTGAAAAGACCCAGCCAATATTTTTTTGTGGATATCCAATCAGACTGCAAAGAATCAAGTCTGGTGTTGCAAAATATTGTCGTTTGGTTGGTTTTACGGCATGCTAATTCATGTGGGGTTATCTAAAGCTGAAGTCAATCGTTTTGCAAACAATTATGTTTTCAAGTAAATAATAATAATAATAATAATAAAGCGAGAATAGATAAGACGCAACAAAATAGCAAATGTAGGTTATGTGGTGATAGTGACGAAACCATCAATCACATAATAAGCGAATGCAGCAAATTAGCACAGAAGGAGTATAAGACTAGACACGACTGGGTGAGCAAGGGGATCCACTGGGAGATATGCAAGAAATTGAAATTTGACCATACCAACAAATGGTTTATGCACAACCCAGCATTTATCCTAGAGACTGATGCACATAAACTCCTATGGGCCTTTGACATACAAACGGAACACCTAATCTCAGCCAGAAGACCAGACCTTATAATAATCAACAAAAAAAGAAAGAATTTGCAAAATTGTCGACTTTGCTGTCCCGACTGAGCACAGAATAAAACTGAAAGAAAGCGAAAAGAAGGATAAGTACCTGGACCTTGCTTGGGAATTGAAAAAACTAAGGAACATGAAAGTAACAGTTAAACCAATAGGAATTGGTGCTCTTGGTAAAGTCACCAAAAGATTATTAAAGGAACTGGAGGACTTAGAAATAAGAGAACGAGCGGAGACCATCCAAACCACTACATTATTGAGAACGGCCAGAATACTAAGAAGAGTCCTGGAGACTTGAGGAGACTTGCTATCACTCAAACCTCAGTGAAAGACCATCAGTTAAAACTGATGTGAAAAACTGTCATGGAGTAAATAATAATAATAATAATAATAATAATAATAATCCTTTGTAAATAACTATAACTTCAAATATCTGAAAACAAAAAATTAGTATGGTTTCAAATATTCCTATCTAATACTGATAATTTTCAAACATTTATTTGACCTATGTACGAGACCCAACCGGCACTACCTCTCCAGATTAGAGAGAACCTTAGAGTAATTGCTACAAAATAGTTACTCAGAGCTCAAGATGGAAGCTCAAGATGGAAGGATTTCATTTTTCGTTTTGTATATCTTACCTTTCAGTTTAGTTAGGCTGAGAACCTTTCGGCTTAGTGCATGGGTTAGTTAGGTGCACACATTGAGTGCAGGTGTTCACGTGCGCGCGGGGCGAATGTGACAATCACAGATGTCATTATAAAAACCCCAGATAAGAAATAGGACCGGGGACGTAAATGACGTCATGCGCGGAAGCGATGGGCTGAGGATTTTGGAATTTGAAAAAAAAACAGTTAGCTGAAATTTAAACTCCGAACAAGAAAGTCGTCAAGTATTTCGAGTGTTTTCAGATTCCTATGCGTTATGAACATTGTGAACGCTTTTTTACATATATGAATATTTCACATACTCATATCTGGCTATATTACAACTGGAGCCTCACCTCTGAATGAATTTTAGTGTCATACCTAGGACTCTCTTTTTTAGAAGGGATCTTACCCCTCATCAAGAGATATCTTGCTTTTTCTCTGTGCGTTTCATTTGAATCTATATGGTGCATCCATACAGTAGTACCGACGCGGTCACTGTTTGGAGGAAACTCCGTTTTATATTATCAAACAGATTAGATTTCCATGTGATCGACAACCTGTCAATAATTGATATGTTCTCGGCCCGACCGACAAGGCAAAATATTTTCTGGACTTCTTTCTTATTTCAAGTACATTGCGAGACAGAAGTAAAAGAGCAATCGATGATATTACCCAATATCTTAAATGCTTATTACTTCCGACCCACTCTGCTCTGCATTTTAAAAAAATGTTTTATTTATCTGTATGTGTGATACGTGTTGGAATATTGCCAAATTTTCTGAATTTGGGCTCTGTCCACCCATATATGATGTGACAGCTATATGAGCATAAAATGGAATGGGTGAGCCGATTAGAGTTCTGATTGAGGTTACTTATACTCATTTTGCTTGGAAAAGGTATGAAGTCTTTTCTCATTAATTCCTCTCCCACTGCCTGATATCTTAAGATGTCTCGTTCTTGAGAAGATAAGGAATTAGTGAGGGAAAATTTAGTCAGACCACTTCCCCATAACAACCTTACTGCCTTACTGCCTTGATAGTAGTGAGAGAAAAACATTATTAACCCCATTGTCAGCATTGACTTGACCAGATAATCAATCAGGGATTTTTTTAATTTTGTCTCAAAACGAATTATCGCATGGTCGAGAGGATGCTTTGCATAAGACCTATATATATATATATATATATATATATATATATATATATATATATATATATATATCGGCTCTTATTCAGAACATCAACACTTATTGATACTTTTGTTAAAGGAACTTTCTCTAAATAAGCCGCCGGTCATGGAATGCAAATAGTTTATTTAAATCGTACAGATATTTTACGAGCAATTAAATATACTGATTTTGGTATTCATTAACGTGGGACACTTACCCAGAGTAGATAATATGAAGAACATTTACTTTTCCGATTTTCGTACAAGAGAACATCGATCAGGATCTCTTGTATGTAACAAGTATCTAAGCCTTTCAGATCAAGTGCTATATTCGTTGGCCCATAATCAAGATCTTAACCTTAAAGGTTAGAGACAAAATCTATTAACGAGAGTCAATTTTCAATAAGGACCAATTGTATCAAAGTAACAATTGATAATACGCAACAGAATACCAAGTGTATATTATGTGGATACAGAGATAAAACTGTTAATCACATAATAAGCGAATGCAGCAAACTTGCACAAAGGGAGTACAAGACTAGGCCCGACTGGATGGTTATGGAATTGTACAAGAGATTCAAATTTGTCCATTCAACCAAATGTATATGCACAAACATGAATCCGTCCAAGAGAATAAGACGCATAAAATTCTTTGAAATTTGTAGATACAAATGGATCACCTATTCCTGCTCCAAAAACCAGACTTAACGATAATTAACAAGAAAAAAAAAAAGAAATTACTATCTTGTAGATTTTGCCGTCCCGGCAGATCACAAAGTGAAAATGAAAGAAAGCAAAAAAAAAAAAAAAAAAAAAAAAGGATAAATACCTGTATCTTGCCAGAGAGCAGAAAAAGTTGTGGATCACGGTGATACAAACAATGAATGGTGCACTTAGAACGGTCCCGAAAGGCTTGGGAAAAAGATTGGTGGAACTGGAAATCAGAAGAAGAATCTAGACCATCGAGATGATGGCATTGTTAAGATCGACTGGAATACTCAAAGATGTCGAGGATACCAGAGGAGACTTGCTGTCACCCAAACTCTGGTTAAAAACCACTAGCTAATGCTCGTATGAAAGACACAATAATAATAATTATAATATTAATAATAAGTAATCAACTCCATCACAAGTGTTATGAAAAACTGGAGAGTGGGACCAATAGCAGAAGAATAACGCCTAGCATTGTCTCCTCTATTATTCATCATGGCGATACCACAGTTAAATTATATTCTAAGGAATTGAAAAAGAATATAGATTGACAAAAACGAAAAATAAACTACCTTATATATATGTGTGTGTGTGTGTGTGTGTGTGTGTGTGTGTGTGTGTGTGTAACACAACGTGCGGTCGAATACTTAATTAATATGTGAAAATTAGAATTTATGAAATATATTCAAATTAATATATATATATATATATATATATATATCAAAAACAAAAACGATCCTTAAAATAAGTATCTTTTTGGTCAAGGTTTATATGACCTAAAAAGCTGGTTGATCGTTCCTAAAGGTCAGTTAAGTGTGAGACAATCGTTTTCGATTTTAAAGGTCACTTAAGTGCGAGACAATTGTTTTTGATTTTAAAGGTTAGCAAATTTATTTAGTTTTTCGATTGTCAACAGAAACTTCAATCACAATGATGAAACAGGTCATTTCGTAAAATATATTTTCTAGTCCTTATCTTGAAGGTCAATGTCAAAAGGGAGATTTGATTTTGCTCCACCCTAAATAAAGGTGACTTGGGCATGCCTCATCCAGTCAGGTGAGACTGAGAATTTTTTTGTTCAACCCTATTGCTCTAAACCTGTTCCCATTGGTCAAAGCGTCTAAAAAGGGGTTTCCCTATACGTGTAAGATATAATCCTGAACTAAGATTGGCTGACCAATGGAATATGACTCCTAATTGTCTCTTATTGGACAACCAATCAGAAACCATTTTTAGTCCAGATATACTGATCTATAAAAAATGGGATAATTAAACGAATCCTCAGAGAGGATGAGAAAGGGACCAAGAAGAAACTCAAGACTGCCAAAGAATCATTTAGACCCAAAGTACTCCCAACAACCTTCAGACGTTTGAAAATTTCAAAGTCCCAGACTTTGGAGACGTTCGTGTTACTCTAATCACACTTCATCGTCACTCTTCCTCTCTCAATATTCTTTCTTCTTCTGTTTGCCCGGAAAGCAAACCTCGTTTGTTTGTTATTTATTGTCTCACAAACGTGTTTCAATAAAAACGATTTTTTGTTGTTGTTAAACAACGGGTTTTCTCAATTCTTTGAGTTGCTTGACAATCTAGCCACTCATATTACCTGACCGTCAGAAGAAGATCCGGCTGAATTGTGTCCACTCCTCTCCGTGGATCTTTCAAACACAGCGTGGGCACGGAAGGATTCGACAAAGCAAACAGCCGGAAGCTAATGTGGTAATCACGAACACAATAGCCACAAATACTGTGACTAGTAGTCACACCACATTGGGCTCCGTGACGAGCATAGGACCACATATATGGATGATGTCAAACTGTTTATCAAAAGCAAAAACAAACTGGAGACACTAATGCAAAAAGGTAGAAATATCAGTTAAGACAAATGAAATTTGGAATCGCGAAATGCGCAATGAATAAGAGAAAAAGAGAAACGACTGGAGGAATAAAACTGCACATTCAAGAAAGTTTCTAAATGCTCGGAAAAACAGAAAGCTCGAAATACCTGAGAATATTAGAAGCCGTTGTTATTAAACAATCAGAAAGGAAAGAAAAGTCAGAAAGGAGTTCTTGAGAAGGACAGTGAAATTACTTGAGAAGGACGTAGCAAACAATCAAGGAAAAGAAAATGAACCACATTTTCCAGACTCATCACTTTCAAACTATTCCCTATCCATATTTCACTCTCTTCGTCTAATCGAAAGTTACAAAAATTCAAATTATCGAAGAATCCGGCAAATTCAAAACTAGAATCGTTCTTTTATGAAGAAATACACAATTTAGCTGAAATTTATAAAGTCGTAGAAAATTTTGATAATTGAACAAAGACGCTACGAATTTATAAAAATAAAAATTTGAAACAAAACTTTGAAAGCTTTATCAATCGAATAGAGAATTTTTAAAAAGTTATCATTTGAGAAAAGTAAACAAAATAAAGATAGAAAAAAACTTTACTCTTAAATTCTTTTCCTGTTTTTTTATTAATTTAGATAAAGTATGAATAAACAATCCATTCTTGTAAACTACTCTCTTTAATGAATTCGATTCTTACTAGAGGCCTATACTTTTTTCTTTGTGTTAAATCTAAGCTAAGTAAATTAAAAGTATTTTGTCGTGCTGTAATGTTTATCAGACAAGCCTCGCATGTTGAATACTGAGGAATGAGTTCGATGTTCTAGGTGCCCTTGACTTTGTGTCAAATCTAAGCTATGCTTCGTTTTTAAAAAAGTGGTTTAGTTTACTTACGACATATCAACTTCTCATAGGTTATTTAATGGCAAAATTTTATTAATTTTCTAAGGCTTGATTACAATTGATTATATTTACCTCGTTTCATTTCAGGCATCATTTTCTTATTTGTTAATGATAATAACCATTTGTTTGCACACCGGGTTTCAATCTCAGGTTGAGTCATACCAAAGACTCGAAAAGTGGTACTTGATCCCTCCTTGCTTAACACTAAGCATTATAAGGTACATATCAAGGGTAAAGTGGAGCAATCCAGGGAAAGGAGTAGCGCCCTCCCCTACACCTCGGTGTAGTAGCTATTGAAAAGGAAGCTTTCAGGTTGCTCTCGACTGCGGTCGCCAACTTTTACTTATATGGTTGAAAGTAATTATTCCGATTTTAAAATATATTTTGTTTGAACACAGTTATATGGTTTCAAGAATTTCTATCTGATATCAATAATTTGCAAGCAAGTAAATAATAATAATGATAATAGTAATAATATGGAGACTTGAGGAGACTCAAACTCCAGTGAAAAACCATCAGCTAACACTGATGTGAAAAACTCTAAAGGTGTAAAATAATAATAATAATCCTTTGTAAAAAAATTTAGCTCCAAGAAACTATTACAATTAATTTGCAGTTATATGATATCAAGTATTCTTACAAAATACAAGGAAGTGTCCACGTGGTGTAATGGTTAAAGCGATGGACTGCGGAATCGTAGTACGCGAGTTCGTACTCCAGTCACGCTATTACGTTCACTTTCGGGCAAATACCCTTGGGAAAGGTATGAACCCTCTTATCCTCCCAGCTATGGGTTAAATAGTAGCACTACTGTTCTTCTAGGAGAATGGCTTTGGCATTAAATAACCTACAAAGGTTGATAAACAAAGAAACCAAACAAAATACAAGTAATTTTAAAACAGAACTGTTTGAACCATAGATACACGTTAGATTTTATACTCAAGAGACTTTAGATAGTGATAGTGGTGCCTATTGGGGTGTATTATTTAGAAATTTAAGCTAACAGACCGTTGTCGGTGAGTTCAGTTCTCACTGAGTGCTCTACTGTTGACCTTGTGTAGAGTTAAGCTTACCAATTGCCAACAGCATTAATAATAGTTTTTCTTTTCTCTTTTTGCATTTATTTAAGGACATCTAATCATGACATAACGGTTAACCTAATCATGTAATGTTTTATCCCCGTGATATAGTGGCTAAAGTCCTATGCTGCAACACCGTAGTAAGCGAGTTCGAACTCCAATCGCACCTTTATGTTCATTTTCGGACTAATATCACTGGGAAAAGTATGAACTCCTTTATCACCCCCAGCTATGAGTTAAATAGTACCACTACTGTTCTTCCTCAAAGAGGGCTATGGTATTAAATTACCCCAAGAAGGTTGACATGCCATTAAATAAAGAAACCTAACCCAACTATTCCAGTAGTCTATTACTTCTGTGTAGTGTATTCGATTCTCACAAAATACATCAAACTTGTCACAAGACTAAAATGACTTAATACCGATGCTTCGACGTGAGATAGTGATTAATGAGCTATTCTAACAAATTATTACTGCAGAAGAGTGAGACTGATCCGCACTGAGTGCTCCGTATTTATCTCAGACTAGTAAAATGATCATTTCAAATAGTATTTATGCATAGTTGGTTGGTTGCTTGCTTGGTTTGGTTTGGTTTCTTTGTTTTAATGGCATATCAACCTTTGTATGTTATTTAATGCCAAAGCTATTCTCTTAGAAGAACAGTAGTTGTACTATTTAAACCATAGCTCATACTTTTCCCAAGGGTATTTGGCCGAATGTGAACGTAATGGCGCGACTGGAGTATGAACTCGTGTTCTACGATTCCGCAGTCCATCGCTTTAACCATTAACCACGAGGACACGCCCTTGGTCGTTTGGGTTTTATGGCATATCAACCTTTGTAGGTCATTCAACGCCAGATTCTGTCTATATATACATACATATTCAACCAAAGATTTCAAAACGAATATTAAGGGAGATAGAATTTTCTATTAGCAGGATTTCACATCCCACCCGAGCTATTCTAAGAAACTATTACAGCAGAATAGTGATACTGATCCGCACTGAGTACTCCGTATTTATCTCGGACTAAGCAACGCTTTCCAGTGAATAAAATGGTCATTTCAAACAGTATTTATGCATAGTTTTCGCCATTCTTCTCCACCATGTCATAAGTTACTCCGCCGTTACTTCGGCTTTGATTAGGTAAAGTCTTGAATTTAAACTAGCTTTACTCCGCTTAAAAATTAACCTCGTGTCACATCTTACCCATGGGGGAGAGATTGGGTAAATACATACACAACTGTTACTAACCACTTTCGTTTCTTTGTTTGTGATCCCCGTTCAACCACAGCAATTGATGCTTACCTGATACTCACTTCCCTACCCTCTGATTTCGTTTTCCCCTCTCCATCCCTCCTTCTGTGAACGCTGGTATGTGAGGCAGTGACGACGAACTGTTGTTTTTGTACGTAGGCGTAGTGAGGTGCTACGAAGGGCAGATGCACGTAATATGTACATTCGACTGCACATTCGCTTGCTGCATATAGTCCTACTAATCAGTAAAGTTCTTATGGACTCAAGTAAATGTACGTACATTGTGGCAAAACAACAAGAATGATTAAGAACACGATGGCATGATATCCGAGCTGTGCAACGCTTAAACAAATTTTGAGAAATTACCCGTTTGCCGAAACTTCACAGTTTCAAATATTTGTTTTATGCATTTAACGTTCGAGCAAAAACAGCAAATATAGAGATAATATTATCATGCTCTATACTACTCCCGTTAAAAATTGTGGAATTAGCACACTTAGATGTTCGCATTTTTTTTTTTTTTTTTGTATTTAGCAGTAAACAAGCTAATAACAGATAACATGTTGGAATAACTTATACAAACTTAATTAATCATTTAGCAAGCCATGCAAAGAAAAGTATTTTGGAATAACCCAGTTTTGAGGAAAAAAATTATGGAATGATATTGTAATTTGCATTCCTTAAACAAATACCAGTAGAAACCTAGAAATGCAAACCAGTCTATTATTGAAGACATATCTCGTAGACCTCAACAAACGGTTGGGCATACCTAACTGAAAGGAAGCATAAGTAGGTATAGTGGTTATGCCTAGTGCTTCACCTTTACAATCCTATTGGACAGTTCGAACAGAGTGCGCAGGTGCAGGGTCATGGTGAATCTGTCTCTGATCCGTGGATTACATGTTTGTCCTTTTTCGACTCGTTGCATAATGAAGATGACACAACACTTCCAAATAAGACAGTTTGATGACAATTTTGCACCTATCCGCAGCTCGCCCAGTGTCTCTTCCAAACTGACCTTTTCCCCATGTTGTATTTGTTTTTAAATAAAGAGATGTTGGCAGCCGATTTTGGTAGAAGCCATGGGTCAGCTTCACAAAGAAAAAGAGAAACTAACTCAAGAATGTACAATCATTGACTTCATCTGAGAGACAATCCTCGCGTTGGAGGGGAGGCGTGTATGACACTTGGCTCTTCAACAAAAGTCTAGACCCTAACTATCGTAATATGAACGGCAGACGAAGACTTGGGTCCTGGTTAGTTTTCTTCATTCTTTGTCTAACGACCAACTGCAGAATCTACTCTCTTGGATTGCTCCGAATTACTCACTTGAATATATGGAACCTTGACTTCCGAAAAAGAAAACCGTTTTTCCAGTTTAGACAACCCAGTATCAAAATAGGGGTGTCCTCGTGGTGTAATGGTTAAAGCGATGAACTGCGGAATCGTAGTACGCGAGTTCGTACTCCAGTCGCGCTATTACGTTCACTTTCGGGCAAATACCCTTGGGAAAGGTATGAACCCCCTTATTCTCCCTCCAGCTATGGGTAAATAGTAGGACGGACTAGGTTCTTCAGCCTTGGTGAGGCAACTAGTCTAGGAGAAGGAAAACTCTGAATTAAAACCTGTTAAACTCCGCTTAAAAATTGACCTTGTGTCATATCCTGCCCGAGCGGAGGGGTTGGTAAATAGAACCCAGTATCAAAATATTTTTTTTTAAATCGATATCCTTATCTACTGATCTCTAATGGAGGTGCCCGTGGTGTAGTCGTTATCGTCGTAGGAAATGGACACGGCGACACGAGTTCAAAGCCTGGACGAGACTGATTGCATTTCACATAGCACTAATACCCTTGGGAAAGAATCTAATTATTCTCCCTCCAGCTATGGGTAAATAGTAGGGCAGACTAGGGTCTTCAGCCTTGGTGAGGCAACTAGTCTAGGAGAAGGAAAACTCTGAATTCAAACCTGTTAAACTCCGCTTAAAAATTGACCTTGTGTCATATCCTGCCCGAGCGGAGGGGTTGGTAAATAGTATCTACTGATCTCTGAGTGTACTAGTACCAAAGACTTCAGTCCATTATGGACATTAAAATCACCTCCATTAATTCCCATCGAGAAATCCCTTTCTATTTTAGTATCTTTTAAAATCTACCGACCTCCCAAACTTATTCAGCGACCCATTTAACTATTACGTGGGTATGTTCTCACACATACATGTATATTCACGTATATACACGCTATACCTATTCTTATACATTCTCATATAGAAACGCTCGCCCTTATATAAATATCTATTATTGCACCTGAATATATACACCTAGAGATGAAAGACCCTACAGTGTTATATTTGGACCTTCGAGAAGTATATTTATTTGCTAAAATGTGAGCTACTGTAGTTTATATTAGTGACATATGGTGATTATTGTCCCAAAAGGCACCACTATGCTGGTCCAACTAATCTACTTTAAGAATTTGTAAAAAAAAAAAAAAAAAAAAAAAAAAAAAAAAAACTTCCCAATACATTCTTATAGTAAAACCCCTTCAACTGTACACTTATAGTAAAACCCTTTCCTCAACATTCCTACTGTAAAACCCGTTCCAGTGCATTCCTATAGTAAAACCATTCCAAATACATTTCTATAGTAAAACCGTTTATAATGCATTCTTACAGTAAAATCCTTTCCAATGCATGTCTGTAGTAAAACACTTTGTAATGCTATGCCGAATCTACAAATCTTATATAAGTATTACTTAAAAAAGAATTTCAGTGCATTCTTATGATAAAACTATTTTCAAGCATACATATAGTGAAAATACAAGAAGCGCTTTGGTCGAGCTCCCAACTTGGTGTCCTTTTTTTATTTTGGTGGTCGCAGGGTGCTTGGTGACGACAGTAATTTTAACACAGATAACTGAGCCTTAGTTTCAGGATTGTAGCCATATACCCAGGATTTGTTATCTGTTTTCATGTTTTTCAAAAAGCTTGCATCAGTTTCTTCATACTGAAACAAATAAGCAACTTTAGTCACCCGAAACTCTTTATTGCGTCAGAAGTAGAAGAAATATGGCTGCAACTCGTCTCATCCCCCCAATCGTCTGTGAGAATGATTTGGCACCACTAAACGAAAAATGTCCAGCTCATCCCAAAGCTCTCTTATAATCAATCAATTAGCAGAAGCATTTGGCTATGCCGAGTAAGGAGTCAAAATATGGATCATCACTGTTAATAATGACAGTAAAAGGATTCCGTTGTGCTAATAATATGGTAGCACGTGTCAAGATATGCTAAAATGGTGAATACACGATGAAAAGTCTATCGACAACCTTCTGTTGCCTCCAAACTATGTTTGTTTTTTGTTTTTTTATAATTATTTTCACCATTGTTCAAGGTCAAGATATAGTGGGCTGTGACAAGCAATGAATCTTCAGAATTATCGGAATCATAGTCATTCTGTAGTTTCACATACTTTTCATACCAAGGCGAAACAAATGAAATGTATACTTAAGAGATGAAACATTACTGATTTTTCAAAATTTATTACGAGAATCTCTTGCCAACAACAGAACAGTTTTATATTGTCTTTTATCATTCCATAGACTGTGGGGTCGCTAAAGTAAGATTGTTCTTTAATAACAACATAATACGTGCATAATCACAATCAGATACAGTTAGACTCACAGAAATGTCAAAATAAAATCACTTCTATATCTACTTTTTCTAAACAATGAGTAGGATTAGGTTTGGTTTGGTTTCTATATTTAACGGCCTATCAACCTTCTTGGGTAATTTAATGTCTTGTAGGAGTACAGTAGTGGTGCTATTTAACCCATAGCTGGGAGAATAAGGGGGGTTCATACCCATCTCAAGAGTCTACGGGATTAGACTGAGAGGGACAAGAGAGCGGACGGCATAATGGATTTTTTTCCGTTCTGGGGAGGCAAGTCTGATATATAAGATGCTACCTGTAGGGATACCTTCTCTAATTGGTAACTTGATTAAATTGACGACAGAACTAAGTATCGTCCCCAGGCTGGCTGAGGATCGTAAACTAGTAAAGGTACTGATCGATTTCTTTTTTGTACTTATTTCGATTGAAAGGTCGCGTATCATAGACTCCCAAACAGCCTTCCAACTCCCCAAGATTCGTTCCGATACTGTCGGATTAAGAAAAGAAACCCCGAGAGATTGGAGGACTTTTTCAAAAAGTTTCTCTTGTCATTCTTCTAGAGAAACGTATTTTCAGTTCCTTCGGCTGGGATTGTAGATCAGAAATAACTATGCCGCTCATCTTTTTAATTGAGTCATTATTTTATAATAATATCATATTGATACAAAAGGGAATAGAATTACTTTAAAAAATATATATTATCTGTTTTCAATTTAAAATTTATATTGAGAGTGATAAACGCCAATTTTTACCATAAAAATAAATCCACATCACAAGAAAAGATTAAATAATTATATTTTATATATTTTCTCGTGGATAGTTCTGTGAAATATTTCAGTATTACAGATTGTTTTTTTTTTGGGGGGGGTAAGTGAATGATACTTATTGATTTAATTTTTTTGTCTAGATTGTCCGTACTAACAAAAGCAATCAACGTGAAGTTGGTTGGTTTCTTTGTTTAATGGCATATCAACATTTATAGGTTATTTAATGTCAAAGAACAGTATTTATACTAATTAACCCATAGCTAAGCGGGAGTATAAGGCGTTTAATACCTTTCCCAAGGGTATTAGTCCGAAAGTGAACGTTACTATGAAAGTGGAGTTCGAACTCACGACGGTATCTCAATCCAGCTCGTAATCCATTGCGCCACGGGAACTCTTCAATAAATGCTAGGTAATCACTTCATATCTCTAACTTAAAGAACAACTAATAAATATAATTAGTAACATTTAATTAAACGTCAACAATTATTTTGATAAGACAAATAATTAGGGTTTTTTTGTTTGTTTGTTTTGTTTTTTGTTTGTTTGTTGTTTTTGTTTTGTTTTTTTGTTTTTTGGTGGGGGTAGTTTGGAAACTTAATTTCTGTAAGATGAATTACACCTTTCAGCAACACAGAATCTCTTCTTATTGTTTTTCATTGTCTGGGACCCCTATTAATGAAACCCCTTCCTCTCTCAGAGGTGTCCTCATGGTGTCATGGTTAAGGCGATGGACTCCGGACTCATAGTAAGCGAGTTAGAGCTCCAGTCACGTTATTATGTTCACTTTCAGATAAATACCCTTGGGAAAGGTATGAACCCCCTTATCCTACCAGCTATGGGTTAAATAGTACCACGGCTGTTCTCCTAGAAGGATGGCTTTGGCATAAAATAACCTACAAAGGTTGATATGCCAAGAAACCAAACCTTCCTCTCTTTTTCCATGATCAACATTATTTCGTGAAAGTCCTCTGTTGTGTCTAGTAAATATATATACTAAATTCGGTAACTCTACATCAAACAATTTGATTGTCAATAAAAAAAAAAAAAAACAATTTTTTAAATCTTTGTTAAATTTGTTTTTTGTCGATTTTTTTTTTTTACATACGAGAGGGTGCATAGCCATACATGTATATGTGAAATGTACATAGAATGTTCATAACTCATATATAAATAACATAGGAATCCCGAAACACAAAAACACTTACGACTTCTTTTTATTATCTTTGAGTTAAAAGGTTTTTCGACATAAGGAGAGAGGCACAATCTTTCTATGCTGACTTTTCCATCTGCACCCCCGCCATCACGTGCGGAGCCCGTTGCGCACAAATTCGTCTCGCCTCGCCCAGGTCTCAATCTCAACTAACTGACTTTTCACAAATCGCCAAAATCATCTGCACACGCTTCCGGTGCATGACGTCATTTACATCCTGCGGTCACATTTTCTATCTGGGGTTTTTATTGTGACATCTCTGAATGACACGTCCGCTCCGCGTGCGCATGAACACCTGCGATCATGTTGCACCTAACCCATGTGCTAATCGAAAGGTTCTCAGCCTAACTAAACCGAAAGGCAAGATATATAAAACGAAATCCCTCGGCCATTATATTACTCATATCAGGATTCACAATTTCCCAAGTGGCTCTCTAAATAATCATATTGCAACTAAGTATGAAATGTTTACTTGTTTAAAATCTTTGTGAAAATCCATTTAACATTCTATAACATTGGAGACCATAAACTCTCATTAGATACGTAAGGTGTTCGATCCTCACTGGGCACACTGATGTCTTTATTTCAGACTAAACACGTGATTGATTGTCTTTATAATTACGCAGGCTCCTTGAAATGCGGTACTGGTTAACAGGTTACTCTCCTAGGTGAATTCATATATGAAATAAGCCTACACGGCGGGTTGGCTGTTCATAGATTGATTGTCTTGTGGAGACCCCGTTGTTAAAACCTACACCCGGCCGAGGGAGCGTTTCACAAGTCGAACAACAACAACAACAACAAAGACAAAAACACGGATTTAATACAGCAACCGTAAGAAAATGGGGTCTGTGACATCTTTGACACTCTGCGTGTGTGTATATGTGGCAATCACGAGAACTTTGCGAAAAACCTAAGCAGCAACCAAAAATGCTGACTCACACAGGTCAAACGTCCGATCTCTAACTGCTGTGATTCCGAGCTGTCTTCTCTGCCAACGTGGCCAATCTGACTCTACGAGACCCTTCTGTCTGCGTCTCTCTTCCTGTCCGACTCTTAGACTGTCAATTCTTCAACTTGCCAACGTCCTTGGTCCTTTCCCACCGCTACTTTCGGTCTCCAGTCTTTGCGAAGGTTCATGCAGAAGATTTCTTTGTCTATTTAGGCACGAAGACCACACAAAGAAAGATCTTCCAAATAATCTGATGCCGTCCAAAGATGCTGAAGATGAAATCCTTTCTTTAGCTATCCATCCACGAACACACACAGATTCACACATATACATCCATATATATATATATATATATATATATATATATATATATATATATATATATATATATATAGATGCACATTATTGTAGCACACTCCTCTCTTCCTTACCCTTGTCATTTGTTCACAATGAATTATACAAAAGAATTTTAAAAATATATAAAAAAGACATAACTGTAACCATGCAATTTGTATCATTATTCAAAAGGAGCCCTCATCGCTCCTTCAATTAAAAGCACGTGCAAGGGAGGTTACTCCACAAAGTTACAACAACAAGACAAACAGCAATATGCTGGGATGGTGTATTTCTTCACTCCCAGGGAGGACTTTTGGCCACTGCCAACCGATCAATCTAAGACTCTAAACTTGCCTTCCACATCTCTCTTTGCAGGTCGGGAACATTATGGTCTTCACAGTTAGCGAAATGCTGCATCTGGGTTTAACACCTTCAGAACATCGACATATCTGACCCTCATCACTTTATCTCAACAGCTTATCCCAAAAGACTTTTAAACACCTCTTAATTCATCTCCCAATCAACCAAGAAGGACTTTGAACCACCTTCCATTTTTTCGGACCCTTTCCCAACTATCAATCCAGGACTTTAAACAACTTTCCATATTTCGTATAATAACCAATCCACGAGGACTTAATAGCTTCCTCTACCAACTCCCTGCAATTGTGAGTATCAGAAATCTCAGCAGTTGTTTATGCGTTGTATCAGGAGATACCATCTTAGGGCGTCTCAGCATATGTGGCCTTTGGTCCCTCATCCCAATCTGGTAATAGTTAATCCAGGAACACTTTCCACCCATCTCCAGCATCTTGCTGTCTATCTCTATGGATTTTCAAAAGAACACTATATATCTACCAAAATGAACAATCTACACTATGTCTCCCAGAGCAGCCTGCCATGGACAACCAAAGAGGAATCAAGCTCCGCGTCCGGTCTCAGACATCGAACTCCCAATCTCACACTGACCGTTTCTTCAAAATTTAAACCTTTGTTCATCTTTTAACCACATTATTTCAAGGGCTTCCAGCCTTCTAACCCCGTGATGCCTAAGGTCAAAACTGCTACCAGGTGACATAATCGGACGAATGAAGAGAACACCATGTCTTTACATTTAAATTTACGAAAAAAAAGTAAATCGATGAAGACAAAAACAAAACAAAGCAAATGACAAGGGAATTAACAATATCAAATAAAAACAAAACCAAAATAAGGCACATCCATCTCTTTTCCTCTACTGATCCCCCCCTCTCTCTCTCTCTCCTCTTGTCCATTGAACTTTCTGCTTGACTGACCGAAACTTTCTTCTTAGAATAGTACCCATAGAATTTGTAACCGAATATCTTTTCTTTCGTTGTTTCTGTCTCAACCAAAACCTTAAAATTATTTTGACCATCCTACCTTTAAGGGGTGAAATACAAAGAAGAAAGAAAGAGACAAAAAAACAAACCATATACCAACAAGAGTGACTTCTTCTGGGAAGTGGTTGTTGACAAAGGGTTACCGCCAACCGCCCACACAATGATACTCTCTCTCTCTCTCTCTATATATATATATATATATATATATATATATCTATCCAAACATTTCCAAGCTGTATACAAAATCCATTTCAGGTCTCTGGTCCAAATAAGTGAGAAAAAAACTTTTTTCTTTCTTTTTTCCTTCTTTAAATAGTGATGAAATTTCACAATGGATAAAGAATTATTAAAAAGCATTTCTTTTTTCAATCTAAAAGTTTATTCTTTTCTTAAATTGAATAGCAAGAATTATTAAAATCATTTATATATATATATATATATATATATATATATATATATATATATATATATATATATATATATATATATCTTAATGCGTCAACTTTAGTCGATTTTGGTTTGGTTGTCAAACATTTTAAGCTATTTAATGCCAAATCAAATTCACACATAAACAACAGTACAGTTTACCATAAGTACAGTTTTTGTTTCCACTCAGTAAAGCAACTTTGGTCGACTTTTAATAGATTATGATTTAAATTGTTACAGGAATGTGAATCATTATTATTACTACTACCACCAATACTTTTATTATCATATATATTCATCCATTCTTTTTGTTGTTGTTTAACTTAACTTTTAAAAAATTAAATAGGGATATTTTGTGCCTTCTTTCTCTTTTTCGTTAAAAAATTTTTTTTCAACTTCATAGCTACGAGACAGAGTCGTAGGCGGAGAGTCACAAAAATTCATTACCTTCGCATTCTGTGTGTGTGTGTGTGTGTGTGTGTGTGTGTGTGTGTGTGTGTGTCACCCCTGCATTCATATATCTGCGCGGCTCTACATTGACAAGTTGATTTGAAATTAACACCACTCTATTTGCCTCCCTCACGCTCTTTCTTTCCTTTTTCCATCGTAAATTTTCTGACTTTCTCTACCTTTTCTCATTCATCATTCTCTTTCTTCTCTTCATCCCTTTCGCCCTGTCTCAAGTTTTTTTTTCTATCTCCATCACATCTCCAACCCCCTCTTCGATTTGCGTCTGTCTTTCTTCTTTCCATTTTGAGCCAATGTATATATCTTTGTTGTAATCCCAGTTATCCATATCAATATCAGCTTTATGCTTGACGCCTCTATCAACTTTATCCTCATTATCTTTCAACCCGTTCCTCATCACTTTCCTTAATCAACACAAAGGAAAGATTTTCGAAACGAATGAGACAGAAAAATCAAAAAGAAAGGTGCTACGGAAAAGAATTATGGTATAAGTCCCTTCCACAGATTTTTTCTTCTTTTTAATCTATGTGCCTTACCATTTCTCTTGGATAAAAAAAAAGGATTGTAAAACTTCTCAGGACAATGAAAAATAAAATTTCTTTAAAAAACTTTTTGATTACTAAAGACAAAAAACGATGGAAAGTGACAGAAAGGGGAAAAATTCTTCCCTTCCCTCCAACAAAACCAAACCAACATCCATAAAGGATTCCACTCAACAGTTTGACGACACAAATACACACCCATAAAAATGAAATAAGTTACTTATTTTATCGACTGGTTAGTCCTTTATATTTTAACTTTTTCACAAGTTAATTTTTGTGGCCAGGTGCAGAGAATGGGGCTCAGTGATAAAGGCGGACTTATTACTTTTGTAGGTTTCTACTTTTCTTCTTTTTTTAAAAAAAACAAAAAAAAAATCATCTCTTTTTGTGTGATGGATTCTTTCCTGGCTTACACACATATTCATTTTCTCTTTTTTCTCTCTTCTGTTTACTTACATAAGAATCTCTTGGGTTTTTTTTTTTTTTTCAGTCAGTCTGTCCCTTGATTTTTCCTCGTTCCCAACCAACTACGTATGCGATGCTTCATTCTTCCCTTCTTATTTTGCTTCCCTGGAATCATTCTCGGCTGCTGCGATTTCTTTTCCCCTTTCTTCAAAGGATGTTCTGGGGGTCTATCCTTGTTCACACGCATAAACACAAAATAACCACACTCGGTTTGGTTGGGTTGGCCATTAAATCGTGAGTCTGTCGAGCCCAGCCGAGTGGACATTTCACAAATCGAACGAAAAACAAAAAAAAAAAAAATACAGAAAACAAAGAACACGAAGAAGTAAGAAAATACAAAACACGGATTTGATAAAGCAACATCATAAGAAAGCGAGATCTGCGACATCTTCGGCACTCTGCGTGTGTGTTTATGTAGCTATCGCGGGAACTTTGCGAAAAATCCCAAACAGCTACCAAAAATGCTGACTCACGCTGGCCATCACCCTTCACTTCTCTATCCGCGTCTCTCTCCCTGTCTGATTCTTAGACCGCCAACTTTTTGACTCAGAGTCGTTAACTGACCAACGTCCTGGGTCCTTGCCATCCCTGTCTCAAACCTTCTCGCAGGTTCACGCGGACACAGTTCTTTGTGTTGTATTCGTGCCAAAATAGACAAAGGAAGATATTCCAGACAATCTAACGCCGTCTAAAGATGCTGAAGATAAAATCATTTCTTTAGACACCCATCCACGAACACACACAGAGACATATATATATATATATATATATATATATATATATATATATATATATATATATATATATATATACATACACACACACACACACACGAATGCACATTATTGTTACACACATATATGTTGTTAGTTCAATCCTTACACACTACCTAAAACTTGTACTACCAAGGCTAAACTAAGTAAAATAGACACCGTAAAATGTTTGTTAGTTTTCTTTTATGTGGACATTTTAATCCTTCATTTAACTGCATTTCGTTACAACTACTCAAACCATTAGTCTGTAGCATTAACCGTAAATAACGAATAAGCGCTCGGCAAGATATTGACTCGCACTTCTTTGCTTTCATATTCACATACAATATATATATATATATATATATATATATATATATATATATATATATATATATATATATATATATTTTATATATACATATACATATATATATATATATATATACATATATATATATATATATATATATATATATATATATATATATATATGGGGCCCTGAAGATTATTGTCACACAAAGAATGTAATGACTTCTTTATTGAATGTTTTTAGGAAGAATTTAAAAGCAATACGCTAAAATGTGGGATGAATATAGAGAATATTATATTTTTGCCATTACTTTAAATCATTCCCTTTGTCTAGTCGAGGGCTTTTCAGCATCCCTCGTGTATATAGTAAGTTGGCGACCGTAGCCGAAAGCGACCGGATGGCGTCCTTTTCATTAACTACAACCCTGAGGTGTAGGGGAGGGCGCTACCCCTTGATACATACCTTATATTGCTGAGTGTTAAGCAAGGAGGTATCGAGTACCATTTTTTTTAGACTTTGGTCTGACTTGACCAGGGATTGAACCCCGGTCTCCCGGGTCACTGGTAAACACTAAAAATATTTGAGAGAGAGAGAGAGAGAGAGATTGCATTTTATATATGCACAGATCTTTTCAACTGAAATTTTGCATGATTTATTTTATAGATATTTTTGCTTCTTTTGATAAAAAATCAACAATGGGTATTAATAACTTTTTAAAATTATTGCCCAGGCGATAATTACGGCAGAGGGATTTTTTTTTCTGAATGTGTAAAACTTTAACAGTACATTTCGATTGAGTTCAAACGACAGCAAATCAACGTAAAACCCCACAGAATTTGTTGTTGTTCATTGTATATTTTAAGTCAGCTTTTCAGAATTTTCGAACCATCTATAAATTCATTTTTAACAATCTATCTCACCACTACCATGGAATATTTTGGCTTGCTTCTGTAGAAACTTTGCTTTTTCAAAAGTCAAAGGATTACATGTCATGAGTGACATAATCACGTCATTCTTACGTGGTGACGTGTCTGCGATTCAGCTAAATTGACTTGCGCTGTAACAAAGAGACTTTACAGCTGAATAGACAGACTAACTAGTATGTATTGTTATTGTTGGAACTTTTTAGATTAACGAAAATGCCATTCGTTCTACCGCAGTCAGATTCCATACATTGACTTATTGGATATCCTGGTATAGGTATTATAGTATTTCTAATAAATAGTCATAAGTTAATATGTATTCAGCGATGAAACGATAGTTATATGACACGGACCCTGGGGAAAGCGATGTTTCAGTTCGGACTCTTTTTACTGACTGAGATGAATGTCCTAAGAACAGCTCCTGGAAAAAGGAAATGTGTCAACCTCTCTTTATTTCCTGTTAATTACTTACAGGAAGGCACAAGGCCTTAAGTTTTGGGGGGAAGGGGAAGGGTGCGGTCTTGCATTAACTATGTTTTTACTAAGGGGACCTAGCTAGCCACATTCGCCGACCCATTCAACAATACAATATATAGTCATTCATCCGTCGCCATGCGCGCTGCTACCACCAAAATACCACATTTGCTCTATGAAGAAAGACCTACTTAAAACCCCGGAGGTGATGCATGATTTTATTTACAAATTGTGATTTTTACAAATGAATTCATATGATGGGGATGGGAGAAAAACCTCGAAATATATACAAAAACAAAGAAACAAAGGAAAAATCCCCCGTTTGGTTGCCCTCCCATCCCCCCGTCTATAAAATTGGAGGCCGACTGTTTTCCGGGGCGAAAGAACCGGAAACAAGTCGGACCTGCCCTAGGTGGGACTGGGATCCTAATCTATAGGGGAGAAAAGAAATAAAGGGTCGGGCGCGGTATGGGTCGATATAAGCCGGTAATATGATTTTTATACATATGAATGTTCAAGATCTTCAGTAAAAGCGGACTGGGATACGGCTTGAGGTAGAAAAATAATGGGGATGGGGAAGATCTTGAATACTAATGACTAGATGACGGGGACAATAACTGACAACATACTGCTAACTAGGTTACAAGGGAAAAACATTGCCTACTTACCGGGGGTGGGGTCCCGAAGGACCCGTACCGTAGACGCCATGGGCCGGCAGAGGAGGGAAGGATGACTCCAACGTTGCCCCCTTTCTTACGACCAGGCTCGCTGCATTCACCCACCTTCTGTTGAATGTTATGCGATCCAAGCGTTTTCTATCGCATCTGATTTTGACCCTCAGCTGATGCCGAAAATACTAAACCAGATCGCAATGAGAAAAGTTTGCATCGTCATACAATCCCTTCTTTCGCGTAATCCAAATCACCATTCGGGCTACAGCTAGGATCGCGAGAAACACCACACGCTTCTCACCGTGAAACGGAGGAAGAACGTTGTCTACGACGTAACCAACGTCGAGCAGCACAAGCTTTTTGGGTTCGATGCGAGCCGTCCACTCCCCGACGTGATCCCAAAACGGGCGAACTCGCTCGCAATAGTAGAAGGCGTGCTCAGCCGTTTCTTCTAATCCACTGCCGCAGCGAGGACAATCAGGCATGTCTACTATGCACGCTTTGTAGTTCAAGCCGAGAAGGGGTAATGCATTCCGTACAAGTCACCAGGTGAGCGAGAACTCGGAGTTGTTCAAGAAGCTCGATCCTGGCGCCCAATTCCAGTGAGAGCGGATCATCTCCGCCGTCCAGCCTCGCTGCTCGCTAAGAGGATCAGAAGCGGAAATGTGTCAACCTCTCATCCATCTCATACGGAAACTCTGCTTTCATCAGAGTCTCTGTCATGTGACCAAGGTTTTGGCGGTGAATATCAATTGCTTTGTAAATATTTAGAAATAAAAATGCTAGGTTTTTTTACAATAGGTTCTGCCAGTTTCTGGCGCACCTTCGGGCCAACCACCTGGCATTCGTACTGGGTGGTTGTGTTTTTAATTACAAAAATAGAGACTGAATGCAATGCTAATTTTTTTTTTTTTTTTTTTTTCATTAAAAAATTAACTTTGCTCACATCCAATCACATATCTTGTATCTTTTTTTTTTCTTTTCGCCTTTGGAGGAACAGATTTACCAAGGTCTGGTAATATTTCAGGCATCACTATCTCTTCATCTAAAAGATATATAAGGCAATAAATCCGGCCCTATATATTTAAAGGAAGAAAGGACGACGAGTCTAGACAAATTTTGTTACTGCCTTTACGAAATAAGATCTTTTTTTATGGTAATTTTTGGTTCAAATTCAATCAATTTTGAAGCTGAAAAAAAAAAAATCAGCGGTATAAGAATTTTCTGCAGTTATAGTAAGAGTTACGTTCACTGTCGAATAATGCACACGAGTGAGTTCGAGTCTCATTGAGTGCCCCTTTCATATGGCCTTGTGCCACATCTAAGCAAAAAAAGCTTAGTAAATTACCACTGTCGAATAATGCCTCGTGTTACCATAACAACGGAATTTCTCGTTAGTCTATAGTGAGACTCGGTTGTATAACGAATAATATGAAATCACAGTTTGTTTTTAAAATAAGTTGAAGATAATTTTCAAATGTAAATTATTTTTAGAAGAACTATGATAATATTTATTTGAAAGGAAATTGCCGGTCGATTGACTTTATTAGAACAATACATTTCTAATGCTTTAACTTAGAGAATAAATCTCCCCTTCAATTTGTTACTGGCTACACAGGAGGACCTCTTTCAGAGCACACACACCACAAAAAAATCGTTAAACCATTTTCAATATAATTTGCGACTAAATGATAATTTTTTTTATTATTTGGTTGGTTGGTTGGGTTTTATGGCATATCGACCTTTGTACGTCATTTAATACCAAATCTATTTTTATACAAATAGTCAGTTTTATTTCAAACAATTCAGTTTAGCATGAGTACACAGTTTAATTGTCAAAAACATTTCTATTTCAAGCTATTCAGTTTAGTCAAATAGTTCTAATCCAGCTATTTCAGTTTAGTACAAGTATAGATTTTGTTTATACACAGTTAAATGTCAAAACAGTTCTATATATTAAACAATTCAGTTTAGCGTAAGTATAGTTTTAATGTCAAAAACAGTTTCATTTCGAACTATTCAGTTTAGCGGAAGTACACAGTATAAATGTTAGTATACAGTTTAATTGTCAAAACCATTTCTATTTCAAGCTATTCAGTTTAGTCAAACAGTTCTCATTCAAACAATGCAGTTTAGCATAAGTATTACAGTTGGTTCGATTTGACCCATTGATAGGACCCTATCAGATGCTATCACTCCGAGTCAGAGTGGACTTGGTAGCAATGGTAATGAAGAGATGCTTCGCATTCCCCAAAGCTCCTGCATCACTGGAACCTCACCATCAGATTATTTAGTATCATAAATTAGGACACTCATTGGGGGGGGGTCTTACCTCTCTGCAGAGGTGCAGTTGATGTATTCTTCAGCCCCAGCCAACTGGGCAATTTTTTTATTAAAAATAAAAAAGGAGGTGTTGAGTCATGGCTTTCCGAGGAAATTTCAAAGCGCTGCACTTTTAGTTTTGAATTCAGAATTTTCCTTCTTCTAGTCTAGTTGTCAGACCTAGAGAGTTAAAAACGTGTATCCATGCCTTTCCAAAGGGCATTTGTGCAAAGTGAACACACACACACACTCTTTGTTGGTATTTAAAATCGGCTCATTGATTCCATTTTCCGTGCTGATTTCCGTTAAGCCACCTGCACTTCTTATATTACAGAATGGATAGAAATTTAAAAGCGTTTGATCGTTTTATTTTGGGTACTTTATTTCAAGGAATTAAGCTCTGATCAATTTATGTATTTTAAGCTAATTTTCTTGTCTATAATTTTGATTAAAAAAATAACTTTCTGTTCGGTTTAATCGCACGTTTAAAAGAGAAAAGTTGTACAACAAAATAGCTAAAAAGGAGGTGTGAATTCATGTCTTTTCCAAGACAATTTCAAAACATGTTCTTAGAATTTATCCACTGGGTAAGTATCCCATCTTAATATTCAAATAAAAAAATTCGTTTTTATTACGAAAATAATTTGACGTTTCCTGATAATTTGTTTATTTTACACTAAATGAACTTTTTTTTGTATATAGATGCCTTTATTTTCAGGATGTGGTTGCTTACAAAAAAAATCTGATTAAGATCATACCTATCTGTATGGAATGGATTTTAAAAGACCTATAATCCTTTCTGCCGAGGGGCGCGCATCACCGTTATCATATTTACCAACCCCTCCGCTCGGGCAGGATATGACACAAGGTCAATTTTAAAGCATCACCGTTATCACTCACAAGACGCTGGAATCTATACAACCGGAAAGACGGCGTTCCAGCTTCTTTTTTTCATCTTTCATTTGTTGAACTGCGGCCTCAATTTTATGAAAGCTTGGTGGAAGATTATGAAACATATCCAGTTCGCTATGCACGGATAAACACTTTTTCTGAATCCTGTTAAGTTCCTGTTTTTTGCAGACGATTTTCTTGTGGCTCACAGAACTACTAGCCCCAACGGCTTTCAATTGCTTCAGTTTTTTCGCCATTTGTCCATTATAGAATTTCTGCTCGTGCGAACGGAACTTCAACTCTCTTCCTCCATTTATGCGGGTAAAGACAGGATCAAGGCGAAGATTCTGTAGTTGCCCCTCCAAAGTTTCTGGAGTCTGAAAGCTACGCCATGTGAGTGCAAGCTTTCGTTTCTGTCTGTAATTCTGTCTTTCGACCGATTCCATCCGGTATCGAAGATCCGTCAGACCTTAAAAAGAAAACCATGTTTATTTCTTGTTAATAGATTTGAAATATTAAACAGCAATACAGAGGATAGACTTTCCAAATTCACAAATAATTAAACGATGTCTAAGGTTAGCAGTTTGGAGCATTTAAAGACAATGTCTTTAAATGGATGATTCCTGTAGGCATAAGTTCAAATATAAAATGGCCGTCACAGGTTACGTATTTTATAGTCATTGGGAGATTTTATTTTCTCCAGAATACAACATCAAATTGCTATATTTCCAACAGAAAGTTGTCCATTACCCATACCAAGAAGTTAATCCAAGACCTCTTACAATTTACAATAGCTTATCAAATCATCTATAGAGGTCAAATTAATTTTTCTTGTTTGCTATGGTTATGTAAAAAATGAACGTCTTTTTTTTTAAATTTTATTTGTAAATGAAGATTCATCAGTTATTATTAACTAGAAGTACTTATCCATATTAGGGGGTGTCCTCGTGGTGTAATGGTTAAAGCGATTGACTGCGGAATCGTAGTAAGCGAGTTCGTACTCCAGTCACGCTATTACGTTCACTTTCGGGCAAATACCCTTGGGAAAGGTATGGACCCCCTTATCCTCCCAGCTATGGGTTAAATAGCACCACTACTGTTCTTCTATGAGAATGGCTTTGTCATCAAATAACCTAAAAAGAGTTGATATGCCATTAAACAAAGAAACCTTACCCATATTAAATACAGGTTATAATATAAGATGATCATTATTTTAAAAATAGAGGAGCTAGAGTCATTTTTATTAGTTTAGAATAATTATTTGTATCTAAAGGACGTTTTAGACATTTTCATTTATTTACTACAGGTTTCTGCTTTGTTTACACGGAAGACAGTTTTTGGTTCGTTCAAAAATTTCAAATACCTTAGAAAACTCCAAAAGTAAACATTTCGAATCAATATTTACTTCTATTTTTCCCCAGATTCTGAGGGGTGGTATAAACCTTTTTTTAATAGGTTTCTTAACATTCATTTTGAGATTAAATGAATTCCCTTATAGCATTTACGGTCGAGAAGGTCTAAGTGTATATCAGAGCCAGCTGCCTGTCGTAATGACTACCAAGAGAGTGGGTAAGCGCTGTGAGACAGATTTCGTTTCATAAAGACGAGAAGGTGGTTAGTAAGACAGAAGGAAAGTAACAAATCTCACCAAAAATAGTCTGAGTTGGATCTTTAAATATAACTTAAAACCTTTCCAAACATAAATGTAACAATTCCTGAAATTTTTGTTGGATTTGGTAGATTGATTGGGTTTCATGGCATATCAACCTTTGTGGGTTATTTAACGCTAAATCCATTTTTATACAAATATTCAGATCTATTTCAAACAATTTAGTTTAGCATGAGTAAACAGTTTTAATTCAGCTAATTCAGTTTAGTTTAAGCACAGAAGTTCTATATTAAACAATTCAATTTTGTGTAAGTACAGTTTCAATCTCAAAAACAGTTCCATTTCAAACAATACAGTTTAGCATAAGCATGCAGTTTAAATGTAAGTACACAGTTTAATTGTCAAAAACATTTCTATTTCAAGTTATTCATTTGCAAAAATCACTATAGTGAAGGAAGCCCGGTTTATAGATAGGACCCTTATCAGGTGCCACCACTCCGGGCCAGAGTGGAAGAGGAGCAATGGCAATAAAGGGGTACTCCACATTCCCCAAAGCTCCAGCGTTATTGTAAGCTCACCATCAGATTGTTTAGTGTCATATCCATGAAACTTGTTGGGGGTGGGGGTCTTACCCTTCTGCAGAAAAGCAGTTGCTGTATTCTGCAGCCCAAGCCGACTGGGCAAGAAATTTTTGTTGGAATCAGGTCAAAAATGGCTGAACCGTACTGCGACATTTACTGAATTATAAGTTTTTGACTTGTAATTTCTTTCCTCTTTTTAACCATAGTCGCTTTTTATGGTAACTCCCTGATCGTTATTTGATAAAAGACAAAACAACAATGCTATCAACATTACAAGCCGACAAGTGATGATTTATTGAAGGAGTTGTAGGTTATTTACACTTTTGCGTTACCAATTGCTTTCGTAACGTAGTTAATAACGTAGCTAAACAAACAGATTTCATCGAAGCAAAAAGGAGATATGACTCCGATACACTGTTCTTGTCTGTCGTATAAATAACGATCAGAGTGTGTTACGATTTTTAAAAAAGCAACTAAAGATTAAAAGATAAATGATTCTACTACATCACTTATATTATTATAGGCACGCTAAACTTAACGGTTATCTTCGTAAGAAATGGTTTCGGTGACCTAAGTTTAAATCTTAAACGAGGTTGTTTACGCTAATGCCATTGAGAAAGGCATGAATCCATCTGCTCTTCCCCAGCTATGAATAAATAGTTGGACAAACTGGATTCTTTCGCCTAAAAGAAAACACTGAATTCAAATTAGCTTTGCCGCTCATAAAAATAGACCTACGTGACGTCTTGCTCGTGGCGGAAGGATTGTATAAATACATATTCATATCATTATCTATGCAGCTGTATATTTTATTTTAAAATATTATTATGACAGGTGTCTTTGGTTGCTTTTCTTTTTTAATGGCATAATAAATATTCGAGGGTTGTTTACTACTAAATCCATCCTAGTAGAAGATCAGCAGTGATACGATTCAATCCATAGCTAGGGGGAATAACGGGTTCATACCGTTCACAAGGGTTTTAGTCCGAAAGTGAACGTAATAGTGCGGCTGGAGTTCGAACTCGCTTACTTCAAAACTGCAGTCGAGCACTTTAGCCATTATAATATTTGCCCAGTCGGCTGGGGCTGTAGAATACACCGACTGCTTCTCTGTAGAGAGGTAAGACCTCCCAACGAGTGTCCTGTTATGATATTAAACAATCTTATAGTGAGGTTCCAGTGATTATGGAGCTTTGGGGGAATGTGGAGCACCCCTTCATTGCCCTTGCTCCCAGGTCCACTCTGATCTGGAATGGTAGTACCTGATAGGGCTCTATCTATGGGTTAAATAGAACTGCATATGTATGCTGAACTGAATTGTTTGAATTAGAACTGTTTGACTAAACTGAAGAGCTTGAAATAGAAATGTTTTTGATAATCAAGCTGTGAACTTACATATAAACTGCATGCTTATGCTAAACTGAATTGTTTGAAATGGAACTGTTTTTGACATTCAAACTGTACTTAGACTAAACTGAATTAGCTGAATTAGAACTGTTTGAATTAATTGAATAGCTTGAAATAGAAATGTTTTTGACAATCAAACTGTACTCATGCTAAACTGAATTGTTTGAAATAGAACTATTTACATAAAAATGGATTTGGCGTTAAATAATCTACTAAGGTTGATACTATTTACCAACCCCTCCGCTCGGGCAGGATATGACACAAGGTCATTTTTTAAGCGGGGTTTAACAGGTTTGAATTCAGAGTTTTCCTTCTCCTAGACTAGTTGCCTAACCAAGGCTGAAGAACCTAGTCTGTTCTACTATTTACCCATAGCTGGAGGGAGAATAATTGGATTCATACCTTCCCCAAGGGTATTAGTGCTATGTAATCAGTCAGGTCCAGGATTTGAACTCGTGTCGCCGTGTCCATTTCCTACGACGATAACGACTACACCACGGGCACCTCCAAAATTAGATTCAAGTAAATATTCATATTACAAATATTCATATTACACATAATTTTCGCAGTTACCCAGTTTCAAGTATTCCTATCAAATAATAACTTTTAAACATCTATTTTAGCTATATATGGGACCCTAATAGGTACTAACACCCAGGGTCAAAGTGAACTTGGGTGTGATGGCAATGAAGAGGTGACTCCATACTTCTTAGAGTTCCAGAACTGGAGTCTCATCACTGAACATAGTTTATTGTCATACCCCAAACATTGGTGGGGGGATCTTACCCCTCTCAGAGTATACGTTCGATGTATTCTAAATCCCACTGACAGGTTTGGTTGGGTTTTATAGCATATCAACCTTTGTAGGTTATTTAATGCCAAACCTTCTTTATACTTATAAATCGGGAAAATATGATTTGTAAACATTTTATAGATGACATTTTTAAACAAGTCTGAGCTCATTTTTTGAACACAGTTAAATGGTTTAAAATATTTCAATCTAATACCAATAATTCTATTCACAATTAGACATTTGTTTGCACACAATTTAGATAGATAGATAGATAGATAGATAGATAGATAGATAGATAGATAGATAGATTTGTTAGTGACTAGAGTGTAGGCAATTTCATTTTTTTAGGTAAGGTTTTATGGCATATCAACCATTGTACGTTATTTAATGCCAAATCCTCTTTATACATGTATAATTTGTAAAAGTTTTGTTAATAACATTTTTAGATGAGTCAGACCTTATTTTTTCTGGCACACAGTTAAATAGTTTCAAGTATTTTTATCCAATACAAGTAATTCTATTTACTATAAATCATTTGTTTGCACACCCTTAAATTTTTTTTTTTTCAAGTATTGCTATGTAACAGTAACAATTTAACATCCGTCAGTTGATTGCACACATTTAAATTGATATATATATGTGTGTGTGTGTGTGTGTGTGTGTGTGTGTGTGTGTGTGATTTGTAAGTCAATAGTTTGTAGGTAATTTCATTTTTAAATGAGTTAGAATTAACTTGCTTACTAGTTCTGTTATTGTTTCTACACTGTTAAATGGTTTCAATTATTGCTATCTAACTCTGCTATTCAATTCAATATTAATCATTGGTTTACAGACAGTGAAGTGGTTACAAGTATTGCTATGTAACACTTATACTATTCAACACTATTCATTCATTTTCACACAGTCAAATGGTTCCAAATACCAATAATTTAGGCACACAGTTAAAGAGTTTCAAGTATTGCTATTTAACACTTATAATTCTATTCAGCATTACTCGTTCATTGACACACAGTTAAATGATTCCAAGAGTTGTTATGAATCACTAACAAATCAATTAAACTTCAGGCATTTGTTTACACACAATTGAATAGTCAAACTGTTCTATTTGTAACAGTTCGAATCAACATCAGTTATTTGTTTGCTCACAGTCTGAATGTCAAACAGTTCTATTAGACCCATAGATTGGACCCTATCAGGTGCTACCATTCCGTGTCAGAGTGGACCTTCGAGCAATAGCAGCGGAAGAGTCCTCCGTATTCCCCAAAGCTCATGGGCTGGAGCCACGCCATAAGATTGTTTAATATCATAATCGGGACACACGTTAGGGGGGCGATGATCTTACCCCTCTGCAGAGATGCAGTCAGTAAATTCAACAGACCCGGCCAACTGGGCTGCTCACCGACAAGGCAGAGAAACTTTGAGGCATTATCTTAAACTAGGCCTCAGGACCGATGAAACTGCTCCCAGAACTCGGAAAATGGAAAGAAATTAAACATTATCTGACTGTACTGCTCAAAACCGGTTTAAGCTTTTTAAGAGTAATGACTTGTGTCTTGAGATAAATCCCCTAAGTGGCGACAATCAAAGGAAGACTCTAACCACTTACACTCGAAAAAGAGAGGATCAGGAACAGATTCTAATTGTAGAACTTTCAACCAGGTTTCCTATGAACTCTCAACTGATTAAAAAACGAAAATAGATTTTGATACACCCGATTATATTCTCTCAAATTTATCAGAACGAATATAAACAGCGACTTTCTATGCCCAATAACCATCATTAACAAAATAAACATAAAATCCATATTTACCCAACCCCTCCGCTCGGGCAGGATATGACACAAGGTCAATTTTTAAACGGAGTTTAACAGGCTTGAATTCAGAGTTTTCCTTCTCCTGGACTAGTTGCCTAACCAAGGCTGAAAAATCAGTCTGCCCTACTATTTACCCATAGCTGGAGGGAGAATAATAGGATTCATACCTTTCCCAAGGGTATTAGTGCTATGTGAAATGCAATCAGCCTCGTCCAGGATTTGAACTCGTGTCGCCGTATTCATTTCCTACGACGATAACGATTACACCACGGGCAACTCCAAATAAACATAGTATACATTTAAGAGCTTGCTTTGTGACAGATTTGTAGATTACCTACCTGTGGTCCACTTGGCAATGTCCAAGTTCCACTCAAGATCAAAACTTTGTAATTTTAAGACAGTCTCTTCACAGTTCAAAACAGAACCGTTATTCTTAAATTGCATTATTTCAGTTAAGTAATATTTTCTAGAAAAACATTTATAATAATCCCCCTTAAAAAGTTTAGAATATTGAGATGATAGTTTTCCATAAGCAATATAATAAATCTCAATATTGATACGCTTGTTTGTAACTACTTATCATCTATCAATTGTTCATGCGTGTCGTACTTTTAGTTATGAATAGAGGTCATCTGCGTTTTTTGAAATCAAACGCTTTGACGAAGTCTAAGCAAATAGGATGATCCTATTTACCCAACCCCTCCGCTCGGGCAGGATATGACACAAGGTCAATTTTTAAGCGGAGTTTGACAGGTTTGAATTCAGAGTTTTCCTTCTCCTAGACTAGTTGCCTCACCAAGGCTGAAGAACCTAGTCTGTCCTACTATTTACCCATAGCTGGAGGGAGAATAATTGGATTCATACCTTTCCCAAGGGTATTAGTGCTATGTGAAGTGCAATCAGTCTCGTCCAGGATTTGAACTCGAGTCGTCGTGTCTAATTCCTGCGACGATAATAATTACACCACGGGCAAATAGGAAAATACTTGTCGAATATGCAGGATTAAAGAAAAAAAAAGAGAGGTAAAAAGTTGACAGAAGGAAGAAGAGAGTTAGAAAAGAGAACGAGTGGACATGAGTTAACAATATGAGTGAGAAAAAGAGAATTAAGTCATTATGTTTGACATCATTCTTCCTTTTTTTTTTTTTTTCGAGGGGCGATAGGTATATGTATATAAATATATGGACGATGACCAGTGTCGTGAAAACATACTATGTGGATGCAGGTTAGGTTTCACTTAGCTTAGTCTACCTATCCCTTCCATCTTAACGGCATACTTAAGAGACCATTCTCATTCTCCCTTACGTATGTTTATAATTGAAAATGAGGCACACACGAACGATAGCTTGGAAGGTACTATTTACCAACCCCTCCGCTCGGGCAGGATATGACACAAGGTCAATTTTTAAGCGGAGTTTAACAGGTTTGAATTCAGAGTTTTCCTTCTCCTAGACTAGTTGCCTCACCAAGGCTGAAGAACCTAGTCTGTCCTACTATTTACCCATAGCTGGAGGGAGAATAATTGGATTCATACCTTTCCCAAGGGTATTAGTGCAATGTGAAATGCAATCAGTCTCGTCCAGGATTTGAACTCGTATCGCCGTGTTCATTTCCTACGGCGATAACGACTACACCACGGGCACCTCCATAGCTTGGAAGGTACTTAGTTACATACAAACGCACAGATATATATATATAGGTTCCGTGGAATATCTACAAGCACAACTAGTCAGTATCCAAATAATAATTCACTCGATGACAGCGGGAATAATTTCTTCTTATAGAACAAATTAATAAATAGATAAATACAAACTCTTTGATATCAAGTTTTATCCATCAATCTCCGATTTCCACGGTTGATAAAGGAATCAAAAAATTCTAAATCACAACTGTATGCGAAACGTAACAAGAAAAAAAGCATCTTATACAGGTAAATAATCTCACCTATAATATAATTTGTATCGGATAGATGAGAAAGTTTTAAGAGTTCGGCTGTCTTAGATAAGGAACAGAGGTACTTGCAACAAGAGAGTTGATCCAAAGTTAAACCAATAAAATTAAGAGTGACTTTCATAGCGCGAGATTCCATACGATATTCCTTGGTCTTTAGCTTCAGATCTTTTATTCGTATTGAAGCCTCCTTGTCTTGTTTCTGGTTCTGGGATATTATTGATTGGAGAATAGAGATAGTTCGATCACACACCTCCAATTGATAATCAGTATTTTCTCCAAGCTGTTCATGAAGCCAATCCAAGATCTGCAGGTAAAGAAGAGAGACACTAGATTGCATTTAAATCTTGCAGTATTAAAAGGCAATATTTTCAAGATACGAGATATTTTAAATTGGCCAAATAAAAACCTTTGCGTTGATCTCATTTATTCATCAACGAAGTCTATCCAGAAATGATTTACCCTTTCACTATTGTATTTTATATTATTGAGAAGCTCTTACTATTGTATTTTCCTCCAAAAAGATTGTTTAAATGTTACTTTCAAACCTTTAAAATAGCAAGAAAGCATTATGTAATCAATGTAAATCTTATGATCTATTAATAGAACAAAAAAAACATTTGTGAATAAAATCAGTATATTTCCTTTTTTCTTTCCTTTATAATCTGTGATGCTAGGTCGAATTGTCTGTAATCATAATCTAAATTGACTTTTCCTACCTGTCGGCTGGTGATGTAGAATAGGAGTGTCCTGGGTATGACTCTAAACTGAATCTGATGATGAGACTACAGCCCTGGAGCATTGGGTAATGTTAAGTACCCCTTTATTGTCATTACTCCTTGGTCCACTCTAACTCTGATTGACAGTACCTGTAGGAGTCCCATCAATAAGTCAAATTGGACTGTTCAATTATTTACTAAGGATTATTAATTATTTGAAACAATACAGATGGGAACAAATTATCTTTTTTTTTTTCATCATACGGGTGAAAACACGTACGATATCATGTCCTCATCAGCCGCCAACCAGGGGTGATAACACAGTTTCGGTAGCTCAAGGCGGTACTGCCACTCCTGGCGCTACCAAGCAGCTTTTGTCACCGGACAGGGTATACGCCAGATCAATTAAGAGCAGAGACTATATTGGACGTTAATCTTCATTTTTAGTGTGCAGTTTGTGATTTAAAAAACAAAAAAAAAAAATGCGTTTACTTTCGGCGGTTGATGTTATTACGCGTTTACAGTAACCGTTTATTACGTAATCACACGGGAAAAGTGGTTCCGCGTGTATTTCCTTCATGCTGAAAACTTCTCGCTTTTGACCACATTCGACTATATTACATAAGAATACTTGATAAATAGAATTATTCATGTTTAATAGCAATACTTGAAACCATTTGTAAAGGAACGAATGAGCTCAAACAGCTTGTTTAGAAATAAAGTTACCAACAAACTATTCAATTACAAATCATGTATATAAAAAACAGGAGTTGGCATTAAATTACCCATAAGAGTTGATATGCTTTAAAAACACCAACCAACCAAATCGACTTTGTATCCGCCAGTTTCGCTTAATTCTGAGTATGAATTCTATTTTTTTCCACCGCCTGCCCAGTGCGAAATTACTGATCTCCTTTACCGCTCTGAGAATTATATTAATTTTATTCAGAAAATCAGCAACGCAGTGGCGTAACGGTTATCATTATAGGAAATGAACTTGGCGAGTCAAGTTCAAATCCAGGATAAGGCTGTTCGGGCTTCACTTCGCGCTAAAGCCCTTCTCTTCTCACTCTGGCTATGAGCAAAAATAGTTTGGCAGACCTTTGTTACTGCAAACTGTTCAAGAAGAAGAAAAAATCTGAATTCGAACTAGAAGTACTCTTTAAAATGATTGTGTCACATCTTGTCTGCGATGAAAAGGTTGTTAAATACTTATGAATCTCTATAGCAGCAAATCGGAATGAAGAACTATTATAAAAAATACCTGCAAGCTTCTCTGCAAAATTCCGAAAGCACTGGAAAATACGGACAGTTGCTTAGCCATGATACATATACAGCTAGACACATATACATGCGGAAACAAAATCAACAATAATGACGAACACACACTTCTTTAGAAAAATATACCTCTCACACTTTATTCGAAAGGGTTACGAAAGGGTTGTGTGTGAGAGGTGAGTTAGAAACTGAACAGACTGCAACATATTGATCCCAAATTCCTGTCTTTAGCAGCACTTCTTTCTCGTTCTGCTGCTCAATCGGGGGTCCTGAGGGCCCATAGCCCTCTGCTGGGTACTGGTTCTCACTACAGCATCTTACCCCCAACTAACTGACTCCAGCAAACTGAAACTGTCTGTGGTACCGGGTTATATAATTGTTTGTTGTCCACCTGCTTCTTGTGGGCGTCACATCTGCACCCAATTCAACCCGTCTACAGTCAAAGTTATATGCTGATATCTTCGATCAGATGCACCTGTTCCTTGATTGACGGCTGGGTCGGAAGTCAATATGTTACACGACCAGCAAATGGAACATAGAATGAAATTCGATTATAGTGGCATACAATATTGAAAACGTTAATGTTTACGGAAAAATATCTAGGGCAACGACGCAACAGATACATACACTCACCAAGTACCCTCTTTGGAACTTCACACACTTATCCCTATCACTTTTCAAAAGTCTGTCACCAATTGCTTTGTACAAGGCTCATTAAATAAGTTTCCAGACTTTTTTCGTATGGGCACTTTTATTGATAGTACACACATGTAACTTTAGTCCCCTTCGTAGTACTCTCCTCCGGCTGCAATGCACTTGTTGTACCGTTACAACAACTTCTGCAAGGCCCCATGGAAGTCCTCTCGTGTGAGTGTGTCAATGACCTTCGTCACAGCCTCTTTCATCTCCTCAATTGTCTCATAACGACAGCCTCTAAGCTTAGGGAATAAGCAAAAGTCACAGGGAGCAAGGTCTGGACAATAGGGAGGGTCTTGATGCCCATCTTGGTCAAATAGTCTGTGACAAGGATGGAGTTGTGGACTGGTGCATTGTCCAGGTGGAAATGCCACTGACCCAATTTGAAGAGTGCGGGCCTCTTCCCTAGGAATCTCTTCCTGAACTCCCTTAAAACCTCAACATAGTAACCCTAACCCTTTGGCCAATCAACTCTGGTGTATTGACTTCCTTACTCCTCCCACAACTCATCATCCCTCACAGACTCCCTGCCTTCCTTGAATCTCTTCTGCCACTCAAAAACTGATGTTCAATTTATGCAAGATGCTCCAAAAGCAGTCTGAAGCATTCCATACGTTTCTGTGGCATTTTTTGCAAGTTTAAAACAGTATTTTATTGCATATCGTTCTTTTAAAGTGTCTTCACGTCCAAATTGCATTTTTGAAATTCACCAGCTATGACAATCAGGCTTTAGTAGGGTGTATTCTAATTGCTGTTGTAACTGTTCATTTGAATCTAAAATCATAAAAATTAGTCAGTCATCTCATAAGATGTAGAGCAATAAGATACTGAATTTTCAAGAGTCTACGACAATTTTAAATGCCTGTACGAAAAAAGTCTGGAAACTTATCGTATGCACCTCATACTTACTATGGCACACACACACACGTCATCCACAGACAGACTATTTCGTTGTATCTCAACTCTTCAGCGGGGCGAGACACGCGAGATGCTTTAAGCTGGAATCGAAGCCAGGCCGATTTTACGTCAGTCGGATATCTTACCCCTGACGTATTGTTATTTCAGCGTAGGTGAAGGAATTTTTTAGGTATATATTTATTTACATATACGCTTATCGGCTCCCGGAGTGATCAATTCATGAGAAGAGCTTTGCATTTATGAGTATGTTGCAACCGGCAATTCTTCACTCGTATTACAGTGTTCAGCCTACAGGGAGGAGCATATTTATTGTCATTCACAGAGAGACCATTTCGTTGTATCACAACTCTTCAGTGTGGCTAAATACGCGAGAAGCTTTAAGCTGGAATCGAAACCCAGCCGATATATATACACAAAAGGTTAAAGAAACTTGTCAAATGATGTGCCAATTGCGCTGAACTGTGAGATGCAGATTAACATGTACATTTCACAGCTCTAGATCATCTTCTTGGTTGGACCAAGAACTTTCCAGTGCTCCTATTTGAATATAAATACATCTTTGATTCACATTTGCGATGTCTTAATCGCCAACCAGAAAACTTCAGAAAGAATTATCGCCTGTCATATTTGATGATAGATAGATAGATTATTGTATATACTACGAAACGGCTTAAACTTATTCTTCGCATGCAGTCTTGTACAAAGTTCCGACCATCAGTTCTCCGATTAGCACCAGGTGACACTTCGTTTAACAGATCTCAAATTTTACGAGTAGAATATCTGATAGAGATTATATAAGGATGGTTAATTTTCCTTTCAAACGGCTGACCAGATTTCCGCAATACGCAAGTATGAAGTATCACGTAACGCTTTGATGTGCTCGACGAACCTAGAAAATTAGGTTCATGTCGACAACTTTAAAAACTTGATAACCTGAACAAACATACACTTGGTAATATCTCAGAGTTCATTCAAACATTCAAATTTTTTAATAAGACACGTGCAATATGTGTGGTTCGGGATCTAATCTGATCACTCTACCTATCTATTCATCCAAATATATTCATTTCAACGCCTATATAAAAGCTGAGATGAGTCTATCGCACAGCTATGTTGGGCACCTCTGGTGGTGTAATGGTTAGCAAGTTAGACTAGCAAACCTACACGAGTGAGTTCGAGTCTCATTGGGTGCCCCATTCATTTGGCCTTGTGCTAAATCGAAGTAAAGACCTTCGTAAATTACTATCGCACAGCAATGTCGAGAAATCCAGCGAGTATCCAACTTACTACACAGTAGTCTCTCAAACTATCTCTCAACGGTGAGAACCCAATCTATCTCAGCATATTCATATAAGATAAATATGAACTATGGAAATCTTATATTTTTGTAATAGCTGCTCAAGCCAATTGAGCTGCAAGAGCATTACGACTGACAGAAGATCAAATTTAACACTATGAACTTTCCCTTTTCTCCCGTTTCCCATATTTGATGTTTATATTTACCGAACGCCACCGCCACAGGCAGGATTCGACGCAAGGTCAATTTTTAAGAGGAGTACAGCTGGTTTGAATTCATAATTCTCCGAGACTGATTGCTGTTCAAGGGTAAAGAGTCCAGTCTGCTCTACCGTCAGAAACTTTATACGCACGCACATATATCAAGTCGTTCTGACAGCACGAAGTTCCCTGACTCTCTTTCGTCATTTATCCCTACCGTACATTACTCCTGGGAGGTCCTCTACACTGCATCCAATGTCTGCACAGAGCTGATGTAAGTCTTTGTTGGCTTGCCAACTCTGGCATGTCCATGTGAAGGAGTCCATAAGAAAACTTTACAGATAACACGTAGATCTTAATTATCTTTTCATCGCAATTACGACCGTTAATAATAATATGCGGTATTTATCTCGAATATCTATCTGAAGAAATGTGCAATAATTATATGGAAATGTAATTCTTACATTCATCATCCAGATAAATAAAAGTCTCAGTGTTATATAATTACGGAATGATTTTTTATATAAATCATTTTTCGTTAATTATATTTTATCATTTAGTTTGGTTGGGCTTTGAACTATTCGACACTTAGTTCAGGTGCACAGACATTGGGTACATTTTACGCTCGTGCGCAGAGGATATGACAATCACAATTATCATAATAAACTCCAGATAGAAAATGGGATTGGAGTGTGAATGACGTCATACCCGGAAGCAATGGGCTGAGAATTTGGATATTTTGAAAAAGACGTCAGTTGAGTCTCGACTGTGGGCCAGTTGGGTTTTTACTGGGGACCAGTCGAGTTGGTAGTCGACTTGGGCCACCTGTACGGACAGTAGAAGTTGAGTTCCGACCATGGTGCTGAAAAGTTTGGGTTTTGACCGTTGAGTCATACGGTAAAGTTTTTCGGGTCCCGACCGGAGAAGATGAAAGGAGATCTGAAGCTCCACGAGATGTGCCGAGCGTTAAAGTTTTGTTAGCATAGTATGATACGAAAGACTTAAGAATTGTTTCTCTCTCTCCTCGTGTCGAAGAACCGAATACAGAAGTCAGAAGTTAATAAGCGTTCGTATTTGAACAACAGCGAGTTCGCCTGTTAATGTGTTGTGTATTTCCCTGTATTTGAGCCCGCCTGTGTTTTTGCATATGTAAAGTTGTGAGTGAGATGATTATCGTGGGTATACAACATCAGTAATTTTCTTCTAATTGAACAATAATATTTTAGTTCTAAAAATCATAGCAGTCTGTCGCAAGTCACCATCTTCTTAATGGTTAGAGGAGGGAAATATTAACAAAATATTGCAGGTGAATGAATTTGATCAAGTAAAACACTAGTTTTTGAAGTGTAAATACTTTGTAAAAAATGACTGAAACTTATTCTTACCTGAATGGTGAATTTAAGCACTTTTTTTTGCACATTACCGAAAAAAAGCTCAGCTGGCAATTCTGGATAAGTACTGTAATATTATCTTCATTGGAGGTGCCCGTGGTGTAATGGTTATTGTCGTAGGAAATGGACACGGCGACACGAGTTCAAATCCTGGACGAGACTGATTGCATTTCACATAGCACTAATACCCTTCGAAAGGAATGAATCCAATTATTCTCCCTCCAGCTATGGGTAAATAGTAAGGCAGACTGGATTCTTCAGCCTTGGTGAAGCAACTAGTCTAGGAGAAGGAAGACTCTGAACTCAAACCTGTTAAACTCCGTTAAAATTGACCTTGTGTTATCTCCTGCCCGAGCGGAGGGGTTGGTAAATATGGTAATATTATCTTCATGAAATAAAAAAAACATACAACATGTATGTGTATGTGAGATAGCATATAGTAAATATACTTAAAACGTAAAGTATACATTGCCCAGTCAGCTGGGGCTGTAGAATACACTGACCGCACCCCTGCAGAGGGGTAAGACCCCCCCACCTAACGAGTGTCCTAGACATGACGCTAAACAATCTGATGGTGAGGTTCCAGCAGTGCTGGAGCTTTGGGGAATGTGGAGTACCCCTTCATTGGCATTGCTCCCAGGTCCACTCTGGCCCGGAGTGGTAGCACCTGATAGAGCCCTATCTATGGGTTAAATAGAACTAACAGCATACTTATGCTAAAATGAATTGTTTGAGTAAACTGAATAGCTTGAAATAGAAATGATTTTGACAATTAAACCGTACTTACATATAAACTGCATGCTTATGCTTAACTGAATTATTTGATATTGAACTGTTTTTAAAACTGTATTTACACTTAACTGAATTGTTACATATAACTGATTGAATAGTTTGAAATGGAAATGTTTTTGATAATTAAACTGTGTACTTATGCTAAACTGAATTGTTTTAAATAGAACAGATTATTTATATAAAAATGGATTTGGCGTTAAATAACCTACAAAGGTTGATATGCCATAAAACCCAACTAACCAACCAACGTAAAATATGCAATCAATGTGTACTACCAGCTATAACATACGGCGGCAAAACACAAAATTAAATCAGCTGAAAAGAAATACGCAAGGATCAAGAGAAAGAACACACTTGGAAAACGTAAAGAGGTTAAAAAAAAAGAGATCCACAGGAAATCAACATTTTCTTAAGGTAAGAGATTTAGAAATAAATAAACAATAGCAATTAAAGTGAGCAGGAAAAACTGATGAAAAAAGAAAAGGTTAATAGAATTGTGCCCAAGAAATACCTGGCGTATTAAAATATCACTAGAAAAATAGAGAGATCAGATAACGGAGTTTGCTCGTATGCATAGCAAAAGCTAGCCCAAAGTTGCTATGGAAGGAAATGGGAAAGGCATTTTCCGAGCAGTTGGATCAAAATGGCTGCTGCTGATGGTAACGATATCAAATTGCTTTAGTTTTAAGAAAAATAGCATAAGATGAAAAAAAAAGATCGAACACATTTTATGGGAGTGTTGTGTTCTTTAGCTATCTATCTTAATAGATCAGTATTTCTATAGCTTAGGTAGTGGAAATGTTACAAGTATACCGTACTTGTGCAGAATAGGATGCCGAGGAAATATCTGCGGTAATGTACCCTAGAAAATGTCAACAATAAAATAAAACAGGGTAAAAAAAATCCTCACAACTCTGGATTTCACGTAGCCGATCCTCAGGTGAGTCTATATCGACGCGTCAGAAATCCGTTAAAAATCAAAGGACTTAATATATCTATTCTCAATACATTATGTAAGTAAGGTGACGATTACATAGCTTAAACTGACGCCAAATTACAAATTAAATATTTACCTTCATGGTGACATTTAACGACCAATTTACTTCGTAATTTGGCACCAGATTAAGGCACGTGATTTATTATGTTAGCCACTTAAAAACTGCATTAAGGACCCACACGTAATAAATTCAACATCTAGATAAGAGTAAGGTTCTTTCAATATCTTTTTTACTAAATACTTACATTTAAAAACCACATCTTCAACACACTACAACTCACCCAACCACAAAAATTGAGACTTGCGACCGATTGCAGATAATTTTGGGGACTAAAGTAACAGTTCAATAAAAGAATCAGGCAAATAACTGAAATTACATTTATCAGGATGATGAAAGTTTTTATATATATATATATAACCGGACATTGGCCTAGCGGTTAGAGTGTTCGCCAGTGGCCTGGGAGACCTGGGTTCAATCCCAGGTCGAGTCATACCAAAGACTCAAAAAATGGTACTTGATGCCTCCTTGCTTAACACTCAGCATTATAAGGTACGGATCAAGGGTAAAGTGAAGCAATCCAGCGCCCTCCCCTACATCTTGGTGTAGTAAGCTATCGAAAAGGGAGCCTTCGGGTCACCCTCGACTAAGGTCGCCAACTTTACTTTTTACTTATATATATATATAAAACGGCAGACATTTTCTTAGCTAAGTATTCTGGACAATTACCCCAGTTACACAAATAGATTGATGCCAACGGTCATCGAAGACTTGCGTAGAGCCAGCATCCCTTGAGCATGAAGTGTACTTAAAATGAAATTTAAGACCCGCAAAGGGAGCTTCATCTTGACTTTGAAAATCGAGCATGACTGTCGAACACACCTTGTTATGTATTCACGCATTTCATTGGCGATGGCGAATGCAGACATTTTTTTCCGTTTTAAATTATTTGCCCTTCCCATAAATTTTCGTCTTTCTAGTGATTTTTCTTGAGGCTACAAACTTTTTTTTTTTTAGAGAAAAACGTCTTAAAAGGCAACAGAGCCATTAAATAAGGAATGTAAAGCCCCTTTCTTGTGTTCTTACCCTTCTCCTTTTTTTTTTTTTTTTCGATCTCTCTGCAAATATCCTGCGTAATAATGGTAAGAAGTTGCGGTTCGTGCCCTTTAAGGAATTGGGCTACAAGAAAAGACTGACTTGCGAGCATTCCGGTAATTTCTTGACAGCCATTCTACAAGTAGGGATATAAATATTCTGTATAAGCGTGTCAGGTAAGCGAGAAGCTCAACTTGCGTTACAGTGAGGACTTTAAAACATGCCCTAGACGACCGGAATTTACGGTAATTTATTTTTATTTTAGACGTTCATGCAGTTTTCATCATCAGATAATTATGCGTATATATAAAAAATATACTTGAGTGTTTACAGTCATATGACGATATTAAAAGGTTAGGAGTATATTCTGGCTGTTGTGGGTGATATCTAGTTTTGTCGTTGCTAGTAATCCATACTTCAGCTGTCCCATAAGACCCACGTAAATTTGAACAGTTATCCTTAGCATATTAATAAAGTTTTTACAACATATCAATCCTTATTATATTATTTAATTTTCAAGGTTTGGTTTGTTTTCTTTGTTTTTATGGCATATCAACCTTTGTAGGTTATTTAATGCCAAAGCTATTCTCCTAGAAGAACAGTAATGGTACTATTTAACCCATAGCTGGGAGGATATGGGGGTTCATACCTTTCCCAAGGGTATTTACCCGAAAGTGAACGTAATAGCGCGACTGGAGTACGAACTCGCTTACTACGATTCTGCAGTCCATCACTTTAACCATTACACCACGAGGACACCCCTTAATTTTCAAGTCAGTCTTTTTTTGGTTGCAAGCAATTATATGGTTTCAAGTAACTAATGATGATAATCATCTGTAAACAATTATAACTTCAATGATTTTGTGGAGGTGCCCGTGGTGTAATTGTTATCGTCGTAGGAAATGAACACGGCGACACGAGTTCAAATCCTGGACGAGACTGATTGCATTTCACATAACACTAATAGCCTTGGGAAAGGTATGAATCCAATTATTCTCCCTCCAGCTATAGGTAAATAGTAAGGCAGACTGGGTTCTTCAGCCTTGGTTAGGCAACTAGTCTAGGAGAAGGAAAACTCTGAATTCAAACCTGTTAAACTCTGCTTTAAAAAAATTGACCTTGTGTCATATCCTGCCCGAGCGGAGGGGTTGGTAAATAGGATAACGTCAATGATTTTAATGCAATGATTTGCATAATTATATGATTTCAAGTAATCCTAATAATTTGTATACAATTATACGGTATATACAAGTAAGTAGTAATAATCCTTTGTAAACAATCAAAGTTTCAAGTAACTATTCTTAACACAAATAATTCACACGCAGATTGGAATACTTTACATACTAGATTGGAATACTTTAAACTATATAATAGTTTAAAGTATTCCAATCTACTACAAATAATTTCAAACAGATCTATAACTGATCTTCTGCATTTGACAAAAATATATTTGCCCTCTTTTCAAGTTTAAGTTCCATCCTCAAATCACAAATGAGGACCTAAACGTGGTCACAAAAAACACGTGTAACACAGGCCCAAATGGTGTGAGCATGATATTACGTGGCATAGACTCACGACGATTATTGCTAACTTCCTATCGTGCTTGTGTGAATGTTTATTAGAAATAAGGACAGTCTCGAAACGTTGATCACTCCATGGATTTTAGTAAATAAAATACTATTTAATTAGAAAAAAAAATTACATAGAAATCAGAAGGCCAAATAAACATAGGTTTTAAGAACATGGACATCAACAACGTAATTTTGGAGAAAGGGACATTACTGGCTGATTCATTCAATTTTTAACCTGTGTTCCACAAACTCAAACTCGCCTTTTAAGAGTATGAAGCTTTTAATGTTCTCTACAACCACAAAGCTTTCCCGCGAGACGAATTTTCAGTTAAGGAAACATTTTGTTAAAATACTACTCGAGCACACGTTCAAGTTCAAGG
>OY757925.1:38698302-39045802 GCA_963585895.1 Sepioteuthis lessoniana
CAATCACACACACATATCTATATACACACACTTTTATGTAAATATATTTGCATCGATATATATATACATACAAACATACATATACATACTCACACGCACCTCAGTATATACATACATCTACAGAAATAAATATTTATATATATATATATATATATATATATATATATATATATATATATATATATATATATATATACACGCACACAATAGTATATAAACCTATACGCTTATATATATATATATATATATATATATATATATTCACCTTCATTAATATATTCATGGATATACATATCATACAGACACACTTTTGTATCTGCATGTCCATATACTTATAAGTAAGTTAAATTGGCAACCTTTGTCGAGGGCGATATAAAGGTTCCTTTTCAATAGCTACAACGCTGAAGTATAGGGTAGGGCATTACTCCTTTCCTTAAATTGCTCCACTTACCCATGATATGTACCTTATAATGCAGAGTGCTAAGCAAGGATATATCAAATCCCGTCTTTTGAGTCTTTAGTAGAACTCAACCTGCAATTGAACCCTAGTCTCTTGGGCCTCTGACGAACATTACCCAATTGGCCAGTTAACATATACTCATACATGTGCATAATTACACACCTTCATACACAAACATTGAGATTATATATACATATATATATATATATATATATATATATATATATATATATATATATATGCATACACGGACATATATACATATACACACACACACACATTTACATCACTGAGGGAGGGATACATATTGAGTTTTGTATAGATTCCTTAATGTTTATTAAATTTTCATCTGATTATGATAAATGTTAAAAGCAAGGTCTTCCACTTTATCAACAGGTCTTTGAATGGGTCTAGTGTTAATTTTTAAAAAATCTTTGATAAGTAACAGGTTTTCTTTTTCTAACGAATTTGTTTATATTTAAACGGACTTTAAATGAATTCTGCGGCTGCATTCTATCTACAAGTTTATATAGTTTGGCTAAGGATGATGATGGTGTTCAATTGGCCCAGCAGTCAAGCTTTTGTTTTAAGTTAGATGTGACTCTCATTCTCAAGAGCAGCAGCCGGTGGATGAACAGCTAAGAGAAATGATTTTGTGGAGGTGGTGATGGTGAAAGAAGATACAGTGGTGGCATACATCCATGTGGTGTCTGATATTTATCCAGCCAACCATCATCAGTGCAATTTGGTAGTGCAGGTGCAGAGATAGATTTACAGTGGCCATGACGGCTTAGCAAAGAGAAATTCACATTTGAAAGAGGCAACTTGACACCTGAACAAGACTAACTACCACTAACCAAGTCAGAGTTTCCAAGCAACACCTCGAGGTAAGTAAGATATGCACGTCACAATTGGACTTAATCAACTAATAGCTCATCAATTCTTAATTACTGCCCAAGATACTGAATATACAGTATCATAATCAAGGCATACCAGCAGTAAGGATTCCTTTGAATCTCTCTTGTCATCCATCTCTATCAACTTTTGGTCTCTGTAGGTCCTCTACATGGCATCCAATGTCTGCACAGAGAGAGAGAGTGAATATAACTATTTGCTGGTCAACCAACACTGGTGTGGCCATGTAAGAGAACATTGTTTATGAGTTCATCCTTACTTGTCCATCATGCCTTGTTCATCTTACTTGGACAGTTTCTGATGGGAGGTAAGTGGCCATACAGCTGCTGTTTTACAGGGCACTGCTTTCATGATTTGTTCAAAACAGCACTTAACTTCCTTGCATAGTTCTCATCTAGCTTTTTCTCCAGGTGTTTCAATAGAGCCCAAGTAATACACAAATATACAAGTAAAAATGCAAAATGCTGATAAGTGATTACTCTAAAATTGGTTAAGCAAGAATATTTCCACCAATTAAAGCACTTTAACTAAAGATAAAGGAATGAAACATACAAGAGTTTTGCCCAAATCAATATGAATTATGTATATATATATATATATATATTTCAAATTTATTACCAACTGATCAATATTGTTGAATGTCAAATGAAAATGTTCTCTCTGCAAACCAACATGGAAATTACCAAGCAAACAAATTTTTACAAGCGAGAGCAAAGAAAACAGGAATCCATGAAAGAATACAAATTGGAAACTTGTTTCTAATAAACTCAATTCAAATAAAAACTAAATATTAATTAAGAGAAAATTTTTAAAACAATGAAGAGGATTCAATTGAGAAAAAAGGTTTTCTTCAGGAAAATATCTTAATTCTTTCCCTCCAACAAGAAATCAATTTTCATTGTCCTCATCTTTGTGTTCAATAAATTCCTGTCAATATATTCTTTAACCTTCTGATATTTTCTTAAATTCTGACATGAAAGTGTTTTCACTGTTCAACTCATGTTTTACAATAGTATCTTCTTCTTTGTTGTTTTTAACTCATTATTTTATCTGTTTTCAGGGTTTCCCTTAAAAGTCCTGTTTCATTTGATAATGCTTAAAAATCATATTGTGATTTTCCTTTAGAATAGAAAATGTTAACATTTGTTTGTGATAACATTTGTCAGTGATAATGACAAGACACTTAAGGAACGCAAAGATTGATTAACTTTAACAGGAGGTGCCCGTGGTGTAATGGTTATCATCGTAGGAAATACATACGGCGACACGAGTTCAAATCCTGGACGAGACTGATTGCATTTCACATAGTACTAGTACCCTTGGGAAAGGTATGATTCCAATTATTCTCCCTCCAGCTACGGGTAAATAGTAGGACAGACTAGGTTCTTCATCCTTGGTGAGGCAACTAGTCTAGAAGGAAAACTCTGATTTCAAACCTGTTAAACTCCGCTTAAAAATTGACCTTGTGTCATATCATGCCCAAGCAGAGGGGTTGGTAAATAGGATTAACTTTAACAGCATGTCAACCCATCTAGGGTTAATTTATACCAAGAGGTTAGGGAATCACATTCAGATTTACATTTTTGTGTAGTTTTGTAAGAGATTTTCTTGGTACACATCAAATACAAATAATTTTTAAACATATCTTTGACCCATAGATGGTATCACCACTCCAACTCAGAGTGGTTCTGGGAGTCATGGCAATGAAGGGGTACTCCGGAACTTCAGAACTAGACCCTCATGACTAGATGTAATTTAATATCATACCCAGGACAATTCTTTTTTGAGATTGAGTTTTTACGGCATATCAACCTCTGAGGGTCATTTAATGCCAGAAGGGTTAGATTGGTTTTGTCTTTTGTGTATGTTTTAGGGTTTATGATATAGCATTTTGTTATATGTTTTCTTATATTTGGTTAGATTTTGATGAAGAGGTTGGTTTCTTTTAGAAAGCTCAAGATTTCCTCAAGTTTGGTGTTTTTGAAGAGGACCTTTAAGTTGTTTGTCTGGTAATGCGTTACAGTTTATGAGAATAACTTGGACTGTGAGGGGCACGTTGAGCAATATGAAGGGGGTTCTTCCCTTTTTATGAGGTGTGAGTGGGTAATGTGGGTGTGGCCAAAACAAAATCTGGTGAGTATCACTTCCACCCTTTTATTGAAGAGGGAAAATTTTACTCCTTTGCAGTGGATCCCATCAAGTATATTCTAAATCAAAGGGCAGATAGATGAAAGAAACAATGATATATGTTTTGTAGAGAAAGTCAAATACTGAGGAAGGTTGTTGTGTCAAAAACAACAAAGATGAAAATACAAGTTTTAAAAATATACAAACTTAACATTTTAGGTTAGACTAAAAATTATTCAGAGTTAATTTGTTGATTTTTTTTTTTTCATAAAGAAAAGCACATCACATGCAAGTTAGCAATTTAAAAAAAAAATTTTTTTAATTCAGAAAAGTTGTCAAAGATGACAGTAAAAAAAAATGGAAACTCTAAAGCTTAAAATTAGAAAGTAAAAAAAAAAATTAAAAAAGAGGGGATTTTCCAATTGAAATTCATTGGCATAACAAATTGGTGGAAATTGGTCTGGTTTTTAGTAAGGTGATAGCTGCAACAGTTTAAAGAATGGCAGCCACTCTGTAGACATTTGTTTTCCAGCTGTGAAAAAAGTTGACAATGGCAAGACACTTAAATGGATGGAAGAAAGAATGGAAAAAAAAAGTTAAAAATAAAAGATATGTATATCTTAAGATATGAATAGTTTGTGTGGAAGACAAATACACTGTACTGACATACATATCACACAGATATCATTAACCCTCACAGTAACAGAAGGATAGTTTCACTTCATTTTGAATGCAAAGAAAAAATAAACTAATAAACCTTTCTTAAGAGAAAAAGATCTCATAATTGACAAAACCATTTTCAATTACAATTTAGCTTGGAGAATTTTCCAAAATCATCCAAATCTTATGACAAATACAAATTGGAGGATTTTTTAAATTATTTTTTAAAAAACTTCAGTTCATCTTGATAAAAACAAAAGCAAAAAGTAAATCCTTTACAGAAAACAGAATTAAACTATTTGAGAAGTGCTAAGGATGAACTCATAAACAACGTTCTCCGACATACACCTACACATAGACACACTAGAGAGCAATGGCTGATAGGGACAGATGGTGAGAGAGAGAGTCAAGGGAATCCATGCTGCTGTCATGCCTTGATGATGAAAATTTTTTTATTGTTGGAAGAACAACAAATTAAAAAACAAAAAAATATTTCAATAAAAACTGAAATAGTTTTCAGAGGTTGATTTTTTTTGTAAAGGATCCAATGTTACCTTTGCAATTCAGTATGAAATATATTTTGAATGAATCTCAATCAATGAAGATGATTTACAATAAGTGACAAAATATGTCAAAGTGCTGACTAAAAATTTCCTACCAGTGGCCAGTGTTTGAACCCAGGTAGAGGCCAAGATTTTAAATGTTGATTTTCAAGGTAGGTAGGGAGCAAAGACTGACATAACTCACTCCTCTTTCCACCATGTGACCCTGAGCAAAATAAACTAAACTTAGGAAGTAGTCAATAGAAAATCTAACTCCACGATTATCAGCTTTTAAAGGCAATCTAATCAGCATAACATTCTTGTGCTTTTTAGAGACAGAAGTAGAGAGATAACGGGAGATTTTTAAAAAAATGGAGATTAGGGAGAGTATAAAGGGAATGCCATGCCTTTGTTAGCTGTGTGTCGATGTCTTTTTCAGTTGATGAGACGCTGCTTCCTAGGTATCAGACCTGACCGATAAAATGAAACGCAGTTTCTTCCAGGCAGCGGTCGTATCGATACTGCTACATGAATGCACTACTTGTATGCTAACTAAACGGCTGAAGAAGAAGCTAGAGGGCAATTACACAAGAATGTTGCGAGCAATATTGAACAAGACCTGGCGGCAACACCCCACAAAGCATGAACTCTACAGCCACCTGCCACCTGCCTCCCATCACAAAAACTACCCAAGTTAGATGAACCAGACATGCAGGACACTGCTGGAAAAGCAAGGACGAACTCATAAGTGACGTACTCCTATGGACCCCGCATATGGCCAAGCAAAAGCAGGATGACCAGCTCGAACATACATACAGCAGCTATGTAAGGATACAGGATGTAGCCCTGAAGACCAGCCAGAGGAGATGAATGATAGGGAGAAGTGGCGAGAGAGGGTCAGGGATATCCTTGCTAGCGGCACGACATGATGATGATGATAAAGGGAATAAGATGATTCCCTTCCTAATATTTTTTTTTAAATTTGTATGGTTACTTCACTCAAAACCAAGACACATGTAAGAAATTAGATAATCAGTTTAAACTTTAAAATTCTCAAATTATGAATTAAATTTTTTCCATGTGAAATATTCTTAGAACAATTTTTCTCAATAAAACAAAACAAAAAAGCAAACACTCTCTCTTTCTCTCTCTCTCTCATGAGATTTGAATCTACAATATGCAGATTATTCATTAATAACCCACATTAAAGCATTTATAAATAAAGCAGCACATATTGAAAGAATGGTTAGTAAGTTCATTTCATATACTATTACTGTTGCATAGTGAATTTGATCCTCCCAATGTATACCACAATTGTGACCTTGTGCCAGGGTGAGATGACAAGCTTGTAAAAGTAATGAAAAAAATTATTTCTTACTAAATTAATCTTAAACTTAATTTTCTTTTCTTTTCAAAACAAATAAATGAAATTAAGATTATCAAGATTAAGGAAGATTTGTTCATTATCTTGAGTGATTTCACATTAATTTATGGTCAATATTTAATGTAGTAACAATCAATGTTCAAGCTAAAAGTCTTGGTTATCAGAGCAGAAAAAATAGCCGACATGTGAACATATTCTGTGAACTAATTTGTTTCTTGTAGTTAAATTAAAGACAAAATAAAATCATCTAACCATGTCAGCTGAGAAATGATTATAAGTTAATATTTTCTCCAAATGCCAATGGAAAGAAAACAATAGATTAATGATTTTTCAAATCTTTCATGAATGCACAACCCAAATTGGTTGAATTCTTGCAGTTTTTCTTAAGATGCCTATTTTTACCATTTAAACAGAAAAAAAGTTTTCATAATACTTTTTTTTTCTAAGTTTCGCAATATTTTGGTACGTGCTAGCTTGCAGTGCACAAGCCATGAAAGTTAGTCACTATGATTGACAGTATCCACAGTAGTTGGAGTACTGACACATTGCTTTACTCTAGGTATGATTTGAAAGCCACACAGATAAACATGCAACATCGTCAAATTTAGGAACTTATGGCCCAGTAAAGCATAATGCTACAGAAGCAACCAAAAACATTTTTTGAGTGAAATGTAAAGGCACAGTTGATCACAGTATAGTAACTAGATGGTTCAAGAAATTTCACTCAGGTGGCAAAAACCTCAACAATCCTGGCAATATCAACTGTGAATTATAAGACCATATTCCAAGCCATAGAGCCAAATCCAGCAAGTAGCACTAAGAGAGTATCAGGCGAGCTTGGCGACTTACACTTCAGTGTGGTTCATCATCTTCACAATCTCAGTAAAATTGTGCCTTTATCAAAAATTTCATTAATTTTTCAAACACTTTTTGGGAGGAAAATCTCGAAATTGATGCTTTCCACATTTTATATAAAGAAAGTCTGTATAGTACAAATAAGTATAAATCTACTAGAATTAAAACATTGTGAAAGCTGTAAACTCAAAACAACAAGGAATTTGCAATACTTCTTATAACAGTTAGAACAGCCTTAATATTGAGCACATGCATATGTGACATAACAAAGATGACTGCTATTATAAAAACAATGTATGACTATAGTATTGTTAGGTGTAAAAAGATTTTTGCAAGCTAAGAGCAAAAAATCCAACAGAAATTCAGTGTGAACTTGTCACTGTGTATGGCAAACACTTAATGAGCAGGAAGCAGGTGTCAGTGTGGTGGAGCGCATTTACAGAAGGGCGTACAAATTTGCAAGATGAGTCACACGTATGGTGTCCACATTTAACAGAAGACAACATTGCACACATTGAAACTTTGATTCAAGATGATATACATCACAAAATTCATATGACTGAAACTTCATCTTCCAAAGTCAGTGGTGTAGGAAATCATTCACAAAAATTTGAGATAACAGAAAGTGTCATCCTATTGGATCCCAAAGCAACTGACTGAAGAATACAACATTTGGTGCCACATTATTTTGAAGAGGATATTCATGTATTAGATGAGACAAACACATCAATGCTGATAGTGACTACATAGGAGAAAGTAACATAGTAGTACTGATAACATATGAACAATGTTTTATTTGTATAGCAATAAACATGTTGAATGAGTATGTATTTATCCACCTCCTCCTCCCTCACAAGCAGGATGTGACACCTATTGGGCTAATGCATAGAGTGTTCACCAATGGTCTGGGAGACCGGGGTTCAATACCAGGTCGAGTTATACCAAAGACTTAAGAAATGGTACTTGATACCTCCTTGCTTAACACTCAGCATCATAAGGTACAGATCAAGGGTAAAGTGGAGCAATCCAGGGTAAGGAGTAGCGCCCTCCCCTACATGCTAAGGAAAAGGGAGCCTTCAGGTCGCCCTCGACTAAGGTTGTCAACTTTACTTATTTACTGCTGGTTTGAATTCAAAGTTTTCCTTCTAGACTGGTTTCCCAACCAATACTAAAGAACACAATCTGCCCTACTATTTACCCATAGCTGCTGGGAGAGCTGATAGTTTCATGCCTTTTGTAAGGGTATCAGTGCAAAGTAAAATGCAAAAGCTTCACTCAGGATTTAAATTTGAGTCAGATTCCATTACAACAAAATTATCATGCTAAACCAGCCTCCTGGAATAGTAAATATTTGTACATTACTTTTCAGATATCAATTGTATTTGTATAACTTGAAGTTAGTCCATAATGAAAGTGAATCTAGGAAGAATGTAAATTCTGTTTTAAAAGATAATCCATTAAAATATTTTCAAGCAGGGGGTTTAGTTTAGAAAAGCAGCCACAAATTAAAGACCTGAAAAATGATTTAAAAGAAGAACTTATATTGTTTGGAATTTAAAGAGTTTTAAGAGTAACAAGAAAGTTTGTTGTTTTTTTTTCTTAAAAAAAAAAAAAAAAAAAAAAAAAAAAAAAAAAAAAATTAAAACTATCTCTTACAGTCATCTAAACTATTTTCTGGAAAAAAAAAAACTGGTAAATTTTTTCAGTGAACTTATTCCTTGAATGAAGAATTCTTTAGAAAGGAAAATGGCAACTTGTTGCTGTGGCTGAATTGAGAACCTCCAATAGTTAAATGAATGGCAAATATTTAGATTAAATAAATCATCAATTTCCAAAAAAGGGCAAGATAAATTTAAAGGCTTTTTAAAACAAAAATTCTAATTATTCAAATTGATCTGGGGGAATTTAAAAAAAAAAAAAAAAAAAAAAAAAAAAAAAAAGCTTTATAAAATCCATAACATGGTTTTTTCTTTTTCGATACCATTTCAATTTTTTTCTTTTATTTCATTTTTTTTAAATTCCAAAAATCAATCAAACTCAAAGCATTACAGATTTCTTAAATGTTAATGACTGAATTTTAACCGAGGAAAGTCCTCAGTTGGTCTTTTCATAGATATTCACAGCATTTTACAAAGTATGACATAAGGTCTTAATAATGAAAACAGCTAACAAGATGTGAATTCATTAACAATGGCTTATAAAACTAGTCAATTGAGTTTTGAACTTTTTGGTCTTTTTCTCTTTTTACACATACACAGAAAAAGTACCTTTGACAAACAATAAAGGCATAAGTATGAAAAAATAAATTTTGTTTGATCTGGTGGGTAGAGTGTTCGCCAATGGTACAGGAGACCTGGGTTCAGTACCAGGTCACGTCATACCAAAGACTTTAAAAATAATACTTGATGCCTCCTTGCTTAACACTCAGCAATATAAGATACAGATCAAGGGTAAAATGGAGCAATCCAGGGAAAGGAGTAGCGCCCTCCCCTACATCTCGGTGTAGTGGCTATTGAAAAGGGAGCTTTCTGGTCACCCTCGACTAAAGGTCACCAACTTTACTTTTACTATACCATAAAATATTAAAAAATAAATAAATAAATGAAAGAAAAAAATTTTTTTTTCAAGTTCTGGTCATAACAATAACATTTCACATCTTCAAGAGTTAAGATCTCCATAGATTAGGTCTTTTGTATTTTTTATTGTTAATTCACAAGGAATTTAAATTGGTTCATTTTAGGAAAGAGTAAAGTTTGTAATCACAAAAATCTTGACACAATTTCATTTAAGAGTCATGTTTAGTTTTGTTAATATTTTCATATTTATTTCATTTTTTTGAAGATGGTATAAATAAACATTGAAATATCTATTTGGCCCATAGACAGAACTCTAACAGGTACTAGCACTCTTAAGTCAAGATGCTGTTCAGTGTCATATCCAGGACAAACTTTTTTTTTATGAGAGGTTCTTCTTACCCCTCTGCAGGGGATGTAGTTGATCTAATGAGAAAAAAAATTTTAAAAAGCTTGAATGAATGTTGATAAATTTTTTGTTTCTTTTGTTGAATTTGTCATTAATAAAATATAAGAAACAATTTTACTTAACAAGTAGATAATACTTGTAAAATAAAATTTCTTCCTATACTTTATCAATGACAAATTCAACAAAAGAAAAATACACCCATCAATTTCCTATTATCTTTTTTAAATAAAAAAACCTACAACAGAAAAGCAATTTTAAATAATTAAAAAGTAAACTAATACTTTCTCTCAATTTCTTTCTTATAAAACAACTTCCTTTTATCCCTAAATTACATACCATTTTTGTCTTTTTAAAGGTTGTCTTGAAATTGAATTTTTCTTAGCCATTAAAAAAAAAAAATTTACACCTGTTTGTCTGCCAGACAATATTTTTTACTATTATGTATTACTTCAACCTAAAATTTCACCCCGTGAAAAGCAGGATTTTAAGTTCATAGCAGTTTTTTTTATGACAACTTAGAAGCGAATAAACATTCATGAGTTTTGGTGACCATTACTGATACTAGAAAAATAAATACATGATTTCCTGGTGACAACCTCCCCAACCCCCCCCCCAAAAAAGGGACATAACTTTCATTGCTGGTTAAGAAACTTTTAAATACTTTATACAGTTAAACAAAATGATAAACATTCTGTTTTGCTAACAGACACAAAATCAGGGTTTAGTTTAGCATTATAGCCTGAAGTCATGCAATGACAAAAAAGAAAAAAAGGTGAATTATTGTAAGAAGATCAGATATTTTGGAGGAAAAATATTCTGTTAAAAGAGAAAGAGAGAGGGGGTACCTGCATTTTTCAAGACAAAAGTTTTCAAGGCAAAACAGTGTTTATCATTTTGTAAAGGTCTGGTAGAGTCAAGAAGATTGATTTCTGAGGTTCAATAAGACATGAGCACACAAGCATATATAACAAAAATAAATAAAGAGATGAAGCTGTTATGAACATTTACTTTTTTTCTAAATCTAAAGTTAATCTTAAGAGGCCTAAACTGTTACATCAAGTGATTTTTGGGAAAAGTATTGTTCATATTTTGTAACCGGATATTGGCATAATAGTTAGAGTGTTTGCCAGTGGCCCGGAAGAACTGGGTTCAATCCCAGATCGAGTCATACCAACGACTCAAAAAAATGATACTTGATACTACCTTGCTTAACACTCAGGATTATAAGGTAAGGTTCAAGGGTAAAGTGGAACAATCCAGGGAAAGGAGTAACGCCCTCCCCTATACATTGGTGTAGTAGCTATCGAAAAAGGAGCCTTCGGGTCACCCTCGACAACAGTCGCCAACTTACTTATTGTTCAAATTTAAGTTTTTTTTTTTACTTTAAATCTATGAGTTACACAGTAACAACTAGGATTGGGGAGATAACAGAAAAACAAATTTAAATATTTCATTCTTCACCACCTGAAAAGCAGGATTTTAGGCTCATAAGCATTTTTTTTTTTTTAATGACAACTTAGAAGCAAATAAACATTTCTAGATTCTGGTGCTCATTACTTATACTACAAACATAAATACATGATTTTCTAGTGACAATCCCCTCCACTCCAACTTTCATTTCTAGTATAGAAATTTTAAAATACTTTATACAGTTAAACAAAATGATAAAGATTCTGTTTCACTAACAGATAAAAATAGGGTTTAGTTTAGCATTATAGCCCAGCCATGACCCTACAACCTGATTTGGTCATAGGAGTGCGACTCATATTGTGTGTCTTGGGCAAGAACAGGCTGGCAGAGCCCATCACTCTCCAGGTCATTATATTATGATAGCATTATACTTACATTGTAACAAAAAAAAAACAAAAAAAACCTTGCTAAAATCTTTAAAACATGCTCTGGGATCAAAATTAGTAACAACAAAAAATTTGGTAGCCATCCTGAAGTTACGCAATGACAAAAAAGACAAAAAGGTGAATTATTGTAAGAAGATCAGACATCTTGGAGGAAAAAATATTCTGTGAAAAGAGAGAGAGAGAGAAAGTACCTGCATTTTTCAAGCAAAAAGTTTTCAAGACAAAACTGCGATTATTGTGTTGTAAAGGTCTGGTAAGAGTCAAGAAGATTGATTTCTGAGGTTCAATACATGTGCACACAAGTATATATATATCAAGAATAAACAAATAGATCAAGCTGTTATGAACATTTACTTTCTTCTAAATCTCCAAGTTAATCTTAAGAGGTTTAAGCCATTTCCTCAAGTGATTTATGGGAAAAATAGTGCTCATATTTAAGTTTTTTTTACTTTAAATCTATGAGTCACAAAGTAACAACTAGGATTGGGGAGATAACAGAAAAATAAATTTAGATATTTCCGTCTTTGTATCAGAAATTATAAAACAAAACAAAAAAATATCATATCAGATTGATAAGAGTGAACACTTATCAATAAGGTAGATATTCATTTTATATAATTCTTAATAAAAATTTTAGAATTCTCATTGTATTTCAAAAAAAATTTCTAATCTAAATCCAATTATTTGTAGATTATATTGCTTCCTGAATATTAGTATGATGTGTGGGTTGCTTTATAAATAAATGAAGAGAAATTATTTCAAAATATCTGGGTAATTAAAATTATGATTGGTCTCGATGAGTTAGAAAAAAAATTTTGTTTAAAATGATTTTCTTTTTTATTCAAGAACTAAAAAAAACAACAAAGTCAGAATGGAGGCGACATGTTAAGTTTCTCAAAAGACTTAGGTGTCGCCTTCAAATCATTCAAAATAATTTGTATTTATTAATCAAATTAAAATAAACAAATCATTTGCACTCCCCTACTCTTTGTTTGTTTTTCTGGTTTAAATGTCCAAAGTTTCCAAGAAATTCTTTAAGGATGTGTTTGTCTCTCGAAAAACAACTCCTCTCACTTTTTCGGGTGTCCATTTTTAAAACATTAGCATACATTAGTGAATGGAAAAAATATCTGCAAAAACAACATCTTCAAAAAGTCACCTTTCTCTGATTCAGATAAAAAATAAAAATTTGAAAAAATAAACAAATAAATAAATAAAAAGCAGACAGAGGTCAGTGTATGTGTGTATATATATATATATATATACATGATTTTTTTTTGTAGCATGATGACCAAAATTGTTATTTTATAAATTTAATTTTACTAAATTAATTACATCTCACTAAAATCAAATTTTTATTCAAAAGATCAATCAGTGTAATGTAAGCAGAAAATAAATGATAAAATTTAAAAAAATTTTTTTTTAAATAAATAAAAAGAATTGTTACCATTACAATATCTTAATATTAAAGAGAGCTAGAATAGATTTGTATGAAGGTGAATGGTATTTGGTGGTGTTGAAAGTTACAGCATTGGTACAACAAATCTTATCATGTCTAATGCAACCAGCATAGCAGTTGGGTACCATTCATAGATTGACTAATAGTCTAACATTCAAGACTGGATGGTTACACAGTAGATGATGTCATGTAACAACTAGTACTACTATCGTTTCCAGTGCTAGTATGTACTACCCAAATTCAGTAGGATGTAAATACACTGAATTCAACATTTTTTTTTTTTTTGGTTGTTTTCACAGCTACCCACCAACCAACTGCTACGAATAGTAGTCGCGCCATAGTTGATAAGTACTGCTACTAGTACCAATGGTACTAACCCTAAGAAAGACATCAGACTGACCTGCTGCTGCTGCTGCTGTTGCTGCTGAGCCTGGTTTTGTTGTTTATAAGCAGCCTTCTTGGCAGCTTTTTCTGCTTCTTTCTGCTGTTTCTTCAATGCCTTCTTGGACTGATCAGGACCTTCATTTCTGGAAGAAGAGACAACAGATATGGAATAGAGATAGACAAAACTTTATATAACATCGAGATCATCCAGACACATCCATGCATATGATATTATGTTGAAAAATTCTTTTTTTTGTGTTTTAGTCTAATGAAAGACTAAACAAATAAAACAAAAAAATTCAAATATACTGATATAATAAAAACTTTTATCTCTAATTGAATACATTTTTCTTTTTTTTTTTTTCCAAACTTATTACAAAAAATATTTTTTTTAACAACAAAAAACTGATGAAATAAATGACAATTGTTTCCCTATTTATATTAATAGCTGAACAGATTTTATGTCTGTTCTGTATAGATGGCCAAACAGCTTGATATAAAGTTACCAAATTTGTAATACATACTTGATGGACCCAGGGGAAGGTCTGAAAAGAAAAGAAATTTTTTTTCCTCAGGGTGAAAGGGGGGCTCTCATCAAGAAGGACTCTCTAACAGTAAACAATGAAAAGGAACCCATGTTGCTGCAAGATGTAAGTAATCATGTGGAATTTAAATTTCTAAACTTCAAAAAGGTAAAAAATAAGTATTTTGTTTTACTAAAAGAACTATTCACACTAAACATTACTAATTAGGTTTATAGAGTATTCTTGAAGATGTAAAATAATCACATTGCATCATTGCTTACTTAGGATTAACTATCAAAACAAAAATGTTTAAGCTGATAAATCTTAAAAGAGTCAGTCATTTAAATAAAAGATATTTCCCAAACTTGACAATATATAATAATAAATATCCTTGGTAAATCTGTCCTATTGTAGAATTCTTTTATAGTAACAATTACTTCAGTTAGTACAAATACAATTAGATATGGAGTAGCAAGAACCCTTCTATACAAATAGACAATATCAAAACGTATTACATATCAATATTAACTTCCTAATATAACAAATATAACTGACAAATCTTTCCTATTGTGGATTTATCTTTTATAGTAGCCATTACTGTTTGTAGCTGTCTAGTGTAAATTTTTAATTGACACAAAGATTCTCAAGTAACAGGTTCTTCAATTAGTATATTATTGTAAAATAAGATATTTACTATTTGAACAAGAAATATACCTTTATTAGATGTTAGTAAATGTTTTAATGTCCATGTCTTTAAAGCCAAAAATAAAGATAAGAAATTTGATTATCATTAAAAAAAATAAATGAAAGTAATTTAGTTTTTGTAACTGGAAACCTAAATTCCAATTCAAGAAAAAAATTATAAAAGAAAATAGAGTAAAGAAAAGTTTAAGAGAAGTTTTTTGTTTTATATATATATATATATATATATATATATATATATAACAAGTTTAATAAACAATATGAAAATGAATAGAAAATAAATTTGGAAGAATATTTGAATGAGAATGTAATTAGAGGAAAGTTTAAAAAAAGCTTGACAGCATTTTTCAAAATCATTTTATAATTTCATATAAAAACAGAATTTTAAAAACGTGCTTATTTAAAGAATAGTTAAGATATAATCCTTACAAACCTTTCATATATTTATTTCATTAGAGATTTTATATATAAACACACCAACATAAAACATTTCATTATAATATTCAAAATTACTCTTTCAAATAACATTTTTTAATCAATTTTTTTTTTAATTGTTTCTAATTTTTTTAATTGTTTTATTTTCTAATTTGATTGATTTTTGTTTTAGATTCCTTGAAAACTCCAAAGAATATTCTAATCCATTTTCAAATGGTATCTCACTTAAGATAGTTTGGTTTCTTTAATAAAAATCCTTTACATTTGGTATATTATTTTAAATCTTGTCAAACAAAAATGAATTGTCTCATTATTATTTCACTACTTGCAAGTTTTTTTTACACCAGTTTTAACAAGCAGTATTTCACTGGAGTCTGAATGACCTCGAGTCCACAGGATTCTTCTGAGCATTCTAGCCAATCTTAACAATGCTGCAGTTTATATGGTCTCAATTCTTCCTGATTTCCAATTCCTATGATATTTTTCCAGGCCTTATTTTTTAAGTAAAATGAATGGAGTCACTGTATTTAAATCATGATCTGAAGATCAAGCTATTTTGTTTGTTTGAATTGAATGCATTCACTTCCTTTCTCATATACAAGGTCTGTCCAGAAAGTATCCAACCATTTTGAATATCTAGTGAATCAGTCACACAGCCAATAAGGGGAACCTTACTAAACAAGTGTGATCAGGCACTCTCCCATAGAGTTATTCAGTTTGCACTGAAACATCATTGAATGAGAATGTGTAATATATGATTATCATATTCACAATGAATATGCAACAAGCTCTCCTTAAAATTTGAACATTCTTAAAAACTATCCAAATGGTTACAAAAGTATCATAACCACCCCAACTCTCAATGTTTACTTGATCTTAGTGAAATATACACTAATATTTACAGTATCCGGCAGTAAATAAGTACACAATTTTTATTTTTTTTAAAGTTAATCATTATCCTTGAACATACATACAGCAGCTATGTGAAGATACGGGATGTAGTCCAGAAGACCTGCTGGAGGCGATGAACGATAGGGAAAGTGGCGAGAGAGGGTCAGGGATATCCATGCGGGCAACACGACATGATGATGATATATATATAATAATATATCAGTATAGTAGGACATGATTAAAATAATATATCAGTATAGTAGGAAATTATCAAAATGATATATCAGTATAGTGGGTCATTATCAAAATAATATATCAGTATAAAGTAAAGTAAAATAAAACTAAAGTTAGCAACTGTAGTCGAGGGTGACCAAAGGGCTACTTTTTCAATAGCTACTACACCGAGGTATAGGGGAGGGCTCTATTTTACCCTTGATTTCTACCATATAATGCTGAGTGATAAGCAAGGCGGCATCAAGTACCATTTTTTTAAAAAATCTTTGGTATGACTTGACCTGGGATTGAACCCCGGTCTCCTGGACAACTGGTGAACACTCTACTCATTAGTCGGTCATTATCAAAATGATGTATAAGTATAGTAAGTCATTATCATTTTTTTTTTTTCAAAAATTGGACTAATCAGATTAAAAAAAACATTTTAAAAATTATTTAATATTTTACTTCCACACCCTGTAAATGTATTTCAACAATTTTATTTTGGGTTGGTTTCTATAGTGTGGATTTTGGCAATAAATAATGCTTTATAATATCCTTATAATGTTCAACTATAATAACAATATTCTGGTTTTTTATTTAAAAGAAAATTAACATTTTATGAAAAATTGTAACTTATAGGTAATAGTATTACATCATCTAATTATACAAAAAGTCATAAAGGTTTTAAATGGTTCAAATGATGTATGGGGGAAGTCCCCATAGCGTAATGGCTAACATGCAGGACTGCAACATTGTAGAAAGCACATTCCAACTTCAGCCACACTATTATGTTTACTTTCAGCCTAATACTATTAGGATAGGTAGGAAAGCCCAGCTATGAATTAAATAGTATCACAACTTCTTCTAAAAGGCTGGCTTTGACATCAAATAACACACAAAGGTTAATATGCCATTAAACAGAAACCAAACCAAGTACAAATTTCTTTTTTTTTTTTTCTTTTTTTGGTGTGGGATAAAAGAAATATAAAAGAGGAATTCTAATTTAATTTACAAATACACACAAAAAAATCTTCTGATGGACTTTCTTTCTTTTAATAAGAAAATAAATATATATTTGAAAGGAAAAAAAAAAAGCAACAGATTTATGAGATTTCTTTAATCAAAGAACTTTAGGCAAATTGATTTAAATGAATTTGTAAAACTCAAATTCTACAATGCCTGACTAAATAACTTATATAATTACAGGCACTTCTCTTTCATTTAAAAATTGAGATCTTAAAAGGAGGGCAATTTTTTCATTTTAGGAGAAATTAATTTTAAGATATGAGATATTTTTCTTTAAATATTTTCTTAAAAAAATTATTAAAAACAAACTTGTTTCAACCATATACACATAAACACTTAAAAGGAGTTAGTAAAATCATAGTAGATAAAATCCATTTAATTCCTGATTTAAATTCAGTATCATGGTAGCAGAGGTGATGAGAGTCCTAAATTTCTGCTAAATCAATCCCATATTTTCATTATTTATATAGCTGGGTAGGTGAACTTGTCTACAAGTTTCAGCGAGGAAGCAGTGTCTCATCAACCGAGACAGACATCAACACACGACTAGCAAAGGCATGGACAACTATCGATAGGCTATCGGTCATATGGAAGTCAGACTTGACCAATAAAATGAAACATACTTTTTTCCAAGCAACAGTCGTGTCAGTACTGCTGTATGGATGCACTTCATTGACGCTAACTAACCATATGGAGAAAAAGCTTGACGGCAACTACACAAGAATGCTGCAAGCAATATCGAACAAGTCCAGGAGGTAGAACCCCACAAAGCAGCAGCTGTAAGGCCACTTACCACTCATCACAAAAACTATCCAAGTTAGATGAACCAGACATGCAGGACACTGCTGGAGAAGTAGGGACGAGCTCATAAGTGATGTACTCCTGTGGACCCCTTCACAAAGGCAGGATGACCAGCTAGAACCTACATACAACAGCTCTGTGCCAATACAGGATGTAGCCCTGAAGACCTACCAGAAGCGATGGACGATAGAGAGGGGTGGTGAGAAAGGGTCAGGGATATCTGTGCTGATGGCGCGACCTGATGACGATATAGTTGGGGGAGATACAGTCTTCTTTATTGAGATGATTACAATAACTTGCAGCTTTTAGTTGGTTTGTTTCTTCATTTTTTACTGTCAAAGCAGTCATTTTAGAAGAACAGTGATACTTTATTAAACCCATATTTTTCACAAGGTTATTAGTCCTAAAGTGAACATAATAGCATGATCAGAATTCAAACTCACTTACTTTGCGGCTGCAATCCAACACTTTAGCCATTACACCACAGGGACTCCTCATTGCGTCTTTTCAAAAAGGATTCATATCAGTTCACAAGACCTCATGAGAGGAACTTGATTGATGAAAACAGATATTCATTCGATTTAAAACTCTTCAGTGATCACAAAAATATCAAACTTATTTCATCGCAAACTATTTCATATTCATATTCAAAACAGTTACTTCACAATATTAAAAGTGAAAAGATATTCAATACATGAAAGCAAAAGAACTGTTTCTAGAAGAAAATAAAAATAATAAGTATATTTTTTGTTTTATTTCAAAAAATAAAAAGCAATTAAAAGTTTCTGCAAAGATCATTTTTGAGAGTGAGGATGTAAAGAAAAAAAAATAATCATATATATAATTCAGAGATAAATATGAACAAATTGAGACAGATTATAATTAACAAATAAGCAGGTGAATTATCTGATAATATGAAAAAATAAAAATTGCAAAGAGTGAGGCAAATAAAAATGTGACTGTTTGAATAACTTACTAAAAAAAGAAAACAATTTCATTTTTTAATCCTGGTTCAAGACAAATTTCAACAGAAAAACTAGCACTGAAAATGCCACCATATAGAAATAAACCTGAATATTGAAGTGAATCATTAATTTTCAAAGAAAGGTGTTTGTGTTTGGGTGGGAAAAAGGGTAAAATGTAGTTCGTGATTAATTTTTTTTGTTTTTAGTCAGAATCTATCATCAACAAGGTTACAAGAAAAAAAAAACTATAGCCATTTCAGTTGTAAGTGAAGATGAAAATTAATGATGTTAATTGAATGTAACTTATTGGAAGTAATCAAAGCAGAAAATCCTTGGGGGAAAAAAAAAAACCTGAGACTTAAGACTTTGGCATTCTGAATATAAGAATATAAAACAGTTCAAATTCATTTGGAAATTATTTTTCCTTTGAAAATATAAAATTTCTCTGAAACATGACTGCTTTATCAAAATAAATGACTGCAGAAAAGGGAAATTAAATCCACTGAAATCATTAGGTAAAAGAAAATCTTAATTCTTATGAAACAAGAATAATGAGCAGGGAAAGAGAATAAATAACAAATGTGCTTATACAAATGATTTAAGTTACAGCTTTGTTGGGATTGTGTCTACAATCAACTGAAACCAGCTTTTGCAGCAAGCATAAGTTCTCATCTTTTTATATCAGACAAGGTAGGCAGATAAACAGAGTTAATAAAAAAAAAAAAAAGCGGGGATTGGGGGGGATGACAGAGAAAAGTGGCATTGTTATTCAAAAGATGTCTGAAACAGCATCAGTCCAAAATGATTAGTTTTGTTAAGATAACCTCAGCTTTTAATAAATAAATAAATAAATAAATAAAAGTTCACTTCACTAATGATTAAAAGACACCATTAAGTAAAACATTTTGTATTTTGCACTTTGTTAGCAAAGAGAAGAAATTGAAGCAAACTTTATCATTTGGCAAAGGAAATCCAATGGAATTCATCAAAATGGAAGTCAGTTCTAAGAAAATCAATGTTGAAAGTGACAATGATAAAACAAAAAAATATCTATTTTCATTCACATAAAATGTATCAAAATCAAGTCAATTTTAAATTCGTTATGGGATACTGATCCCAAGGTATTCTATAAAATAAGAAAAGGAATTTTGTTGTTAATTAATGAGTAAACATTGTATATAAAATCATTCAGATTCACTTTGGTTTCTTTGTTTAATAGCATATCAACCTTTGTGAATTCAAAGCCAGCCTTATAGAATACTAGTAGTGGTACTTACTATTTAACCCATAGCTAGAGAGATAAGTGGGTTTATACCTTTCCCAAAGGGTATTAGTCCAAAAGTGAATGTAACAGTATGACTGTAATTCATAATTGCTTACTTTGAGGCCATGTGGACTTCCTGTAAAATTTCATCATTCCAAGAAAACACCCCTTTTTTTTTTTTTAATTTTTCTGAGGAAATTTGAAAATTTTCTGAAGGGATTTAAAAAGAATTGCTTAAAGACAATTAAAACTAACAAGTAAAACATCTATCTTGAGATAAACATTCTTTTTTTTCCTCTCTTTCTCCTTAAAAAAAAAAAAAAAAAAAAAAAAAAAAAAAAAAAAAGTTAAATCTTAAGTCAAGCAGTTTATTGAAACAATTACTAAACTGGTATTTAGTGACTTTAGTGACAAAACACAAAATATCATGCAAGGTCACTCCGAGTCTGTTATTTGCGGCCAAGTTCAGAATCTAAAGAGTGCATCAAACCTCTACCCTTTCTCTCACACTCACTCCACAAATGTACACATATAGCGAGATGGGAGGTAAATAGTAATAAACTTAGTAAATTTAGTGTTACTAGTAAATTTGCCTAATTAGAGTTCATTTCAATCAACTAAGCATTGTTAGAGAGAGAGAATAAAGAGAATAATGGTAGGATTGGCCTAATGAGTAGAGTGTTTGCCAATGGTCCAGGAGACCTAGGTTCAATCTCTGGTCGAGTCATACCAAAGACTCAAAAAATGGTACTTGATACCACCTTGCTTAACACTCAGTATTGTAAAGTGGAGCAATCCAGGGAATGGAGTTGCACCCTCCCCTACACCTTGGTGTAGTAGCTATTGAAAAGGGAGCCTTTTGGGTCACCCTTGACCAAGGTCCACTAATGTTTTATGGCATGTTAACCCCCGTTGGTTTATTTTAAGCAAAAGAAGAGAATAAAACACAGCATTCTAGAAAAAAAAAGTCTGTCAAAAGAACATTTTCACTCACAAAATAATCATGAAATGGAAAGTTTCTATGGCAATGTTCTTATGTTTTTTTAATGACAAATGCAACCTTTTTCTCATTTTTACAAATAAAATCTAAAAATAGTCAGATACCTGGTGTAAAATAATGGTTAGTCTCAGATGATTTTCAAATGAAAAAGTTTGATTTTCCTTCCTTGGCCTAGTAGAGTGTTTGCCAATAGTCAGGGAGACCTGGGTTCAATCCCAGGTCGCATCATACCAAAGACTTTAAAAATGGTACTTGATACCTCCTTGCTTAACACTCAGCAATATTAGATATATATCAAGAATAAAGTGGAGCAATCCAGGGAAAGGAGTAGTGCTCTCCCCTACACCTCAATGTAGTAGCTATTGAAAAGGGAGCCTTCTGGTCGCCCTCAACTACGGTTGCCAACTTTACTACTTTATGCTCTACAAATCTCAGCCAAAAAATACTGATATAATCAAAGGCAAATTTTGGTGACTTTTGTATTTGTGCTCGTTTTTGCATTATTTCTTTATAGAGAGATCAATGTCAGCAGTAAACTCTTCCTTATTTAATTGAGAATGTCATCTTATAGAGTAGAAATAAAATAATCCTGCCAGCCACATAACTGAAGAGAGTGACAAGTAGTGTTTTGTCCCAATATTAGAGAAATTAATTTGTTAAATGAATCAATAACATTCATTAGAGAACAATCAAGATTAAGAATTAAACAGGGAATTATTTAAGTCTGGAGAAAAAAAAATAGTTATGTGTTTATCAACTTTATTTGCAGTCAGAAAGATATACTTTTTGTTTTGGTTAAACATGGGTGTAACTGCTTAAATAACTGAAGCAGTTTCTGTTTTAAGTTGCCTTCCTCTGAGTTGAGAAATCTTTTTGTGAAGATTTTAGGATAAAAAGGAAGTAGAGAAGCATAAAAAGTTTTTGTCTCTTTTGCAGCAGCAGCTGCTAACAAGTTTTCACAGTTGATAAACCAGTAAAACAGAAAGAAAACGACTTGCATCTGTTCCTGCAAGCAAACAGGGCACTGGGTGTTTGTTTTTGTTTCTGACAATTTTAGATTCCAAGGCAATCAGCAAAGTTTTTCATAAAGAGGAAGCGGATTACTCAGGAATTTGCAGATATTTTTTTCTGTTTAATAGCACATCAACCATAATGGGTTATTCACTGCCAAAGCCATACTTGAAAAGAACAGCAGCAGAACTATTTAACCCATAGCTGAAAGGGTAAGAGAGTGTCTGCCTTTCCCAAGGGTATAAGTCCAAAAGTGAATGTGATAGGGCAACTGGAGTTTGAACATGCTTACTTTGAGGCCTAGTCCACCACTTTAACCATTACACCACAGGGACTCCCCAGAATTTGCAGAGATTTCCTCAGAGAGAAAGGAGAGGGCATATTTTAACAACTAATTTATCCTGAGAAAATGAACAATCATTTTACTATAGTTGGATATCTTTTTTGAATACTATCAAATAATAAGATTCAAAAATGGGGGGGAAAAAAATGAAGCCATTCTCATCAAGTGACATTGGGAGAAAGATTTCTAGCTTTTTTTTTTCATCTCGATTCAGCAGAAATCAATGAAGATATTTATTTGCTCTTTTTGTTTTGTTTTGTTAAGAGTACAGAAATTTATGCCGACAGTTTGGTCAATATGGAAGCTAAAAAGAAGTGCAAAGATGAAACACGGAAGCTCTAATCAATTTGAAAATTTGTGCAAACAAATGACAAATGGCTTTGATCAATAATTAAAAAAAAAAAAAAAAAAAAGGCTTTCATGGAGAGTAGGTATTAAGCCATAGAAAAAAAATTCCTTTCGAATAAAATTTCTTTTTAACCATACCAAACAAAACATCATAAACTAAAAGACATTTTCTATTATTTGGTCAGAAACATAAAAGAAATACAATTTCATTATAATCAAGGTGCGTTGACAGCATGGATTCTCTTGACTCTTATCATCTACACCTATCAACACTAAGTCCTCTAGACAGCATACAGTGTCTGCACAGAGCTGGTGAATGTAAGTTTTTACTGACTGGCCAATACTGGTGTGTCCATGTGTAGGAGTCCAAAGGAGAATGTCACTTATGAGTTTGTCCTTACTTCTCCAGCAGTGCCCAGAATATCTTGTGAGATGGGAGGTAAATGGCTGTACAATGTTTTGTAAGATACTGCTTCCAGGATTTGTTTAAAACAGTACGCAGAATCCTTACGTAGTTCCCATCTAGCATTTTTTTCAAGGCGTTTGATTAAAGTCCAAGTGGTGCAACCATACAACAGTACTGACACAGATACAGCTTGAAAGAATTTATACTACTTCCACTTCCTTTAAAAAAATTTAAAAAAAAAAAAAAAATTGCTTTTGCTCTAAAGAAATCAACAGATTTTCATTTAAAAATAATCAATCATTGTTTTAAAGAATTGTAATGCCTTAGTAGATGTTATGGTACCCAACCTGCGGATGGTAATGAACTCTTCCATGATTATTAATACCAGGCACTGTACTTATTCCCGGTAGAACATTTGGCAGTCGGACTGACTTCAAACACTTTGCACATATGTTATATTATACTTTGTTAATATACTTGGTTCCACACAAACCTGAGTTGTGTTATTCTTCCAGACCCTTTACTGGTCCACAACAGTAGATAAAATACAAATAAAATTAAGTAAACTCCTAATTAATTATTATAACTTATTTAAGTTTATTATGCTAGTTAAGAATCTGAGGTGAGTCCCAGTGCCATAATGGCTAAAGTGATAGAATGTGGCCTCAAAGTAAGCATGTTCAAACTCCAATCACGTTATTAAGTTTACTTTCAGACTAATATACTTGGAAGAGATATGAACGCCCTTTATCTCCTCAACTATAGGTTAAATAGTACCACTGTTGTTCTTCTATAAAGCTAGCTTTGGCATTAAATAACCCACAAAAGTTGATACACCATTAAACAAAGAAACCAAACCTAGTTTAGGATCTAAAAATTTGGCCTAAAAACTGACTGTTCTTCAATTATGCGCAAAAGTTAAATACTTTAGGAATGAATATCTAATTTACTTTTAATTTACATGAATCCTGAATTTTAGAACATATCTCAGACACTATGCAATGAACAGCTATAAATCTTTTTAGAGTCCTAAAAAAAAAATAAATAAATAAATAAAATAATAATAATAATTTAAGTTATTGCAATTTATATTAAAATAAAAATGTTGGTTCCAGTGAAGCAATATTTATTCTCCAAAGAAAGGGAGTCATTTTTATGAGTAAATATTTTCAGATACTTTTGGAATGGTTTTGTAAAAAGAAAAAGTTTTAAGATAAAGTGAAAGCTGTTATTTCAAAAACAGAAAGATATGTTCATTTTAGAAATCAAAATATTTCATATCAATTGATTTACTGAAAAAAGTTAAAAACAAAATAAAAACTTTAATTGCTCCCCATCAAAGTGGCAGTAAAATTATCAATTCTTAAAAGTGAAAGATTTTTTAGACCCAGCTGACAATTTCAGTTTATTAGATTGGCAATTTCATAAGGCAAGCATTTTTAAACCAAAGATTTACTGAAATAAGACAAAAGAAAAAGGCTTAAAAATGTTAAATGGTAATATTTATAAATTGAATTTAATAAGAAAAATGCAATTTTGTGTATATTGAAAGGAAACAATTTGTGTCAAACATTAGCAATGAAAAGAGGCTTAATTTGAGGTGGCAACCACTTGACATGGATGCACATGTTAGTACATGTACCAACATGCATTTAAACATGCATACAAACAATATGTCTGTGTCAACAAAAACACATCAATGTACACATGCCTGTACATGTGGTAGGCAGATAGACACACAAGTCAGGTGGCTGTTATGCACTGGCAAAACACAAAAAGTCATGTTTGATAAGAAATAGAAAAAAAAAGTGTGTGTGTGCATATGTGTAGGATTTGGGGAGGGGGATCTAAAAAAAAAAAAAAAATGTCATGTTAGACCAATCTTAACTGGTGACACATGCCTACACAAGTAATATCACACCCAACCACACATATTCATGACAAACATTGATAAAGAGAAATGACACATTGTTAGTGGCAGTAAATTCACAGAATTTAGAAGGAAAGGCAAAATACAAAAATGATCCTAGTGAAACTCTCTAAAATGACCAGCCATAAGAATTAAAAGATTATCGAAGTGAAAAGAAAGAAAGTAAAATGGTTTTCATAAAAAATCACATATTGACCAGCAAGCTGAAAACAAGCAAAAAAATAAATAAATCTTTAAATAAAATTACAAATACCATTTTTGCATTTAGTTATTTTAAATGTTTAATTTATACACATAACAGAATTGAATAAAGAATAAAATCAAAAAATCTTAATCAACTTCCACCAAAAATTAAATTGATAGTCAAAAAAGAACAAAAGGATAAAAAACACAAATCAATTCATTGGTTTTAATAAAAGTTTTCTGTGGTAACATTACCACTGAAAACTCACAGGTTAAACCTAATTTCTGTGGTAACATCACCACAGAAAACTCACAGGTTAAAAGGATCTATCATCACTTAAGATACTTTTATCACTAATTAAAAACACAATTCACTATTGATTATACTAGGTGGGAATTTATCTTTAAACTAAAAATCCTATCGATCCTGACATTTTTAAACTTTGGAACAGAAATAGGAGGGAAATATATATAATATATATACTTTTAATTATTTGAAATAACAATTTATAGTATATGATTATATATCAAAGAGGAGTGGTTTAACCGAAAAACCAACTTTTTTCAGTTTCACTTCATATTGTAAAACCGCATCGAAATTTTTATGAAACTGAAATCATTAGGTTTAGTGCTATCATTACAGAGTGATCATATCCAAGGAAACACTGTTGAAAAAGACTTAGATTTTAATAAAAATCAAATTTTATCAACATTTATATCATTGTAAGAGGAAAGGATTGAATAAAAACATGATAAAAACATTTGACTAAGAAAAAAAAAAGGAAATACGACAGATATGACACTAGAAAATCTTTCATATCATAGAATGTTTTCAACTAGCAAAAAAAGGGAAATATGACATGATGTCTGAAATCTATTTGTTTCAGTTTTCAAAAAATACTTTTTGTAGTAAAATTGAGTCAACAACAAAATAGCAAGTAAAAATGAAAAATAGTTGCTAGTTTTGCCTTAATGTTAGATTTTATTTTATTTAAAAAGATTATTTTATTTTCTTTGCAGCCATATAAATATTTTTATGATCGGACCAGAAATACACTAGGAATTGCGAATTGAAGTTGCAAATTTGTCAATTTCAAATAAAATCAGATATCGACTAGAAATGTTATCATTACACAAGAAAATGAATGGCTTCCTCAGAAAGCAAAAATACTAAAGCAAAAACCGAATCGAAAACTGTGATATCAGGGAAGGAAAAACCAAACCGATAACGAAACACGAGTTGCCAAACCGCCCAACTCATATATATTAAGAGAAATACAAATAAGATAAGTTTTTGCATAAAAATAGTGCTCAATGCTGTTATGGCCATATAGCATGAGGTATATTCACATAAAATGTTAGTACACATGATATTAGGGTGCCTCGGGTGTTGTAATGGTTGGCAAGCTAGATGAGCCAACTCTTACAAGTGAGTTCGAGTCTCATTGGATGACTCATTCATACAGCTTTGTGTCACATCTAGGCAAAAAGCTTAATAAATTTCTAGTACACATGATATTTACATAAAGAAAGCAAGAGGTATAGTAATACACACACACAATAAAATGATATCATGATTTTATCTTGTATATCAATTCAGTGAAATCTGAACCTTTTTCCCTCCTTGTTAGTTTAATAGACTAAAAAGAGGCAAAAATAAGTCAATGACACAAAAAACAATCTTATCTACAGCTTCATTTGCAATATTTCATTAGAGTTTTAAAAACTTTTAAAACAAACCAAACAAAAACTTATTTTTGCAAGTAAACTAACAAAAAAAGTATATAAATTTTTACAAGCCAAAATGTTGCAAGTTACATTTGTATAGGGTAATTAATAGCTCTTTCAACAGGCAGACATTATTATTATGGAATAATATTATATGGCATGACGGTTATAGTTGGTTGGTTATTATTTTAGCATATCAACCCTTGTAGGCTACTTAAAGTCAAATCTTGTTTTTAGTATGATTTAATGTGTGATAAATTAATAGAAACAATTAGCAACTTTTTGTATACTAATAAACTGGGAAAAATAACTTTCATTAACTGTTTCTCTCAATATGAAGGGTTGGGTGTTTGTTAGTCATAAGAACAATATATAGAATTCAGTTGGGACTTACTTATATAGGTGCTTGGGCTTGACACGACCAGCTGATTGATGAAATTAGGTCTAATCAACGGCCCATCTGGTCCAAGTAAGGGCCAAAGTGAAGTGCTGCAGGTCACATGACCACTTAATACTTGGGTCACAAACTGTTCAACCACCAGGATCCCATTCTCAGGCATTATGGGTTGCCCCCCCATGGCCAACAAATGGCCTAATTGGGAGGGTCTTACTCCTCTGCAGAGGTGCAGACAGCATGTCCTACAGCCACATCCAACAGGGTGGGTTATTGTTAGATAATTGTTTAATAGCATATCAACCTTCTTGGGTTATTTAATGCCAGAGCCATCCTACTAGAAGAACAGTAATAGTACTATTTAACCAATAGCTGAGAGGATAGGGGGGTTCATACTTTCCCAAAGGTATTTCTCTGAAAATGAACATAATCGTGTGACTGGAGTTTGTTTTGTTTCTTTGTTTAATGGCATATCAACCTTTGTAGGTTATTTAATGCCAAAGATGAACAGTAGTGGTACTATTTAACCCACAGCTGGGAGGATAAGGGGGTTCATACCTTTCCCAAGGGCATTTGTCAAAAGTGAATAAAATAGCGCAACTGGAGTTTAAACTCACTTTCTACAATTCAGCAGTCCATTGCTTTAACCATTGCACTACGAAGACACCCACCGACTGGAGTTCAAATTCGCTTACTACGATTCCATACTCCAGTGCTTTAACCATTACATCACGAGGACCCCCCACGCATTATTATTAGAGGAAATGCAATTGGCAAGCTGACTTCAGATTGTGAACAAGGGGTTTGTTTCATTTCATGCTAATGCTCTTTGGAAAGGCATGAATCCATCTCTTCCTTCTTCAACTATGGATAAATAGCTGAGTAGACTGGGTTCTTTAGCCTTGGTAAGGTAACTGGTCTAGAAGGAAAACTAAATTCAAAGCACTTAAAAATAATAATTGACTTCGGGTTAAATTCTACAAATGACAGGTTGGGTAAATACATACACATTATTATAACTGATGAGTAGTTTGAATTTCAGCTCAGGTAACTTATATTCACTTTAAAAGGCACGAGTCTAATTCTCCCAGTACTTTCAAATATTCTTTATTATTGCCATGATAAATGGCAAAAAAAAATGAGGGAGAGTAAACACATGGTCAAACCTAACAACCTTATCTACCCAGGATGTAACGGCAAAAAGCTGTGACTCTCATATTCAACCTTGACATTAGCAAATAATATTTCATTATAGATGTATATTGATGCAGCACCTCAAAACTGAAATAAATCCAGTTTTGTTTTGTAGCCAACAATTGCATGCATCCTACTGACACTGGCGGTCAGTGTTCATAGCCAGGATTTTGACAGTCCTTTTTTATTTGAAAGATTAATGCGATATAATTTTCTTGCCTTCATTTCACTCATGTCACCTTATATCATACTAAGCAGTGTCTTCAGTTGGATGATTGTTAAGAAGCAAGTCCTATAGAACATTTACTAGTACAAAGATTCCGATTCTCATAAGGGGGGAGGGCTTTACATTTATACAGAGATTCTGATTCTTGTGGTGAGTGGGGGGGCTCTACATTAGTACAGAGATTCTGATTCTCATAGTGAGGGAGGAGGCTCTACATTAGTACAGAGATTCTGATTCTCCTAGTGGGGGGAGGCTCTACATTAGTACAGAGATTCTAATTCCCATGGTGGGAGGGTTCTCTACATTAGTACAGAGATTCTGATTCTCATAGTTGGGGGAGGCCCGACATTAGTACAGAGATTCTGATTCTCGTGGTGAGGGGGGAGGTTCTAAATTAGTACAGAGATTCTGATTCTCATGGTGCGAGGTCTCTACATTTTTAATCTTGTGCCAAACTTACTAAACTAGTAAATATACTAGATTCATCTCGTTTGATGTACCATGACTTCTAATCTAATTTGTTAATTACTGACAAATTCCAAAATTACTTATTCAATTTGCAGATGGTGTAAAATAAATAAATAGAAAAAAAAAAAAAAAAAAAAAGGATCATGCATAAGACTAAATAAATAAGCACAAGTCATGTCAAGTACTGTACAAAAGCGTGCAATAGAATCATTAAAACTGTAAGATTAAGGTGAAAAGGAAGCCATGAAAATGAGAAATTGTGGCTGCTCTCCGCAAGCCACATGTAAAGGTCAATGCTGTAAGATGATTCTTAATCACTGATCATTATGAGGATTAGATTGAATAACATTGATCTGCTTCGATTAAATAAGACAATCGATCAGACTTTACAGCCAGAATGTTTTGCATTGAAAACCTTAAAAGTCAAGATCAGCACAAATTATCAAATGAGGAAGGAAGGAAGGTAGGGAGGGAGAAAAAAATCCCACTCCAAGCATAAACTTATGATTTACTAAGCTTTATTTAGTCTGGCACACAATACATGCCAAGTGGTCACCCATCTAAGTACTATACAGGTTCATCACTGCTTAACTTTAGAGATATGGCAGGCACTGGTGCTTTAAGAGTGACTTGACTGACATAAGTCAAGACCAAACTTAGTCTCTAAATACATTTAATCCAACAAGTGTCTTTAGATGAAACTATATTTCTGTCATCTGACATTATCCAGAAACATTTGACTGTGACAGTCACTCAGGATTTCGTTGGCAATTGAAAACTAAAAGAAAATGCAAGGGTGCATCAAGTGGTTAGTGAGCTAAGCCAGCAAACCATGTGAATTTGATACTCACTGTGTGTCACATGGAATAAACTAAGCTTAGTGAATGACAATTAAAATGATATGAATAGTTTTAATCAGAAGAAAAAGAAAAAAAAAGAGATTTAAATCTTGATTTCGACTTTAATAAATCAATTTATTAATCTTAAACTAAGTAAAACAACCGAATGAAATATAAACAAAAATATTCTATTACTGAGTTAAATAAGATTTTAAATGTACGTGTTCTCTCTTTTATGTATATATATATATATATATATATATATATATACATACACACACAGCACAAGATGAAACACTTATTTGTTTTACAATAAATCATAATAAAATTTCCAATGCCTACTAATATCATTTTTGAATGATTTTAACCCACCCCTCCTATGGATTAACATTTGTCTTTTTAAGAAGGTCCATGACATGCAAAAGGAAAAAATGTATATCAAACTTCAAATAATGACTAGACAAGATTCATTACTTTGTATTATTAGAGGACAAAATTAAATTTAATTTCAGTGTGTGAGTGTGTGTAAAAAAAAAAAATACCATGCTGACCCTAAGCTACATTGGGAAATGATCTTAAAATATTGGATTTCTTTGATTTTTTAGGCACTCATCAGTTATTTTTTGGTGGATGAACCTTTTGCGATTGTGTATGAACAAGGACATACTTTCCTTTGTAAGTCAAAAGGAAAGTGTCATTTTTCACACACATAAAACCAAAACAAACAAAAAACACTTCCAAATTTCTGGTATACACACAGTAATTTTTAACATTATCAGCATATTTCATAAATACCTCAACACCATTAACCATAATAATTTTGATATTAAATTTTCATATCCTTACACCATATATTTTCAGCCCAACCCCATATATATATATATATATATATATATATATGGGGTTGGGCTGAAAATTTTACATGACATATCTGCTGTTGATGACTTTTTTTATCAATGGGATCCAAGCACTGCAATACCAATGAAAGAAGTGTGTGTATTATGTTGAAAAATAAATCTCATTAGGTCACATTCTATGAGAGTATCTTGGTCAGCTCATGAACTTTTCAGCTAAAACCTTGCATATATTCTCTGATGAATTAAGAAAGCTATTGAGAAAATGAATAACTTTTCAAATATTGTATTGGCATAAGTTGGCCTTGACAAACTTAGAAGAAAAAAAAATGACCAAATCAGCTGATGTGCAATCAAATAAAAAGACAACTACAGTACATTCCTGGGAGTGGGAGAGAAAGAGAAATGCTTTGCCCATCCCACTTCAAAGGGAACTTCACTGAATATCATTTCAGTAATATGAACTGGCTCACACCAGATCACAAAAGTTAAGCAGTAAAAAGCCTGGTTAGTACTTAAAAGAGTGACCACTTAGTAATGGAAGATACTACAAGCAACCGAAGGCTTGTGTACCAGAGAAAACAAGAACAAACTTGTACAGTCCCATTTTGAAAAGAGCATAACGGAAAACAAGAAATTAGAATCTTCGTTTTTCTGATTTAAATCATAAAGTACAACTACCAAGAGAAAAATAAATGCTTGCTGTCATCTAAGGTAATACTTAATCCCTACAATTATATGTGGGAGGGACTACTTTTCTCCACTAAATAATTTTTTGTAAATTTAAAAAATAAAATTAAAAAAAAAAAAAAAAAGAATTAAAGAATTATTTCCACTAATTTCATAAAGGTTTAACAGTAAGAAATATTCATTCAATATTTGAGTGCCTGTCACAGATTATCATAGGAGGTGGGGACAACTACTGTGACTCTAGTAAATACCTGTGGGTAACTGTTGTAGGGTGGAGGCATGGATGGTATAGTCGTTATCATCAAAATAGATTCAGTGAGTCAAGTGAAAATCCTGGATCAGCCCATTTATATTTCACTTCATGCTAAAAGTCATGGATCCACCTCTTCAATCCCACAACAATACAGAGTGTTTCACAACTGCTGAAACAAAGCAGAAGCCTCTCAGATCTTCCCTGTTGAATTTTTTTCTCTTTCCAGATTATAGCTGGGAAATAATTAACATTTTGATAAGTTCAACCAAATATAGTGAAATCATGCCTTGGATGGTGGAACAGAAGAGATATTTTGTGTGACGACATTAGAAATTATTTCTTTCTAAGTCTTTCAAAATTGTTCAAACAAGACACAGAAGAAAGTTCTATTTCAATACATTTCTAAACAGTCATTTCTTTTTAAGTTAGTCCAAAACTTTGAAGCTCATGGCACTAGTGAAGATCATAGAGCAATGGGTTCCTCACCAGCTATCACTGAGAAGATTCAAACTATCACCCAGGAGAAACATGCACACATAATCAACAACTTTACACGCCACATTTAAAAGCACCTTCAAATGAATGGCAGATATCCAGAGCATGTACTCTAGGGCTCTTCTTGACATTATTGGTTTGTGTTTGAGACTAAATGGTTGCAAATCCCAAAATATTATCCTTTTACCTTTCAATAAATGTAATTTCCATTACTCTATCATATATGGTCCTTTATTTGTGTTCGATCACCTTGTATGTAAATAGTAGGGACAGACTGGGATCTCTAGCCTTATAAGAAGACTGACAAGTCTAAAAGAAGGAAAAACTCTGAATTCAAGACCAGAGGGCATGAGGCTAGCAAGTCCACCATAAAGAATCTACTTGCTATTGAATCCACAACACCATCACACACATGGTATCACAACAGCCCTAAGCACTATAGAAAAATCTACTGCCACCTGCTAGAAAATGATGGTGAACAAATAAGCTAATGAATATGATCCTCACTGGGAGCTACAACTATTGTAGCTCTAGTAAATACCTAAGAGTACCTTCTGTGTGTTGTATACGATGATGAAGGAATATACAGAATGACCATAACACTCGATCCAATAAAGATATAACTCTCCCACTTTATTCTCGAAAGGGGTTAAAGCTTCTGTAGTGTGTGAGAGAGACAGACGGACAGAGGGAAACAAAGACAAACTGCTATACTAACCCATGACTTCTTCTCTTGACTATATAACGCTGCATGGTCTTCAAGGCACCACTTAGCATTTCTGCTTCTTGGTCGTGGGGAAGGAGTAATCAACCGGATGCCAGTTGTGGGCTGCTGCCCCAGCAGGACGCTCTCCGTGACTGCAAGCTGAGACTCCAAGACTCACTCTGACCAAGTCCCTCATGTGGGCATCTGCATATATCATTTCATAATGCCCACACATTTCCGATCAACCACGTGACCGCTTCCACTTTTTTTCACAGGTGCATCCTGTTTAGAGAATCTGATTGATGGCTCAATCAAGGGTCAATATGTAACACTGTGTAGTGGTAATGAAGAAAGAAGATGACTATGATCCTCACTGAGCTCAGAAAATATAAGATAAAAAAGGGAAAAACAAAACACAGCATTTTTTATATTTTAAGATTTGATTAAGAATGGTATGAAATCAAATCTTCAGTTCCATTTTGGATTCTTTGTTTAATGGCATATAAACCTCCATGTCTTATTTAATGAAAAAGCCACCCTTCAGAAGAAAAGTAGTGTTAACCCATAGCTGGAAGAATAAGAGTGTTCATACTTTTCCCTAGGGTATTAGTCTGAAAGTGAACCAAATAGCATGACTAGAGTTCAAACTCACGTACTATGATGTTGTAAGTAAAGTAAAGTTAGCGACCATAGTCGAGGGTGACCCGAAGGCTCCCTTTTCGATAGCTACTACACCAAGGTGTAGGGGAGGGTGCTACTCCATTCCCAGGATTGCTCCACTTTACCCTTGAACCGTACCTTATAATGCTGAGTGTTAAGCAAGGTGGTATCAAGTTCCATTTTTAAAGTCTTTGGTATGACTCGACCTGGGATTGAACCCAGGTCTCCCGGGCCATTGGCGAACACTCTAACCGCTGGGCCATAGCCACTACATCATAGGAACTCCCTAAATCAAATATTCATTGGAATATGAAAACATTAAAAACAACAAACATATCAAAAGTTCAGATGCAGAATTTTTTCCTGAAATACCAGTCACATTTTTTTGCATCTTATCCAAAGTTTATGCAAAAATTTATGCTAAGTTTTCAGTAAAATATAAATGAACCACCAAAAAGTGGATGTGTATATATATATATATAATTCAAGAAGGAACAGAGAAAAAAAAACATTGCAACTGTATAATCTTATGGAGGGGTGAAGTAGTAATTTACTAAGCTTTTTACAAAGACGTGACACAAGGCTATATGAATGGAGCTTTCAATGAGACTCAAACTCACTTGTGTAGGTTTGCCAGTCTAGCTTGCTAACCATTACACCACCAGAGGTGCCCATAAGGAGGGGTGAAGTAGTTTAAAGATTGTAGAGCAGTCAGCATTCACAGTTATTGATCTTTTTAATCATGAAGAGAAGCAGTGGTAAATTCAAGACAACCACTTTTATTCTAACAGCTAAAATTTTTATTATAGAAAAATTGTACTGAATCTGTATTAGAATAATGTGATTTTTGTGGCTTATTGCAACACAGAAAAGCCGTTCATATCATAAGACGAATTAGTTCTTTTGTTTTTGGTTTATTTAATGGCATATCAACCCCATATGGGTTACTTAATGCCAAAGTTGATTCATTACGAAGAGTGTGATTGTAATCATAACTTTATATTAAATGTTCCATTGCACTTGTTTTTAAATTGAACTTTTAATGCGCCTAATCATTTGTTTGCACGCATTTATATGATATCTAATACATAAAACTTATTAGCACAGTAGCATTAAAATGCTCTAATTTAAGAGAATAATTTCTAATTAAACTTGCACCTTAATATTCATAGTCCAAGGTCTTTGTTTGCCCTCACCCTGATCATTATAAGTTCTCCAAGGGAGAAAATTATTAAATGCTAATTATAGAGTAGCTTTTTCATTTTTATCATTCATTTGCAATTAAAACATGATTTCTATAAATAGGATGTTGTGACAAAACATTAAGTTCTACGATCACCAAAAGCGACTTAAGTAAATGATAAAAAGAAAATATATGATAATCCAGAAGATTGTGAAGATGGAGAGATATTTATTGTAAAAGAAATTAAAATGTGACATTCATAGGGACAATAACAACCAAAGTTTGAATAATTCTACAGAATAATAAATAATAATCAACAGCAAATACTAGTTCTCAAATGTAAATATTCAAATAACACATTTTTATTCATTTATTTTTATTAATGAGATGAGAACAACAGACTTGATTTGATAAGAAAAAAATTTTTTTTAACCTTTTTTAATATACTGCCTGACAATTATGGAAGCAATAAAAGAGGAAAATCTTGATAATGAGTTTTACAGATTTTGAAAAACAGAATTTATTTTTTAATAAATGATTTAACAGTATCAAACAATAAATGTCATTCAACAAATAAAATTACCATATGTATGTACATCTACTACTAGGAAAACTGGCAATCAGTGTAGGAGAAGGAAAATGAATGAAAACCAGTAATACTCTGCTTAACCTTGTGTTGAACCCTTCCTGTTTGAAGGGGTTGGGTAAATACACACTGCTCAGAAGATAGGAGTTATGCCGCCAACAAAGCCCCCATGAAGATGAGGGATGGGTCAGACAATGGGTAAATTCATAAATACTAACTGTAAGGGCAGGCTTTGACCATTCTCTGCCACAGGTAAAGAATGGAGCCTCTTAATATATTTCCTCCTTTCAAATGTAATCATACCAAATTTAGCCAGATATACCAGACAGAGCTGACTTAGTGATAAATCCTGAATATCATATATTTGTTATCTTGTCAAATTTCTTACAACTTTCAGATAGAAAGTTCTTGGTGTAGTTCAATCATGGGCAAACTGTGATTCACTCTAATTGGCCCACCTAGAAAAATAACATTCATTAAAATATACACCTGCAATCCAAAGAAAATAGTTTTAATAAATTTTTGACTCAGCCATGAATGAAAATATTCAAGTTTTTTTTTCTTTGATACATAAATCATATTCATTTTGAATACATTGATTTTTCAAGTATATATATATTTTCTTTTAATCATTTCACAATCTATCACAACAGCAGCATGTATTTATCACATTGATAGCAGTGATGATATTATACCAATACATTTTTTTATAGAAAGATCATTTTAACAAGAGAGAGAGAAATCAGCTTTACCCTATTCATATATAGGGTCTTCTGTAGAGCAAATTGTTTGGATACCTTGAATGAATTACCTTGAATTCTTTTTATAGTGCAGCCTGTCCAATGATGGGCCTTGTCTCATACAGCCCACTTCTCAAAAAAGATTACCCATGCCTGACATAGATCAAAGACGAATCTCAATAAAATGGATTCAATTTTCACTTTATGCTTCACAACTGTAGTCATGCTATAGAACTAACATATGTTTAATATCTACATGCAATATTTACCAATTATTTGTAATCAACCACACCTGGTACAAAAACAGCTTGAATCACAGAAAAAGCCTTGAATTTTTAATTTGGAAAAGTCCAAGAAAGAAAAAAGATTTTGCAATCAACTTTGTTTAATAGAGAAAAATTATCTTTAACCAATCCATCATCTGAATGTAGATGAATTTAAAATTAAGAAATCACTTTGAACCAAACTTAAAGTCACTTTATTCTAAAGTTTATTTTGATAGTGGAATAATTTAAAAGTATTTAAAATTTGGTTTGAATTCTAAATCAAAATACAGTAAGTTCTTTTAATCTACAGATTAGGAAAAATATTTGGGAGAAAAAAAAAAAAATACAAACGGAAAAGCAAAAATTGCATTTAAAAGAATTTGGCAATTTGTAGGAATACTCACAGATCCTTCTCTCTCTCTCTCTCTCTCTCTAGTATTCATTGAGTATTGTTTAAACAAAAAAAAACCAGAAAAGTTCTAAAAAGCAAAAAAAGCGATTTGTAGGAATACTCATAGTATACTCTCTCTTTCATTCTTTCTCATATTTATTATTATTCACACACACACTTTTTGTTTGCTTCTTGTATTGTGTACATTCTTTGTTTTTTCTTTCTCCAAAATTTGGAATGAAAAAATTGTCCTTTATTAAATGAAAATTTTATTAAAAATCAAATTAGTTGATTCTTGGTTCATTTTCAAAATTGATGTTTTTGCCTAAAATTATTTTTAAGCAAATTAAATTTTTTTGTTTCTTTTGTTTACAAGTGAACAAAATTTCACAAATCAAGCTCTATAGAGTTTTTTAAAATAATTTTTATAATCAGAATTTTCTTTATTTCTTCTTACTAATGTCACAAAGACTTTAAAGATAAAATTTATCTTCACACATTTTTTTTTTACCTAAGGTGATAATTTCCCACCAAAATAATTTATTTATATTCACACACAATATTCACATACTATTAGATCTTAAATAATTTAGAAATGATTTATATTGTAAACCAGAATATATATTTAAATAAAGTAAAGTTGGTGACTTTAAGGTTCCCTTTTCGATAGCTACTATACCGAGGTGTAGGGAGGGTGCTACGCCATTCCCAGAATTGCTCCACTTTACCCTTGATACGTACCTTATATTGCTGAGTTTCAAGCAAGGAGGTATTGAGTACTATTTTTAAAGTCTTTGTTATGACGCAACCTGGGACTGAACCCAGAGTGAACACTCTACACACTAGACAAAGATGAGCCGGTATTATATATATATATATATATATATATATATATATATATATATACATACACACACACACAAATACTACACAATTATATTCAAAGATATTTTTGGTTGGGGGATCCAGAAAACAATTCCATGTGGATACCAAAGAATAGACTGAACTGAAGTTAACATTACATGGTTTAGTCTTTGTTTAGTAGCATATCAACCATTGTGGGTTATTTAATGCCAAATCCATTTTTGTAGAAACACAGAACTATTTAACCAATAGCTATAAGATAAGGGAGTTTATACCTTTCCCAAAGGTATTAGTCAAAAAATTAATGTAATAGTATGACTGGAATTCAAACTTGCTTACTATGATGATAAAGTCCAGCATTTTAGTCACTATGCCATAGGGACTCCTCAAATCGATATCAATTTGAAAAATTTTAAACTGGAACAAATATTGAACATTAAAGCAAATAATCTATTTAAATATTTGATTTTATTGACACTTTTTTTAAAAGGCCTATATCAACACATTTCATACCCTCATTGCATTGAAAGGTCAATAAATATTCCTGACAATATGAATTAAGTGTTCAGACAAAAGAAAAAAAAATCTTATTGTTTGACATATTTTGTATATATAATTCCACTTATCTACTCCCTAGTAGCATCCCCTATTTAAATAAAAATAGAATCCCCCTATTTAAATAAAAACATGAACTAAGTCAAACCAACAGGATGCATACAGCTCACATTAAAGAATATTTTTTAAAAAAAGATCTATTTTCAACCTCTACATCTAGATAATAGACATTTTGCTGAATAGTTTACATGACTTTGTACATTAATAAAGATTTATCCACTGCAAAGATCTTCCCACCAGTTAAAACAGTTTGCTTGCTCATAGACAGTAAGTCTGTTAGCAGCAGCAGCACAACCAGAGAGAGAGAAACAAAAACAAACAAACAAAAAAAAAAAAAAAAAAAAAAAAAAAACTAAGTATATGATGGCCAAATATACCACACCTTTTTAGCATGCCTGACCACCACACACGCACATTCTGCAACAAAGATCATTTTCAAATCCTTGTGCATTTTATACTGGCCTGGGGAGTGGCCTTGTTTTAGTTTTTGTTTATTTGAATGTGTGTCTCTTTAATCAAAAATTTTTCTTAAGTACCATCCAGTCTATAATTTCAACTAAACCATTCAAGAGTTGATCTTATTATCACTAATCTTTTTTCTGGCAATCATATTTATTTATATATTTTAGAAATCTTTGCCTCTTAACTGGATTCAATAACTGATGATTTCTCTTATCTGTGTGAATCAGAAAAAGCAAAAAAGAAATCAAGAAATTCCTGATACAAAAGTTTAATCTGTCATTCTTCAAGAGAAAGTCATTGCCCATTCAGCTGGGGTTGTAGAATACACCGATTGCACCTCTGCAGAGGGGTAAGACCCCCCTCGCACTCCAACACGTGTCCTGGATATGATACTAAACAATCTGATAATGAGGTTCCAGTGATGCTGGAGCTTTGGGGAATCTGGAGTACCTCTTTGTTGCCATCACTCCAAGGTCCACTTTGGCTCGGAGTGATAGCACCGGACGGACCCTATTTATAGGTCAAATAGAACTAAACTCCGTACTTATGCTAAAATGAATTACTTGAAATAGAACTGTTTTTACATAGAAACTATACTTATGCTAAACTGAATTGTTTGAAATTGAACTGTTTTGACATTTAACTGTAAGTAGACAAAAATTATACTTATACTAAACTGATTTGTTTGAATTAGAACTGTTTTAAAAAACATTTCTACTTCAAGCTATTCAGTTTAGTCAATTAAACAGTGTACTCATGTTAAACTGAATTGTTTGAAATAGAAGTGATTATTTGTATAAAATAGATTTGGCATTAAATAACCTACAAAGTTTGATATGCCATAAAACCCAACCAATCAATCAAGAGAAAATCAACTAAACATTACCTGAAGTATTAGGCCGAGTCAAAAGTTTTGCAATATCTTGGTAATGTGAAGCACAATTCAGTGGCTCTGGATACTTTTGCCAATGTTGTGAAGGTAACAAACCACACTGGACTATAAAATGTCAAGCTCACCTACTACTCTCCAAATGATACTCACGGGATTTGCCTCTATGGCAGGGAGCATGGTCTCGGAATCCATGCTATTAGGCCAACCAGACCTTACCCGATTGCCAAAGGTCTTGCAACTCAAACAAAATTTCTTGAACCATCTAGTTACTGTACATTGATCAACTGCACCTTCACCTTTCACACAAATGTTTTTGGTTGCTTCCATGGCATTAAGGCCAATTTTGAATTTGTAAAGCATAAGTTACTGAATCAGACTACATTGCACATTCATCTATGCAGCTTTCAAATCATAGAGAGCAAAGCAACACACAATATGTTAGCACACCAACGACTGTAATATTACCAACCACAGTGAGTACTAACAGCTTGAACTCCTTCAGTCACATGATTTACCACAAACTAGCTCATACCAAAATAAAGCAAAACTTTTTACTCACGCTTGTAATTATAAATAAATATATATAGATATGAGAGAGAGAAAGTTTTTTTTATCAAATGCGATAGACTCCTACAGAAATAGAGTCACCCATGTAATTACAACACAGAGGCAAATAGGTCCCTTATTTTCAGAGAAATAATTGTCTTTAGAGTAACTACTTAATAATCATTTCTCAAACAATATTTGAAGACAACCAAAATTATCAGGTTGATTGAGTACACAGCAGACAATATATGACGACTTTTCAATCTTAAAGAGACAATGATGATTTTCAAATCTCAGAGATGAATACAAGTACGCACCAAAATATTGCAAAACTTTTGACTCACCCAAGTAAAATATGGTGGACATGGGGTGCAAATAATACTTTTTTTTTTTTTTTTTGGGGAGGATGGAGGAATTGATATTAGTTAAAGATAGAACTAAACAGCAAATTTTCTATTCATAGAAAATTTATTGTTTTGTTCTATCTTTTGTCATCTTCAATTTTATCATTCCAGAACGTTTTTTTCTTCTCAGCAAAGAACTGTTCTCATTGACTTTTGAAGTCTTCCAAGGAATTTTTCTTTTCCACATTAAGATAATTCTGCACAGACTAAATAGAATAATAAATGGTAATCCAAAGATGCAATATCTGTTGAATATAGTGGATGAGTGAAATCTTTTTTTTTTTTTTCTGGTCACCAAAAGATACATGAAATCTAAAATTATCCTGTTAGTTTGGCTTCTTTGTTTAATGGCATATTGACCTTTGTGGGTTATTTAATGCTAAAGCCATCCTTGTAGGACAGTAGTGGGGCTATTTAACTCATAGTAGGGAGGATGAAAAAAAGTTTATACCTTTCCCAAGAGTATGAGTTCAAAAGTTAATGTAATAATCTAATTAGAGTTCAAAAGCATTTAATATGATGTCACAATCCATCACATTAGCCACTGATCTATTAAAGTAAAGTTGATAACCTTAGTCAAGAGTGACCCGAAGGCTCCCTTTCCAATAGCTACTCCTTTCCATGGATTGCTCCACTTTACCCTTGATGCTCACCTTATAGAACCAAGTGCTAAGCAAGGTGGCATCAAGTGCTATTTTTTGAGCCTTTGGTATGACTCAACCTGGGATTGAAACCCGGTCTCCTAGAACATTGGCGAACACTCTACTCATTAGACCAATGGCCAGGAGTAAAGAGAAAAGATACAAGATTATAATTATGGATGTCTTTTATCAATCGCCTTCACTTGGTTTTAGTTGCATTCTACATTGTTGAGGAAGATTTCATTGCTTCCCATATTTTGTAAAAAAAAAAAATAAAATTTTCAATACATTTAAATAGCAAATTACACATGATCTAGGTTTCTCTCACAATATGGAAACCACACATCAAAGCAACTAACATAAAACAAGCAAATGATTTTCACTGTCTGATTTGTATATTTTCAGTCTGTTGGTTATCTGCTGTATAACATTCATTATTCTCAAGTGCTATCTTCATCTGATTTCTATCAACTTCAACAGGTCTATCCAACCATGGAGTATTGTTCAAGAATTTCCACTTTTGACACAGTCCTTCATATTGCCTTCTCCAGAAACTGGACAATCTTTCTTTTTCTATAGTCACATTTTTACCTTTCGTAAAATGTTATTCTATTTACAATGTTAGAATAAATAAACAAAAATACAACAATTTTGGAAAAAAACAAAACAGCTGTTATAATGACACAAAGAGCTATCTTTTTGAATGAAGTTTATTAAAACTAAATGCTTTAAAAGCCATTTAATAAAAACAACACAGAACAAACATTCTTAGGTAAACCCAATAAATAAAATAATTAAACAAATTTTTGCCTAATGACAAGGAAAGAAATTGAAAGGTGGGAATTGAGGTGGGAAAAATTCAAGACACACCTGAGAATGGTCAGAGTTCACCAGTTCAAAGAAAAGTGATGAAAGCAAAGATCCTAACCAAAATAAAGTAAAGTTGGTAACCATAGTCAAGGCTGACCCGAAGGCTCCTTTTTCAATAGCTTCTACACCAAGGTGTAGGGGAGGGCACTACTCCTTTCCCTGGATTACTCCACTTTACCCTTGATCCATACCTTATAATGCTAAGTATAATGCTTATAATGCAAGGAGGCATCAATAACCATTTTTTGAGTTTTTGGTATGACTCGAACCCAGGTCTCCCAGGCCATTGGCGAACACTCTAATCATCATGCCAATGTCCGGTACCAAAATAATCTATGTCAATAACTGGGAAATATTTGTCTATCCTCTACAGACCACTTAACGGTTTGATGAAATGTTACTAAATTTGGTATGCATACTTTTTGGTTTGGTTTGATTTGGTGGCATATCAACTATTGTAGGTTATTTAATGCCAAATCCTCTTTATACATATCATATATGATTTGTAAATGCATAGTTTGTAGATAACCTTTTTTAAATAAGCCACCAGAGCTCATTTGTTTGCATACAATTAAATGGTTCCAAATATTTTAACAAATATAGTTCTATTTAGTATTAATCATTTGTTTGCACTCACTTAAGACAACAATATTTGAAACCATTTAACATAAAGAGTTTTATTTGCAAACACAGTTAAATGGTCTCAAGCATCGCTATTTATCACTAATAATTCTATTCAACATTACTCATTTGTATACACACAGTTAAATTGTTTCAATTATTGCTATGTATCACTAACAAATCAACAAAGACATCAGTCATTTGTTTCCACAGAGTATATAGTATTATTGTTAAATTGAGACTAACAATCTGGACAAGAAAAAGGTACTTAAATCTCAGGGAATTACTCAAAACATTTCTTTAGAAAATTAAAATTTTTCACAGAATAATATCAACATAAGTTAACATTTTCCTATCATTGCATCCAACTTCACTCCAAGTCTTGATCATTCAAACTAAATGAGTATTCCAGCTAATTCATTGTATATGGGAGAAATGTTTGTATATGTGCTCTGAGGCCCAAATCTTGAGAGACACAAAAAAGTTTAGATGAAGTTACAGTAAAATTAAAATGTTTTGGGGGGTTTTTGGTGAGAAAACTTTCTAGCCAATGAAATTTAAAGAAAATAAATGCTAAGATAATTAATTTTCCCCAAAGTAAAAAACAAATATTTTTTCCAGTAAAACTGACTGAGGTTTTTACAGAGAATCTAATTTCCCAAAAGTAAACAGTATTAATGTTTCTAATGAGTACTCCTTGTTGTGGCCTAGTGCCAAACCAAGCTAAACTTAGTAATCATTAATTCAAAATTTTCTACTGCATTTCTATAAAATCTGGATTCTTTTATGTGGTGAATAATTTGGAACAATAAAAATGGAGAAAGTTTTTTTAAAAATCATTTTTGAAGGGGTAAATAATAAAATTAAAAAAAAGCACATTTTGTCAAGGTTTTTGTTTTGGGAAAAATCTGTTGGAAATAATATTCCATAAAGAGGAAGCTCTTAAGATAATTAAAAAGTTTGTCCACAATCAAAAAATTTTTCATATTCAAATAATAAAGAGCCAAGAACTTACATCCTTTCTATGGAAGCTAATTGAAGTTAATGACTATTTCAAAAATCATTTAGGCCTAAATTGTATGGAACACCCAATAAAAATTCAGATATTTTTATTTAAAAAGAAAACATTCCACATTGAGGTTTAGCATAAAGTTAAGAGGCAATCTGTTAGATTCATTTAATTTCAAAATCTTCTGAGCAGAAAAGGGGACTGATATATCAAATTCACTCAGACACAATGCACCCTATTTCCAATTTTGTCTTGTACCCCTTCAGACTCCATTCACCAGAGAGAAAATTCAATTTTCTGTGAACCAACTGATTACACAACCATAAAACATCATTTACTATTGTTAGTAGGTAGGGGTTTTGGAAAAAAAAACCTCATGATTTTTACAGCCAAATATTCTCTCATATTCAATCCAGTTTATAATAAATAAGTTATTTTGCCCAGTCAGCTGGGGGCTGTAGAATACACAAACTGCTTCTCTGCAGAGGGGTAAGACCCCCTCCCCAACGAATGTCCTGGTATTTGACACTAAACAATCTGATGGTAAGGCATCAGTAATGCTGGAGTTTTGGGGAATACGGAGTACCCCTGCATTGCCATTGCTCCCAGGTTCACACTGGCCAGGAGTGGTAGCACCTGATAGGGTACTGTATATGGGTCAACTAGAACTAAACTGTATACTTACGTTAAACTGAATTATTTGAAATAAAACTGTTTATATGTATAAAAATGGATTTGGCATTAATAACCTACAATGGTTGATGTGCCATAAAACCAAACCAAATCAACTAAGTTATTAAAAGATTCATTCAAATTTAAATTTTTGTTAAAGTAGAGAATTATACAGCTTACAGAACTGTTTAGGAAACTAATACTGTATAACATTTGGACAAAACCATAGTCACAATGTCTTATGAAGCCAAATTAGTTTGATAATAACTTTATTTAAACAACATTTTTAAAAAATGAATTGATCCATCCTTACTTTCTTTATATATCAGTTTCCAATATTTGCCATTTTTATTTGACATCTGGTTAAAGATTTAACAATATTTTTTAGTTAAATATTTTCAACTGCTATTCTGTGTTCTTATATAAGAGGAAATTTGATAGACAAGCTTCTCAATCAGTCTAGACATGGAGAAGGGGAGTCAGATTTATTGAAACTAACTCCAGTGATAAATAGTTTCCATGATCCATAAAATTATTCCCAGTTTCATTTGTTTTTAAGAACTTCTGAAAAACTTATTAGTAGGGGGAGGAGTCTTAAAATGATAAACATATAAAACAAAGATCTGAAAATTTTTTATTTCTTTCAAACAAGCAGAATGTAATTAAAATCTGAAAAATATCAGTGATTTAAGGTTATATGATAAACAAAAAACAAACAGCTTCCAAAAACTGTACGCATATATTTTGCAGGCATATCAATAAATAAAAATGTATTTTTAAAGTTAGGTTTGTTGGTAGCTGTAGCAAAATTTTTATGAAAATTGTATAAGAAACACTGACTGAATAATCAAAGTTGGAAAAGAAATGCGTGATAAACAGAAATTGAAACCAGAAAACTAAAAGAAAGTTTGTTATTAAATGATTGAAGAAGCAAAAGAAGTGACATTAGAATGTGGTTGATTTCTTAAAGTGTAATAATGTAAACCAGAAAAAAGTTTCAGTATTTTCCTATTATCAACAGTCAATTATTTTATAAAAAAAAAATAAAAATTGATTTTTTCATCTATTTATTTCTTTTAATAATCTAACCTAATCCTTTAGTAAAAGAACTCACAGTTGATAATCAAAAAGTACCAAAGTTTCTGCATAGTTGAGTAAAAAGAAAATTTGTACAAAACCAAGATTTCATAAGAGAGAGAGAGAGAGAGTATGTGTGTGCGAGAGAGAGAGAGTGAAGAGCCTGCGAAGAATATCAAGATCGAGACAGCAGATGTCAAGTAAAAATGGCAAATATTGGAAATTGAGGCATCAATTAAGAAAGAAGAAAAGAAAACAAAAAAAAAAAAAAAAGAAAAGCCAAATAAGATAACATGGAAATAAGAAAAAGAACAAATAGCAAATTGCATCATATTTTTGGATAACATGTGTATCAGGAGTGAAATAATTGATCTTAGACACACAGCTCGTCAGAACAGACGCCTACAGACATATACATATTCTGTAGACATCCAACTAGAAGATAACACTGGGCAATACTACAATTTGCAGGTTTTCTTGGGGTATGTTTTCCTTTCTTTTCTTTTTTTCTCCCCCTAAAAGATAAATTTCAGCCCAAGGAAAAAATACTCTTTAGCTTCCTTTCCTTACAATAGAGTCGGGTGGGTAAGAGGAATTGAATCACTGATGAAATCAATATTTGGTATTGGTCACTACTTATAAGGCAATAAGAAGAGTTGAGAGGGCCAATTAGCCAACAGGGTAGAGGAAGTGAGAGAGAGGATCAAATCAGTGAGGGAATCAATACAGTTAGCCACAACTTGTAAGGCAAAGCAATCAGAAGTTGTCATTTACTAAATTTAGTTTGGCACATGGTTGGAAGAATTGGGCATATAGTGAAAATCAAGCTCACAAAGGATCTGCAATCCAAGCTCGTTAATCATTATACTATGCAAAGCACCAAACAATGAAAGTACAAGGAGAGCCAAATAGCCAACAGTACAGAGGAAGTGTTAGTGTTAATCATTGCTTTTTGTAAGGCAAAAAACAATGTGATGAGAAGACCAATGTATCAACTCAAAGAATCTACTTCACAATCAGTCACACCAGACACACGTTAGTATAGAGCTGGGCAATGTTGTATGAAATACGCAGCAATTTTCTTTTTTCCATGTTATCAAAAGGAATAGCCAATACAACTTGACATCAGTGGAGACACATGAGTTGCCAGAACAAGGTTAGAGATAAATGTTGGATTGCTTCAGAAACTTCAACTCCTAAGTGTTTTTAATTTAGAGTTGTCCAAAACAAGATGTCTATCATGCATAGAGTCAACCCAGCTGTATAACTATAGAGGGGAAAGTGAAGGAAGAGATGGATTCATACTTTACCCAAGGAGTATTAGCATAAAGTAAAGTGTCGAGGGCGACCAGCAGGCTCCCTTTTCAATAGCTACTACACCGAGGTGTAGGGGAGGGCACTACTCCTTTCCCTGGATAGCTCCACTTTACCCTCGATACGTACCTTATATTGCTGAGTGTTAAGCAAGAAGGTATCATGTACCATTTTTTAAGTCTTTGGTATGACACGACCTGGGATTGAACCCCAGTCTCCCTGACCATAGACGAACACTCTACCCACTAGGCCAATGATCCGGTATAAGCATAAAGTGAAATGCAAATATCCTCATGTAGAACAGGAAATTGTCTTGTCAAATTCATGTACAACCATTATACTATATGTTCCTAGATCAAAGACTCAACAATGCTGTTAAATTAAACAACTTCTTTACTTCATAGTTCTTCCACTTTTTGAAATTTTCTATTCTAGCTAAATTTAGAATTTTTTTTTTTTCATCCATACACACCTTTATTATTCAACAAATTGAAAAATAAACAGAATATTATACTTTGTTTTTCCCTATGCACTTTTCTGTCCAAAGTGGAAAAAGTATTAGCTGCATTTTTTTTTTTCTCTTTTTTCTTAATTTTACTCTTATATTTTGGTGAAATGGAAGAAGACAAACTTGGAAAGCAATTTATCTGTGAAAATGACCCATTGACAAAGAGACATAAATCCAGGTCGAATGAAAAATCTGAAACAATTTCACGGTTCCGATAATTTAAAAAAATAAATAAATAAAAAAAAGACAAACTATGAAAAATGTCCCCCCCCCATACACACCTCAAGTGCAAATATTTACATTTTAATGTAATAAAATGTCAAATCAAAAAGACTAATGAAACTAAATAAGAACACATTAAAAAAAATTAGTTATTTTATTTTAATTGATTTCTACTTAAAATTATACATAGGAATGCTTTTAATACATTTGAGAATAAAACAATATTAGAAATCAATAACATCAAGTAATTATTTGTTAAAACCAGTATGAAAATCATCCATAACATATAAACCTTTATTTTAGTGAGATACAACACATTGCAAGATTTTAAATGCATCAAAAATATACTGTTTAACTTGACTTCAATAGAGACATAGTTAATAAATAAAATGTTGATTACAATTAAGAAAAGATTATATTCTCAATGGTAATTAAATGTAAATAACTAAGTAAATTGTGACATCAGTTTCAGTTACAGGCATACAATATTAGAAATCAATAACATCAAGTAATTATTTGTTAAAACCAGTATGAAAATCATCCATAACATATAAACCTTTATTTTAGTGAGATACAACACATTGCAAGATTTTAAATGCATCAAAAATATACTGTTTAACTTGACTTCAATAGAGACATAGTTAATAAATAAAATGTTGATTACAATTAAGAAAAGATTATATTCTCAATGGTAATTAAATGTAAATAACTAAGTAAATTGTGACATCAGTTTCAGTTACAGGCATACACGTAATCTGTAATACAATAATACAGAATTTGAAAAAAATGTTTTTTTTAATAAATAGAATGAAAAGTAAAAATTTCACAAAAAATTCTGCAAATAACTTTTAAAAGACTCATTAACACTTAAAATTTCCTTTAGAAAATTGAGACCTTTCCTCATATTTTTAATACTACATTGCAGCTTTTTGTCAGGTGAATATCACAAGAAAAAAAAAAAAAAAAGGTTCAATTACGTGAAAAAAATCTGGAAATATGTATACCAGTATATGAGTTGATGCTTAAATCATTCAAAGAATTTTTGTTAATGTGCTGTATTTATTCAGCCTTTGAACAGAACAGACTAATGGAAAGAGAGTTATTTCTTAAGCTTTGCTCTGTTTAGCACAAAAGTCTTTGGTTGAGTACAGTACCTGCTGTTACTAAGTGGTCACCCATATAAGTATGGCTTAAAAACTAAAAGATTACATTTGGAACAAGGCCAAAATGTAGGACACCTAGTGAGGATTGAACTCATTACTTGGTGGTAATTGATTTCTGAGACTATCTTACTTATTCTATTTACCAACCCCTCCGCTCGGGCAGGATATGACACAAGGTCAATTTTTTAAGCGGGGTTTAAATGGACTATCTTACTTATTACACTACAATACTGTGTCCAGATGGAAATGCTGTTGTCGTATTTGGAAGTGAGATTCATCTTTTTTAGTTAAGATTTAAACCTCAATTAGCCAACTCATACAGTATTTATTTTTCTAAACTATTATTCTGCTTATATATATGTATTTACTTAACCCCTCCAAATGAGAAGAATGCAACACATAATTGCTGGGGCTGTAGAATACATTGACTGCTTCTTTGCAGAGGGGAAGACTCCCCCAATGAGTGTCCTGGTATATGACACTAAACAATCTGATGGTGAGATTCCAGTAGTGCTGGAGCTTTGGGGAATGTGAAGTAGCCCTTCATTGCCATCACTCCCAGGTCTACTTTGACCCAGAGTGGTAGTACCTAATAGGGTTCTATCTATGGGTCAAATAGAACTTAACTGCGTACTTATGCAAAACTGAATTGTTTGAAATAGAAGTGTTTTTGAGATTGAAACTGTACTTAGGCTAAACTGAATTGTTTGAATTAGAACTGTTTGACTAAACTGAAGAGCTTAAAATAGAAATGTTTTTGACAATTAAACTGTGTACTCATGCTAAACTGAATTGTTTGAAATAGAACTGATTCTTTGTATAAAAATGGATTTGGCATTAAATAACTTACAAAGATTGATATGCCATAAAACCCAAACAACCAACCAACCAATCTTTTCCAAAGTTAAAGAGCTCAGTCAGCCATATTATTTAACCATAGCTAAAATGAAAATAGTTGGATTCATACCTTTTCCAAAGATATTAGAACTATGTGAACTGCAAACAGCGTCATCCAGGTTTGAACTTTATTCAATAAGTCCATTTCCTATGACAATAACAATCACACAAGTACCTCCATTTTGTTAGTTTGTATATATGGCCATTATGTTTTTCTACATAGGATTAGTGTAGTACCTGTTCAATTCCCAAACCTTCTGAGCTGGGATCAGTTATATTTTTAAACAGAAACTAACATAACCAAAAAGAAAATGGGAAAAATGAAAGAAGAATTTTTCAGGAGGGGAGGAGAGTAGAGCAAAAAATCAGGTGAAAGGAAAAATATAGAGAGGTTAGGGAAGATTGGCTTGGTGGCATATCCTTTATATATATATATATATATATATATATTTGTAAACACATTTTGTTGATAACATTTTTAAAACAAATCTGAGATCATTTTTTTTTGCACACAGTTAAATGGTTTCAAGTATTGCTATCTAATACAAATAATTCTATTTACTATTAATCAGTTGTTTGCACACAGTTAAATAGATAAACATGATATGTAAGAGATAATTTTGTTGGTAATATCATTTTTAGATGAGTTAGAACTGATTTTTTTTAGCTCTCTAGTATTGCTACTGTTTCTACATGGTTAAATGGTTTCAGTTATTGCTATCAAACACAAATAATTCTATTCAATATTAATCATTTATTTGCACACAATGAAGTAGTCCCAAGTATTGCTATTTAACATTAATTATTCTTTTCAACATTACCCATTCATTTGCACTCGGTTAAATGTATCCAAGTATTGCTATGTATCACTAACAATTCAATTAAACATCAGTCTTTTGTTTACACATAGAAATAGAACTGTTTGATCATTTAACTAACAATTCAATTTAGTATAAGTCATTTGTTTGCACTCAGTTTAGATGTAAAACGGTTTTATTTGACTCATATATAGGACCCTATCAGGTGCTCCCACTTCAGGCCAGAGTAGACTTAGGAGCAATGGCAATGAAAGGGTACTCCATTTTCCTGAAAGCTCCAAGGCTGGAGCCTCTACATCACATAGTTTAATGTTATATCCAGAACACTTGTTTGGGGAGTCTTACCCCACCATAGAGATGCAGTCAGTGTATTCAACAGCCCCAGCCAACTAGGCCAGGTTAGGGTATAAATGCAGATGAAAGAACATAAACAGACTGGCTTGTTGGTAGGATTTCAAGAGACAATGAGAGAGGATTGAAAAGTAAGAATGGACAGGTGTAAAAATTATGATACATTAAAATTCTTTCAGACATTGGCATAATGGTTAGAGTGACCCGGAAGACCCGAGTTCAATCCCAGGTCGAATCATACCAAAGACTCAAAAAAATGGTACTTGATGCTACCTTGCTTAACACTCAGCATTATAAGGTAAGGATCAAGGATAAAGTGGAGCAATCTAGGAAAAAGAGTAGCACCCTCCCTTACACCTTGGTATAGTAGCTATCGAAAAGGGAGCCTTTGAGTCACCCTCGACTACGGTTGTTATATTCTCATGTGCCGTATCATAACGACACAATAATAAACAGACGAGCGAAGATTCTTTATAAAAATATGTACCTCTCACTTTATTGTAAGATTTGTATGTGAGAGGGAGTTGGAGACCGAACAGAAACTGTAATATTTTGACCCCCACTCTTATGGCCGTCAACGTTGTGTCTTTCTCGTTCTCCAGATGCTCAACCGGAGGCCCTGGGCCCACTCTGCTGGGTGATGGCTTTCTTTACTGCATCTCATCAGCAACTTCTCTGGTCCCTGAACTCCATCGGGGTTCCCGAGGGCCCCTTCGGCCGGGTGTGGTTTTACCTACCACACCTCGTCTATCTCCGTCTCCAACTCTACTGCAACTGGAACTCTGACTTCTGTCTTGATTGAGTTATATAATAGTTCAACGCCCACTCAATCGCCTACTTGATCTTTGGAATGGCATGATTGATTGATCGTCATCCAGCGGAAATAACTGTCATGCAGTTCACAGGTCACTCTCTTCCGGTGCATCAGTCTATGAGTGTACCATGGGAATTTTTTTTTACCTCGTCCCATTTCATCAGCCAATTTCCACCCACGCGATTTCCTCTCATAACTGCCATTAGAATGTGTCACTTCCTTCCGGTGCATCACTCTGAATGGCATTTTTGGCCGGCTCGAAGGTCAAAATGCCACACGGTCACCAAATTCACTTTACTTATAGAGAGAGATAAATAAAAGACAGATTTAAAAAAAGAGGGTGCAGTAGAAAATATTTATGTAATCCTTATTGCTTTTCAAATATCAGAGTAATACATGTTTGTGTTACATTTAGATAAAAATGACAGATAAAAGAGTTAGCAAAGGAATATGGAAGAGAATGTGAGGATACAAACTAAGGGGGATACAAGACAATGAAAAAATTATAACCCTTGTGCTGTAATTTGTAGAACAATATTTTTGTCACTATTTACACACAGGCAAAGGGACATTTTTGGCCTTTTTGCACTAGTTCAATGTAAGGTATTATCCTATCAGCAGCTTGTAAGCTAACTCAGTGTTAACATATCAAAACATCATTATGTCCCACTTTTGTGTAAGATTGGGTAATGGTTGTTTTGCAAAATATAACTAAATATCAGCGCTTTGTTTTTATGCAATTGTATTTTGATACACGATTGCTGATCAAATTATCTTTTATTGACATGATTGAATATACTCTGTACTTTGCAAAATTTCTTAAAATAATTTGCCCACTCTATAAGGATTGAAAAAAATTATCTGCCTGTGAAAGGGTTAACTATCAACTCAGGCATTTCCATAAGTCCAGCTAGTTTTTACTATTTTACAGGATTATTTAAAATTCATAGGTCAAGCATAAATTTGATTTTATGGTTAAGGTCAAACCAATATATTTACACAGAGGTACAGAAAAATCTTTTAAAAATTACTTGTTTATAAAAACTTCATCGAAAATAAACTTTGGGAATGTGCAATTAATGACCAAAAGTCTGAGATGCTGAAAATCTCATTTATTGGCCAAATTTAGAATTTCTGCCAATTCCATTTCTTGCAGCTAAGAAGAGAGGTTGGCTTTTCAGTAATGGCAAGAGACAGAAATTCTTTGCAAATGATGTTTACAATGTGTTCAAAATAGAAATCTCCAGAGAAGAGGAACAAAAGCACCCCCCCACCTTCTACCCTGCAGACTTAAGACAAAAGTAGGAAACACAGCAACTGAATACTTGGCATCAACCAATTAAGAAAAATTTTATCAAGTCGTACTGCATCTCATGCAGAAAGCACCTTGCCTACAGGGCACAACTGACTTGGCCAGGACTAAATTTTCACCCAACATTTGATGTAAGAAAAGACTTTCTTCATGTATGTACTTCATTAGACATTGAAATCAGAAGAAAAAAAGAAGGCAGTTCAAACATAGAGAGATTCTATCTATAAATTGATTGAAGCCCAGAGAAAAATTTAAGAGTTCTTCAATTTAAGAACAGTTATACACAATATGGACACCTAAATGTAGAACTTTTGATAAAAAGAAAATGGCTGGCTTTTTATTGTTAAAACCTTTAAAGATGAACCAATCAGAAAAAGTAAAAAAATAAAAACTTTTTAATTGATCACTTTTTGATTATTTCATTTATAAAGGAAGGGAACAATTAACTCCTTTTAATACGACATGGTCCTCCAATTATCAGAGTAATTAATATACAAATAGTTGGTAGGGTCTGACCAAATGGTCATAAGTTGGAGATATATATATATATATAGATATATATATAGATTATATATATATATATATATATATAACATCAGTTCATGTGACAACATTTTCAAAAATAAGAATGCTGAATATACTGTTAAGGATCTTTTTTTTTTTATTATACTCACAAGAAAGTGAGTATAAAAAAAAAAAGATCTGTTATTTTATCAAACATTCACCACTATTTTAACATTTTTCATGAATTTAAAGTCCTGAAGAAGGTTATCACAACCGAAACATTCACTGTCAACTTTCATTATAAATTCATCAAAATTTGGATTATTTTTTTCAACTTTAATATATATATATATATTACACATACATACATACATACATACATACACACACGATATCATGTGCTGATGACAGAGTTCTCCAACTCTTTCTTACTATCCATTCCTATTATTCATTGCTCCTGGCAGGTCCTCTAGACTGCATCCAGTGTCTGCACAGAACTGATGCATGCGAGTCCTTACTGATCGGCCAACCCTGGTGCATCCATGTGTAGGAGTCCATAAGGGAATGTCACTTATGAGTTCATCCTTATTTATCCAACAGTGCTCAACATATCTTATTTGTCTTTTTTTGGACGATCTGTGAGATGGGAAATAAGTGGCCGTACAGCTGCTGTTTTGTGGGATGTTGCTTCCAGGATTTGTTCAAAACAGCATGTAGCATTCTTGTGTAGCTTCTATTTAGCTTTTTCTCCATGCATTTCATTAGCATCCAAGGTGCTGTATCCACATTGTCATACTGACAAAGCAAAAGCTAGGAAGAAATCCCATTTTATTTTAGCAGAGATCAAATTTTCATATGATTGATAACCTGTCAATAGCGGTCCACACCTTTGCTATATGTAAGTCGACATCACTTTCAGTAGATAAGATATTGCTGCCAAGATATGTAAACTAGTCAACTAATTTTAGGGGCTTGCCACTTAAAGTGGAGATGGCTCCTTGTTAAAAAGTACATAAATTGTTTTATCTGCATTTACAAAGCACCCAATGCATCCTGATGCTTGCTCCAGAATATGCAGTAGGGATTCAGCTTGGGCAGGTATATTTGGAAGAAGTGCTAGAGCATTTATATAGTCTATTGTCTGCTCCTTGTCTTTTTCAGCTTCTGTAATGCATAATCAAAGTCTAACAGTTTATCTACCCACTTCTCTGTCACTAGTACAGTATGTTTTTTTTTATTTTATAATGGTTATCACTTGTTGTTTTGTTGGTATATTTTATACTCTTTATTATTTTTCAGTATCTTTGTTCAATCCCATATCAACCTTTGTGAGTTATTCAATGATAAAGCAATCCTTGTAGAAGACCAGCAGTGATACTATTTAACACATAGCTGAAGTATAATCATTTTTAACATCTTTATATTGTTAGAGTTCGGTACATGTAGAGCGTTTTATAATCTCCTCAATCAAGTGACTATGGCACAGTGGAACCAGTACTCATTCATACTGCTTGCCACACAACTTGTTATTTTTTTTTTTAAATTTTTACTTTTTAGTACTGCCTTTTGGTGGAAGTTATAAAAAGTTGTGATAAATCACATGGGTCCTAAGTTGATGACTATCTATAGATATCAGTTTCTTTGTCACTTATATCAGGATAACCCAAGATGGCCAACAGTTGTATATATTTGCATCATCATCATCTCAGGTTGCACCCAGTAACAAAAAATTTCTAACAGTAAATCTGGTTAACTCTATACCCCCCACCAAACAACTTTCATCTCTCTCACTCCTATTCAAAATTGCCATCAACTTCTGCTTCAAGAACAATGATCTCTTCAAAATGTAATTTTGCACAATGTTATCTGATACTCAATTCTACTTTTCTATTTATATGGGCATTTTATGTGATGTAATGAGTTGGGTGATAAGCTAGCAGAACATTGATAGTCTCCCACTCACTAGGTGCTCCATACTTCTGATCTTGTGCAAAGCTAAGCTTAGTAAATGATTACTCTTCCATTTATATCTTTAGAATTCAACTAAATAAATGGTAAGAGATATCATCACAGTAACAGTGAGAGTACCTTCTTTTTTAAAAGAGTACCTTTCATTTCATTATCCAACACTTTTTTTAAGAGTTTGGTGATTTTTGGGACATTTCTAATACCCTAACTTGGTCCATTTTTCTCTGACCATCTTAGACCCTCAAACCAGACTTTATATTTCAAATGCTGGTGTAGGTATCAGAATTTGTAACACAAAATCTATTGGCAATAGAATTCATCTGATTACCAATTCCAAATCAACTATTCTTGGATTAGTGTCATTTATTTAGTCTTATTTTTACTTTCCCTATTTTTCTTTACATAATTTCCCTTTTTTTTTTTTTTTTTTTTTTTTAAATCAAAATCTCAGTATACTTCTGTTTTATCAACATCTAAATTGGCCAGTTTATTGGGTACAATTATATCAAAAATATTTATAACTTTTCTGTTGAATATTTCCATGAATGATTCCCATGTTGGTGGTGTTGTGAAAATAGGAATAAATGAAGTGTTTTTTCATCAGTTTCTTCCACTCAAGATTTACTTCATTCTCTTTTAAAGGTGTTTATTAATTTATTTGGTTGGCAGGTGGGAGAGTGAAGTGAGGTGTTTAATAGTTAGGTAATTAGAAAAATCTGCAAATTTAGCAGAAATAAATTGAGTACCATTGTCAGGCCCAATTGTTTCTGGAATACCAAATCAGTGACATGAGAGAAAACAAAAACATTGCTACAGATATCAATGCATTTTTACTCAAGATTTTAAGGCCATATTCATTTAGTATGACTAAATAAAAACACTGTTTATTGCCCATATCTATTAAACCAATAGAATCATGGACAACTTGTTTTGGTTTAAGACTGAACTTCTGCTTTAAGTAGTGCATTAAATGGCTATCACAATTTTTTTTTTTTTTTTTTTAACTATTTTGACAATATATGTGACTTTATGATCTGCAGCTTTTCCAGTCTCATGGCTAACCAACCTCTCACATTTTTCTTATTTTTGGTTTGAGAAAAAAATAAATAAGTTGGCCACCAGTTTTGGTTGAAACTGTAGAAACCACAGGTCAGGGCCACAAAGGAAAAAGAGAAACAAAATGAATCAGAGAATACAATTATATTGTCATATTTATGACAATTTCTCATCAAAACAATCTTGGAAAGATGTAACACTGATACTAAAAACTTAAGTCAATCAGACTAACTATAGTGATATGGACAGCAGACAAAATTAGGGCACTGGTTAAATCTCTACCTCACTGTCTAGCCATGACTTACTGCTAACCATACCAGCAATTTTCCTTGAACAGCTAGGGGACCCCAGCTTAGCCTAATGGCCTTCTGTTTTGTGTCCAATGACCAATTCCTAAATTGAACTCTCTAGACTGAGTGAATATATGGGGTTTAACTTCTAGGAACCCCCTCCCTCTTCACCAACCCAATACTAGAAGATATGAAAATAAAATAAAAAATAAATGAGATTCTGGTCTGCTGACCTCTGTATAAGTGCTAAAGACTTCAGTTTATTGTAGACATTAAAAAATCTTTTCATTTCTATTGAGAAATCCTTCTCTTTCTATTTAGAATTTGCTGACCACTCTATCATGTCTAGCTATCCCTTTTATACTATTATACAACCACATACCTACATTATAAATATGTGCTTATATATATTAATACAGATACTCAAACCTACACACATGCATTTGTGCATCTAGGGAAAGAAGAGCTTAATTCACACATAGCCAATAAGTATATCCTTATATTATCAATTTCATTTGGGATATTATCAGGTGCACAGAGTGAAATTGTTTATAAATTCACCAGTGTAGTTTGGCTGGGATCATAATATATTCTATGAAGATTTGGCAGTTATCACACGTGTACAAAAATTCCTTCATTAAAAAAAAACATAAATAAATAAAATAAAATTTTTTATTACTCTTTTCTTTCTAAATTTTAAACATCTAATATTTTGTTGTTTTTTTTTCTTTAGATTCTAATTTGATATCCTTAAATTTAACTGGTAACGCACTTATCATGTTACATAGATTTTTTTTAAATCTCCACCTCCGTCTTTTTTTTTCTTTTTTTTTTAAAATAAGGTAAGGATTACCTTCTCTAAAAGTTTTGAGTATATTGTGGAATTAGTCAAAAAAAAAAAAAAAAAAAAAAAAAAGACGAATAACATATCCCATTTTTGTAGAAGGAAGGTACTCTAATTTAGAGTTGTACCTGAATATTATAGACAAATATTTTAATCTGCTACATGATCCTAAATATCACCGTTTTTCTTTTTTTGAAGCTAAAAATAACAAGCAGGGGTTGCAGATTAATTTTCTACTTTGCATCACTTAATGGAATTTATTGCTAAAACATCTTTTTCTTCAAACCCTGGCAAAAATTATGGAACTATCACACTTAGATCTTCCTTGATTTTTTTTCTCTTTTTTAAGAGCATATTTTCATCCTTTATGGTTTTGAACCACAACCATCATGTGTCTCTACACATTCTTCCACTTTAAACCCCCAAAACATATGAGACATTGAAATTTTTTTAATTAAAACTTTTGAAGGCAATATATATAACATTTATTGGCAAGTGAAGAGGAAGGGTTCACTTTGTTGAAGATTGAAGGATTTTAAAGGCATGTCAACCTGTCAAGGATTATTGTGTGCCTAGCAGTTAGGAAATTGCATTCATTGTATGTTCATATCTACATTTTTTGTGTAGTTGTTTCTTAAATCTTTTTTGCATATATTATACACAATTTTCAAACAGATCTATTTGACCCATAGATGAGACCCTAACAGGTACGATCACTCCAGCTCAGAGTGGACGTAGAAGTGGAAGTAATTACAATGAAGGGGTACTCCACATAACTCAGATATCCAGAACTGGAGCCTCACCATCAGATGTAGTTGAGCATCATATTCAAGATGCCTCTTTTTTGGGGGGGGAGGGAAGAGGAGGGTCTTACCCCCACTGTATATTCTAAGTCTCATCAACAGGGACAAAATTTTTGTACGGTAATGGTTAACAACTAACCAAAGTCTTGCAAGTTTAATCCTTACTGGTGACCATTGTGACCTTGTACCAAACTAGACTAAGTGTATCATTAAAAACCATTGCTACTGTATTCAATCCATGCTATATGCTTTAATATTGTGGCCTTGCTAAGCCATTAAGGTTTGAATTGGTTGGATTTTATGGCATATCAACCATTGTACATATACTCTTTATACATATACATTAAATATATATGATTTGTAAACACATTTTGTAGATAAGAGCTCTTTTTTTCCACACAGTTAAATGGTTTCAAATATTGCTATATAACAGTCACAATTTAACATCAGTCCTTTGTTTGCACACAGTTTGTTCGATTTGACCCATAGATAGGACCCTATCAGGTGCTACCGCTCCGAGTCAGATAGGACCTGGGAGCAATGGCTCCATAATTCCCAAATCTCCAAGGCTGGAGCATCATCATCAAAAGGTTTTCAACCACATTCATTGGAGGAGGATGGTCCTACCCCTCTGCAGAGATGCAGTCAGTGTATTCTACAGCCCCAGCCAACTGGGCTAACTATCTAAAAGAGCTACCAACAAGGTAATTTTAACTATTTTTAATATAATTTGTATTTGTCTCACTGAGTGTTCCACCATTGTGGCCCATTCAGGAGAGAGAGAGAGAGAGAGATAGATGCAGGGAAGGTCAGAGGCAACAGACAAAAATTTAATAACGATGAAGAGGGGGCAGAGAATGCCATAGAGCAATTGCTAACTACTGAAAGCCATTGATAGTTCAACTTATAATAGGCTGCCTACTTTCATGTCCTTGTGCCATTTTTATCACTACAAAAGGAAAGAAAAAAAAAGAAATTATCCAATGATTTTTTTCATCTGAAGAAGACCAAATAATAAAGAGACTGAAGATGAAGATATTAGTCTGAATAACTTTATTTAAAAAAACTTTTTTTTCACTCAAACCGTAAATGTTCTTTGTTCATCAGATGCTACAAGTGCAAAGGAAAATAACTGATGAAACAGAATGTAATCATATCCACAGGTGGGACAGGTGAGAAGATTTTCTATAGATTAGATAAAAACAAAAAATACAGGCAAATAATAATTTGCATATCCAAGTGAAAAATTAACACAAAACACAGATCAAACTAGAAAAAAATAATTTTTGAGAGTACCCTTACACAATATTAATAGATTAAATAGTCATTTTATAACTTATAAATCCTTACAGTATTATAGGGTAACAAGTTGATTTGTTTGTAACAGATAATGGAAGACATTCAAGTCAGACAATGAATACATACATACATACATTCAAATAAATTAACCTAAAAAATTTTTTAAAATCAGTTTAACCCTTTCACTAACAAGTTTTTGGGGGGTTTCTTTTAATTTTTAGAAATGTAAAATTATGTACATATTCTAAGGATTAAAATGAAATTCGACTGAGACGCCAGTATCCCAGTAGGACTGAATGGGTTAAACACATTTTTATTGCACTGTTAGTCTTAATATACTTTTTCTTATGGATCAAATCTTAAATAAAAAAAATTTTTTTTTTAAAAACCTAGAAATGAATAAAACATTACAAAAATTATAAATTTAAAAATAAATTAGCTAAAATTAAGTACATTAATAAATTTGTTTGTTAGCAAAAATACAAATGGTAAGAGAATGTTTTGATTAATAGTTGATTTGAAAACAGGTGAATCCAACAGAAAGCATATGAGGAGAATTAATTAACTTAAACCAAATGAGAGTAGAAATATATATTTAAAATTTTTCATTTTTTTTTTCAGTATTTTCATTTGTCATTTTTGACGAAAACTGAATTTTACAATGATTTTTTTTTTCATCAGTTTCAAAAAGATTTTCATGTCGATGTAATATTGAACTTGTAATCAAAAAAACAACTTAAAATTGCAGATCATTTTTATATCGAGGCCTTGTACCAGACTTAACTAAGTTAACTAAATATCTTCTAGTGACAATCAATAAGATAATTGTCAAATCCAACATTGAATCAGTCATAAATAGAAAAAATTCAAAAATTTAAATAAAAAAAATAAAATAAAATAAAAAAATCTAAAAATTATGGAAGAAAACATCTGTTCAATGAAAGATTTGGATTTTTTTGTTTAATGGCATACCAACCTTCATGGGTTAGCCATCCTTGTAAAATAACAGCAATGATATTAACTCATAGTGGGGTGAGGGTGATAAGGAGGTTTATACCTTTCCCTTGGTTATTAGACCAAAAATGAATTTTTATCATTAAAAGGTTTTCGGACTATTGTTTTCATCTTTATTGTTATTTCCACAATGTTTTGGCCGATATGTCCTCCAGCCTTCTTCAGATGTTTGTTGAACTCGGGAACCGACACGGAAATTTGAACAATGTCCTTTATTGAATCCACAGGGGTCACCTGTTCTGATTCCGTTAGCCATAACAGGGTACAAGTGTTAAGTAGTCCTGTATTGTTACTTGCCTGCAGTCAGGAGTGAACCTGCAACCTCCAGATGATTGTCTCCTTAGAAGCTTAGGGAACGCTATGTGTCCATTCAATCCTGACTGCAAGCAAGTAACAATATAGGAATACTTAACACTTGTACCCGAGTATGGCTAACAGAATCAGAACAGCCGACCCCCGTGGATTCAATAAAGGACATAGGAACCTGCATGGCACTTCGAACTGAGTTCGACAAACACCTGAAGAAGGCCGGAGGACATATTGGCCGAAACGTTGTGGAAATAACAATAAAGATGAAGACAATAGTCTGAAAACACTTCATGATAAAAATCATCAAGCTTTGTCTCAGAAATTTAGACAACCAAAAGTGAATGTAATAACAAAACTGAAGTTTGAACTCACTTCACCCCTTTAGCCATCATGCCACAGTCTCCCCTCAATGAAAGACAAAAATAAAATTTAATTGATAATTTTATTAGCTGTTGTACAGTCAATTTGATATTTTTAAAATAAAAGGTTAATTTTCAGTCAAATAATTTAGAAAAATTAATAAAATTTAGTTGGTTTTGTGTATTTTATTTTTTGTTTATGGAAATCTAAATTATTTGGGTGAAAATTAACCTTTACTGGTTTGAAAAATGTCAGAAATGTAGTAAACAAAACACTGATTTGCAGCCAACATCACAACAGTAGCTGTGTTATTTCCTCTGGATGACTGGTCAATGTTCAAAACCAGGTAAAATCCAGGATATCAAAAGCTGATTTTCAAAGCAGGTAGGTTTTTCCACTTCAAAAACTAGAATGCAATCTTTTCATACCCTTCCCACAATTTCTCTCAAGCAGAGCTTTTGAGTTACATAAGGAGTTCTCTTGAATAAGGAACAAAGCAATTTGAAATTTCAAAGTCATCAAAATTAAAATAGATATTTTACCGCATAATACATAAAACTTTATAAGTGATTTGAAACAGATTTAAGGAAAAACTCCATAAAACCAGTAGGATTCTCCACAAAGTGATTGACAAGAAAAAAAAAAAAAAAAAAAAAAAAAAAAAAAAAAAAACAACAATTTTCAACAGACAATTTTATTTTGGACAGAAGAAAGTAGGTGGACTTTTTTTTCTTCAAAATGTGTTTGTAAAAAACCCAAAAACTCATTAATATGTTTGGTCCATTAAACAATGTTGATTGCACTCAAATAAAATGAAGATTTATTTGGTTAATTGCTTTTAATGACCTCTGACCTTCTTTGCACTCGCCTGGTCATATGACAGAAAAAGCACTTTGTTGCTAGGCCATAAAGGAAAATCTACATGGATAAAGAAACAAAGAAAAACAACAGTGCTGAGTTTGGGTTAATGGCAAAAGAGATGAACAACAGTTTTGTGTTACATAATAGATTGGCAAAGTCTATCATTGACAAGAAGTGTAGGTTAGTTCAAATGCCTTCACCATGAGAATGGCATGTGGTGTGGAAAAGTCTGTAGGATTTGAGCTATGTGTGGTGACCCTAAAATCAAATGAAAGTTTGGCTCTCATTGGTAATCGTGTGATCCCAGGAAAATGAGAAACTAGTTAGTGAGAAGCACTTGACTGAAGAAGTTAAGAGTTCTATTGGTGTTCTACTAATTCCTCATAAGGTAGTAACAGGTGATAAAATGGTTGCTGTTAATAAAATAAAATGTGAACACAAAAAAATTGTGTAGACTTGTTTGTCATTCTAACAATGAAGAACTAAAAATGTTGAGGTTGCAGTAACAAACAAGAACAATTACATTTTTGTGACAGTATTCAAGGCCAAGTAATAAAAGTCAGAATTTCAAATGCTGATTTTCAAAGTAGGTAGTCTATTCCTGTTTGGTTTATTCAACAACATACCAACCCCTTATGGATTATTCAATGCTAAAATTTGATTTATTCATAAATGTTTGATTATAATCATAACTGTTTATGTAAGCAATGCTAAAAGGCTCTTAAAACACTGAAGACATTTGGATTTTTGGTGGGTTCTATCTGAAAAAGACTAATAAAAATCACTATAAACCCAAAAAATCTTGTCAAATCATACTTGAAATGAAAGGAAATTCATTTATCCACAAGTTTATCATGTTTGTTTATATGCATTGTTTTGGGGTTTTTTCATAAATTTCAATCAATGGGACAAGAAAAAAAATGTCAAATATTCAAACACCCATTATTTTTTTATGTATAACAACTCATTCACACAAGATGGTGTTAGTTAATTTTCCATGTATTTTTTAAAGAAATTTGTTTGTAATCACCATAAAAAAGCATGCATCATCTAAACAGATTTACTTTGAAAAAAAAAAAAAAAAAAAAAAAATCAAGCAGACCGAGAATTCTCTCAAGTCAATACCTGCTTTAATGTAAAATTTTTATAGGGACAAAGGAGATATTTCCAACCTATAAATATAAAGTTGAATCTCTGTGAAAGAAATACAGCTCTTTTATAATTTAAAGAGAATAACTAGATAAATCTTTGATATTATAAACAGTCTCTAAAAACTTTGATGCAAAAAAAAAAGAAAAAATGTCACTTGATTTTACAACAAATACACAAAGTAAAAAAACCTATATTTATTTATATTTAAACCTCGTTAACCAGCAATTTTTTAAAAATCTGGAAAAAAATTGTTTGAGAATAATTCAAAAATAAATAAGATCTCAGTGAAACCTGATTTAAAGAAAATTTGGTTAACAGTAAAGTAAACATTATTAAAACAAAAACACCGGATTTAAATTAAGAAAATTTAGTGTTTTTATTTTAAATCATCAATATTTCATAAATATCGAATTTCAAATTTTTATAAGAGCATTGCTGTTTATTAACAATGCATACTCAATTTTTTTTTCATTTGATTTAGTGTATATTTAAGTTGGATTTTTGAATAGACCCATTGAGAAAAGGAAAATCTGAGTAATTCAAATTTTTCACCTGTATCAAATTGGACATACTAAAAAAAAAAAAAAAAAAAAAAAAAAAAAAAAAAAGTGGAATTTCAAATCCCCCCCATACTCTTCATAGATAAAATCAACTTTTTCCACAATCACTCAAGATAAATTCATGAAAATTTACATAGTAATAATATGATGCTGTTCCTGACCACATAGATGTTGTGGCTATCCAATATGGCCACCAAATATCCAAGATGTTTTTTTTCACAATTCACTTTTGTAATAACAAAATGATTTTTTTTTTTTCTTTTTAAATCAAAAATGGCCATTTTCTGGTCTGTTATTAGTGAGCAATTCCTAGTCAGGTTTCTTTTTACCCATAAAGGTCACAAATATCAATTAATGTTAATGATGGCTTTTTTAATTAAAAAAAATGTTTAGAATTGCAAACACTGTCATGTCATTTATCAAATAAAAGCTCTCATTGTGTTGGTCAACATAAGGATCACAAAAATTCATTTGAATCAACTTGAAATTAACAACATTCTAAAAACAGATCTTCCAGTAATGACCAAGTTATTTTTTCAAAACACTAACAAAAAAAACAAAGAAATCATTGGAACCTCATTTATCCCTATTTACATCCATGTTGAATATTTTCATTGATTATTGTTCTCTCTCTCACACACACACACACACACCTATTCCCTATTTGCTGTACATGCCAAGTTAGATTTTGGAACAGTTCACTCAAAAATTTATTCCAATGTTGTTTCTGGAGTTTTTGATCCTGGTAAAATCTTTATATGAAAAATGAAGAGGTACATCTCTTGATTTTTCATATAAAGGGTGGTCTTACCTAAATGGTCTTCACACCATTCAGATAACCACTGAGCTGGTGGCGTAGGCTGGCTTGTTCCTGGTTACCTTATACACTTCACACTTTTTCAGTGTCAGTGGTGAGTGTTTTTCCAAACTGTTCTTTTAGTTTTCCAAATGTCATTCTTAAAAAAAATATAGCCTGTAAAAAACAATTCAGTGACTATACCAATTTTTGGTGGAAAGTGACTTATAGTACCTGATTCTTAGATTCTAATTTTATTTTTCAATTTTCATTAATACTTAGATTTTTTTCCTATTTTTGGCATTAGCTTGTCCAGAGGAGAGTGGGAAGCATTTCACAGCTCAGTGTTGGATTTTATCTCTAGTATTTAATATTCAACTAAGTACAAATTACAACTGAAAATGAAAAATAAGGAGAAATCACTTAAAAATTATATTATCAAAAATTCTTTAAAAATATTATGTTTCAATAATATTCATTTGAGAGGTGGGTGTCTTTCCTACGCTGTAATATATACATCAGTGGAGAATATTTTTTTCCATTGACTTTTTTCTCTGATAGTAGAAAAACAGAACAAAATGAAAATTTAAAAAATAAATAGAAAAAAAAACTTTAAAAAGCTAATTTCAAATTGAAGCATGTACTATTTTGTCAGAAAATTTTATGAAAATATCCTAGGGAATTTGCCAATATTTCATTTTGAAATAAGGATATCAGAATGAACCACATTAAAAATTGATTCACAGACACTCTAAAACGAACAGCATAGCAGTTTTTATTTTGCCATTGAATAATAATTATAGAAGTTATTTTATAAATTAATACATTAAATTAAATATCTATTTCTGAGCTATTTAATAATATAAGTTTAACTGTAATACAATGTTTGGCTGCAAACTTATGAGGATAGAACAATAGATGATAGGGGTGGACTGTGAGAGTGAGTATTAAAAGCAAGAAGCTGTCACCTAAGTATTGGCGATTTTTGAAAAGGGTCCATCAGTAAGCTTCTAGTAGTGTGACAAGAAAGGAATTAAATTTCAGGTTAGTGAAATATTCCCATATTGGGCGTAATAATAGATCCTCTTTTCATCAATTCAAGAATACCATATCATGTCACCCTATTTTTGCGACATGTTCAGAATGAGTCTCTAACACCAACAATAAAGAGAGTATGTTTTTTTTTGTGACCACATGTTTGACTTTTTTCTTTTTCTTGTGTGAACTCGTCGTCGTTTCCTTATCTCGTCTTCGTATCCTGCAACTTTCTTCTAGACTCTGCATCATCTCACTAATATAGGGGCGATAATGTACGAAGATAACTGTATATAGTCCCTGCCCTTAACAAAATGATTTAGTTTATATATATAACTATTCTTCTATCTATAAACAATTCAATTATTCTGATGCTGTGAAAAAACCCAGATAATAGAAGTTGAAATAAAAAATATATTACACAAACTGGTATTCGGGAAAAAATTACATAAGAAATGTACCGTTGCTGTATCAAAGAGACTTTTGCCCCTGTTGTGACATTGCCGTGGTAACAAGTTGACAAACATGAACCTCTGTTAAACTACACAAAATGTCGCAAAAATAGGGAGATGCGATATGGTATTCTTGAATTGATGAAAGGAGGATGCATTGCTATATTGATAATAGCACTCATTTTTTTAATACCTTGTGTCTATAATAATAGTCATTTGTTTACACACATTTTTAGGGTAGCAAGTATTACTAATACTAATAATTTATATCTTAAGGTTTCTATCAACTATTCCAGTTTAATGATGATCATTTCTTTGTGCAGAGTTATATGGTTTTAAGTATTCCTATCAAATACTAATAATTTCAAAATTGATCTATATGACCCATAGATGGGGTCTTAACACACTGAGTAAAAGTGAACCTGGGAGTGATGGCACACTGGGGGTGTAATAATGCATCACAATTTCTTTGCTGACAATACTAATCAGGATACATGAACTTATTTGATAAATGAAAAAAAATAAGTCAAATATTGTTTATTTGTGAAGAAAAAGTTTTAAAAATTGAAATAGAAATGCCGACTTAAGAAAAACATTGCTCTTATCGATTGAGTTTTAAAATACAAAGTACAGTTTTGTTTTTAATCATTGTGTCTTTTTAAAATGTTTAATTCCATATTTCTGCTAATTTAAATTGAAAATGCGTTGTCTTTGTGGGGTTTTACTGGGGGGTTTTCCCCTTCATTTCATCAATTTGACTCAGTAGTGACTTCTTGTCCAACCAGGAGAAGCTTGATACATAACTTCATTTCAAGTGAACGTAGATATGACAGAAGCAAATTCAAAATCTATAATTTTAGAAAGAGCACACAGAACCCAATATAAATCTGCTGTCTGAAATTATTTTGGATTTGAAATACAACAGGGGAATGGAAACAAGAAAATAACACTTACTCTTCCGTTCTTAATTTTAACGCAATTCATTTTTCTTTTAAGTATAATTCTTTCCCCTCTTCCAATTAGAAAGAGTTCAAATGAGTGACAAATTGAAAGATAAACACTTTTTAATTATAATTATTCTAAGTATTAAAATAAACGTTTATGGTTCAGAGAGGAGTACAATAGTATGAAGAGCATGGTTTTTAAAAGAACCTGTAATGTTCTCGAAGGAAAGTTCAAGTGTTTCTACAGTTAAGAATTTATTATAAAATGTATACATTAAAATAGACCAGGCTCAAAGTATTATTTAGAACATTGCAAAAAATAATGATGCATCATTTTCTTTCATATTTTTTACTCAGCCTACAGAAATGTTTCTTTTTATGTATTTCTATTTATATGACCAGCCCACACAGTGGTAGAGTATTCAGTAATGGTCCAGGAGACTAGGGTTCAATCTCATACCAAAGACTCAAAAATTGCTATTTTATGCCTCCTTGCATTATAAAAGGTACGGATTATGGTTAAGTGGAGCAATCCAGGGAAAGGAGTTGCACCCTCCTCTACATTTTGGTGTTGTAACTACTGAAAAAGGAGCCTTCAGGTTGCCCTTGACTATGATCGGCTAACTTATTCATATGATAAAGATATAATTTATTAATAGAATCAGTTTGTGCATTTTCTATTATGGGTATTGCGATGCAATAGGTATTGTAATCATGACCTGACTATTGGTATTTACCTGCTCCACACACCTCAGAAATGGATCCTCACCACCAGATGCAGTTTAGAGTCAAACCCAGGACACACATTATGGTAGAGTCTTACCCCTTTGCAAAGTATGCAAAGATCAAAGTAGTGCAACACAATCTTCCCATCAAAACCCTCACTATATTTCATCCCATATCAGATTGTGCTATGCTTAGAAAATCTCAATAAGCTATATACCAGTATCTTGAAAAATAGAATTTCAATTATAATCTTATTAGTCTTACCCTGCTTATAAACTGTTGTCTATGTTCTGTTGTTTATTAATGAGACATTGAATTTATCTATTAATCATTTTGCTGGAACGAGAAAAAAAATGCAATTTCAAGAGCAAAGCACATGGCAAGTTTTTTTAAAAAAAACTTTGAATATATTTGCAATGACTCATTTAGCCACAGACAATTCCCCATTGCAAAGCGTACAGAGCTGACAAATTGTTACTGTCAAAATCCACCTGAACATTAAACTCAGTGAAATATGAAAGGAAAACTTGAATCTTAAAATTCCAAAACTTTGAAATGAGAGGTAATGTTTGAGAAGAATGTATAGACTTTTTTTGAATAATTTGACAATTGAGAAAAAGAAAAAACCTGAGCTTCTATTTTAGTCAAGATGCTAACTCTTAGAGACAAAATGCATTCTCAACAACAAAATCAATTCTAAAATGAAGACATAAAAAAAAATAAATAAAATGCTTCTCAAAAAAACAAAAAAAATAAATAAATAAAATACATCAGAGCCAACATTTAGACAAACATAGAAAATTGCAAGATAAGCAGAGATATAAACATTTATAAAAAGCCCATCTTTTTTCACTCAAGTAAATTTGAAATGGTTGAATAAGATAATCTGAAAATGTTTATCACAGATTATTTCTTTCAAGGTTTGGAATTTTCTTTTCTTCTCACATCCCCCCACCACTTTTTTGCTTGGGAATGAGAAATATAGACATGAAAGCAAGTCAAGTTTGGGGAATGACAGATTTATGTCTGAAGAGAATAAACGAGAAGAAAAAAAAACAAAAAAGAAAAAGATTTATCCATGAGAAATACTATCACTGGCAAAATTATTCAACAAAGAAAACCTTGGAGAGTTTTGAAGGGGAAAAATAAAAGAAAGAAAAAAAAGAAAAAAAAAAAAAATCAATATTTTCTAGTCATGTGATTTTCTATCACAGAATTCTTGTGTATAAAAATGAAAACAAAATTTAAACAGCTATTAGAAAGCAGTTTCTTAAGTCTCAGAAATTGTAAAGAGAAACTTTTTCAGTTTTTTTTTTTAAAAACAAAAGGAGAAATTTAATTTTTTCTATCAATTTATCTTATTCATACTGGATTTAAGTTTTCAGAATTTGTTCAAAAGATTAATTTTTTTGCAGGGGGAGAGGGATAAATAAGACTAGATATATATTAAGAGAGATATTTTTTTAATGTTTTGATTATTAACCATTCTGTAAAATTGGGACTTTCCAGAAAGCTTTTCCCTTTTAAAATTCCTAAAGAATTCAACATCATCTTTCAAGAATTTCTTCTTCTAAGCAAACAACACTCTTCTCCTTTGAGCCTCGCCAGTTAGGTAGAAAAAAAGAAATGTTAAAATCCCGAGTGTTGGAAAAACAATCAAAAAAATGATTTGTACAGTTAAAGAATTCAATGACTTTGCTAAATAAAACTTTACATTTCAACATTTTGGATAAGGGCTTCAAGATTGACAATAAAATGGAAGTTTCAAAATGTGTCGTCGGACCACCACCTGCACCCACCTCTCAAAAATAAAATGTCAATTTCTACTCTTACATTTTTCTGCTACCTTTGTAGAGAAAATCCATGTTGAAATAAAAAGAAATTTTTTATTCAGATTATCAATGACACCCAGCAATTGGAAGTTTTATATCTAAATACCATGATAAAACCACAAATGTGCAGCACTTTGAAAGGTTTGAACTTGGAAATTTCATAAATGATTTACAAGACTAGCTTATCATTGTCCAGTGAAAAGGCTCTACACATGGATAAATTATTACAAGGATCTTTCTAAACTATAAAAAATGTATTTTTTGTTGCTATTTATAAGGCAATTATAATCCATTTTCCACAAGTAGAGGTGGATTATGCCCCATTAGGGATTCCATATGAAAGAAACAATGAAAAGAACTGATTTAAACATTTTGAACAACTAACAAATAGAAGTGTGGATCCATCTTCAAGGAGTTATCATTTATTTGTTCAAAATGATGATATGGGGGGAAAATATTAGTTATTTATGCACATATTGTTCTACCAGATATAATCAGAATCATTTTCTATAAAGTAACAGAATCAAGTTTATTAAAATGAACAATATGCACAGTTTGTCACTTATGCTATAATAAACAAACAAAAAAAAACAAAAAAAAAACACCAAAATTAAATACAAAATGAAGTTAAAAGATTATGTAAATTAAATATTGATAAGCTGATACCTGATTAACAAATAACTCCAAAGGATTCTAAGATTAACAGACCAATTTACAGCAAAAAGAATAGTTACAGCAGATTTAGGCCTACTGCACTTCTTTAAAAATAACTTGAAAATTAATTGCCTTCTTTGTTACTTCGCTTAAAGAAACAAAATCATTAAAATCAAGATGACAAATTTGATCAATACTTTATCAAAGTTTATCTCTCCAGCTAAAAATTTTTAAAGAAATAAAAAAAAGCCTTTTCTCACTTATAAATAATTGCTGATAAAGTGGGAAAACCAAAAAGATAAAATTTACAAATTAAAGAAGGAATGATAGGTTGGTTCCTTGGTTGGGTTTTATGGCATATCAACCTTTGTAGATTATTTAACGCCAAATCCATTTTTATAGAAATAGTCAGTTCTATTTCAAATAATTCAGTCCAGCATGAGTACACAGTTTAATTGTCAAAAACATTTCTATTTAAAATTATTCAGTTTATTCAAACAGTTCTAATTCAGCTAATTTTGTTTACACACAGTTAAATATCAAAACAGTTATATATATATATATATATATATATATATATATATATATATATATATATATATATATATATATATATATAACAATTCAGTTTAGTGTAAGTACAGTTTTAATGTCAAAAACAGTTCCATTTCAAGCTATTCGATTGAAATTGAATTTAATCAGCTGGCTCTTTGATTCAAAAATTAAAACTACATTGTTTTTGTAGTTTTTTAAATCAGAGAAATAAATGAAGGGAAGGAGGAATTTGGTTTGGTCGGTTGATTTGGGTTTTATGGCATATCAACCTTTGTAGCTTATTTAATGCTAAATCCATTTTTATACAAATAAAGTTTTATTTCAAACAATTTTGTTTAGCATAAGTACGCAGTTTAATTGTCAAAAACATTTCTATTTCAAGCTATTCAGTTTAGTGTAAGTACAGTTTCAATATCAAAAACAGTTATATTTTAAGCAATTCAGTTTAGCATACAAAAACAGTTCAATTTCAAACAATTCAGTTTAGCCTAAGTACACTGTTTAGTTTTATTTGACTCAAAGATAGGACCCAATCAGGTGCTACCACTCCAGGCAAGAGTAGACCTGGGAGTGATGGCAATGAAGGGGCACTCTGCATTCCTCAAAGCTCCAGCATTACTGAAACTTTACCATCAGATTGTTTAGTGTCATATCTAGGACACTCATTGGGGGAGGGGTCTTACCCCTCTGCAGAGAAGCAGTCGGTGTATTCTATAGCCCCAGCCGACTGGGCAAGAGTTTGGTTTGGTTGGGTTTTATGACATATCAACCATTGTAGGTTATTTAATGCCAAATCCTGTTTATATATATATATATATATATATATATATATATATATATATATATATATATATATATATATATATATGTAAACAAGATTTGGCATTAAATAACCTACAATGGTTGATATGTCATAAAACCCAACCAAACCAAACTCTTGCCCAGTCGGCTGGGGCTATAGAATACACCGACTGCTTCTCTGCAGAGGGGTAAGACCCCTCCCCCAACGAGTGTCCTAGATATGACACTAAACAATCTGATGGTAAAGTTATATATATATCAATATACAAGATTTGTAAACAAGATTGTAGATAAAATTTTAAAATGTGCCTGAGCTCATTTTTTTGCACACAGTTAAATGGTTACAAGTATTTCTATTTACAACTAATCATTTACTAGCACACAGTTAAATGGTTTCAAGTATTGTTATATAACAGTCACAATTTAACATCAGTCATTTGTTGGCACACATAGTTTGTAGGTAATTTCATTTTTAAATGAGTTAAATTTTGTTTGCACACTAATATTGCTATTGCTATTGTTTCTACACAGTTAAATAGTTTTAATTATTGCTATCGAAGACTTATAATTCTATACAATATTAATCAATTGTTTGCACACAGTGAAATGGTTCCAAGTATTGTTAATTTTTATACCAATATTTGAATTTAGGCACATCGTTAAAGAGTTTCAAGAATTGTTATTTAACACTAATAATTCTATTCAGTATTACTCTTTCATTTGAAAACAGTTAAATGGTTCCAAGTATTGCTATATATCACTAACAATTCAATTCAAACACCAGTCATTAGCTTACCATATTTACCAACCCCTCCGCTTGGGCAGGATATGACACAAGGTCAATTTTTAAGCGGAGTTTAACAGGTTTGAATTCAGAGTTTCCTTCTCCTAGACTAGTTGCCTCACCAAGGCTGAAGAACCCAGTCTGTCCTACTATTTACCCATAGCTGGAGGGAGAATAATTGGATTCATACCTTTCCCAAGGGTATTAGTGCTATGTGAAATGCAATCAGTCACATCCAGGATTTGAACTCATGTCGCCGTGTCCATTTCCGGCGACGATAATCATTACACCACGAGCACCAGTCATTAGCTTACACACAGTGAAATGATCAAACAGTTCTATATCTAACAATTCAATTTAGCATAAGTCATTTGTTTGCACATTGTTTAAATGCCAACCAGTTCTATTTGACTCATAGATAGGATGCTATCATGTGCTACCACTCTGGGTCAGAGTGGACCTGGGAGCAATGGCTATGAAGGGGTACTCCACATTCCCCAAAGCTCCAAGGTTGGAGCCTCACCATCAGATGGTTTTGTGCATAGATGCAGTCAGTGTATTCTACAACCCCAGCCAACTGAGTTGAAAGAGGAAATATTTTTCTGCAATCAGTAATCATTTGAAAGAATAATATTCAATTGACACAATTGAATCATGTTTAGTTTCTTGCAATAGATAGATATATTTCTAATCAATATTTGAACCAGGATTTCAATATTGGTTTTAAAGCCCCTCCCAATATACCACTTAGAAAACTGACACAACACAATCTTTCTTACTCCCATTTTCCTCTTGTGTAGTATAAAATTAAATAGTTAATCTTAAAAATCAGTAGGACATGTTTGGGAAATGTGTGCAATGGGAAGATTGTGTCATACAAATATTCCTAATCTACATGTCTAGGAAAAAATAAATTAAAGTTTACAAAATTCTGACTTATCTAGATTTGAACTCAAACCAACAGCACTGGTGAGAAATGTATAACAAAGCTGCTTGTCCATTCAATTTTTAATAAAATTTAATTTTTCACCCATTCTAACCTAAGAAGCAAGTCAATTTTTAAAATGTAAACTCTAAAAGTGCAGTCAAATATAAGAAAGGATTTTTGTCAAATGTTTCCCCCCCACCACCACATTGTTTTTTCAATTTTTCTTGTTTCTTCCGTTTGTTAAAAGACCAAATCAAACATCTAACCATTGTTGTAGATAAGAACCTTTTGAACTTCATTTGACAATGTTTTTGCACCTGTTCACCAATTTCTAATTTTATTCAGTGTACAAGGATTGGTCTGTAAAAAAGTGTCTTTACCTAATAACAGGCTAATAGTTTGAAATCCTGGCTGTGAATGTTCAATCTTCCTTCATCCACTATTTAGAATCTCATGCAATCTCATGGTAGGAAGCCTAATTGATGAGTGAGTGAGTAAGTCTATTCTTTTGGAGGCCGAGCCGTAATAATCAATAGCCTTTCTAAAAGGTTTATAACCTGCCGTAGCAACATTTTTCAAATCATTAGCCAATCAGTATGCACACAAGATTCCCATAAAGATACTCGGCTCCAGCCATTACAAAGATTGATTTCGGCAGATAGAATGCAACTTGTTACCTTTGGAAAGGAAGAAATAACACAGAAACATTTGCCTTGAAGCAAGTAGAAAAAAAGAATTTAAAACAAAAAACACCTCAGCTTGTGTGGCTGCTTTCATTTTAATCAATAATAAATAGAACTATCTTGAAATTTTACAATAACCTTTCATGTGTAACTATTTTGAAATCAAAATCCACCTGAGGATGGATTGAGAGTAAAAGCCATTTTGTTAATTTCCTAACTGAAACACTTAGGACAAATGAAAATTAAATCAAAAAGAGTCCTTCAGGTTTTATTTTGTCTGCAAATCTGAGAAATACATTAAATATTCCTGAAAATAATTTTTTTCTTTTTTAAAATAGAATGAATTAAGAAGAGAAAGATAAAAGATCAAGTTAATTCAATGGAGAGCTTAGAGAGAGAGAGAGAGAGAGAGAGAGAGAGAGAGAATGAGTGAGAAATCAATTGGAGGGTCTAGAATAAATGCTGGATAAAGAAAACACCCCCACCACTCCAAGAAAGCTGTTCAACTAGATGCCCTGAGATAGTCCATCATGATGACAAGTTGTGCACAGAGGCATGAGCTTCAGTTGAATGCGAATATTTCCAGTTGGGCAAGCAAAAAAATAGAAAAAAAAAAAAAAAAAATAAGATACATTTTGAGATTCACACATCTTTCAAGCAGGTTTTTTCCTTCTCATTTCTACTGCTTTTCTTAATATCATTCGCAGTCTTGACTCTTCAATTCGAAAATGCCCTTTCAGCTAGGACAATTTTTTGTTTTTGTTTTCTTTATTCTAATATTTACTGGTCACTACCCAGTCTAGGACATACTCATAAAAAATAAGATTTAGTTAAAATAATTTAAAACTACAATAAAAAAAATATTAAACCTGATAAAGTTGAAAATATAATATAATATTTGAATGACATGAAAAGAAAGATTGACAAAAAATACTTTAAAATGTTCAAATTAAAATTAAATCTGTAAAGGTCATTTGAAATGCAAGCTCACATATGGACCAGAGTATACATCTGGAATTAAGATAAATTAGAAAATAAAAATAAAAACAGTATAAGAAAGTAATTTTTCTATTTCCCTTCAGTTTCAATAGCATCATCATTATCCCACTCAATACCCTTGCCCACATCATTAAAAGTTAAGTATTTGTATGGTTAATTTTCCTTAATCTCGCCTCAACCTCACATGTACTATTTTTATTTGGTGTAGATTAATGCAATCATGGCTTTAATTTAACTTTATAAATATTTGGAAGATGGACAGCAGCAACAAAATTCAATAAATTTGTTTCATTTTGATGTTAGGGTTTAAAAGCAACACATATTTCTAATTATTTGATTTTTCTTTTTTTTTAAATAGTAATTTCATAAGTATTTTCCTCTTAAAATAAAAATTTAAAAAAAAAAAAAAAAATTTTTTAAAAAACCCAAAAAACTTCAATTTAGAATTTCTTTTAACTGAAATTATTGTTCTATGTTCAACTAACACAAAAATGTAAGAATGGGTCATTATGCTTTGTACAAGCCAAGGTTCAAAATGTTGACAAAGAAGTGGTCAAACAATTAAAATAAATAAAATCCTTTCAAAATATTTGATTAAAAATAAAATAATGACATTAATAAATTAAAAAGCGCAGATGAATAAAAAAAAAAAAAAGTTTTAATAACTGACTGAAGAGCCAATGTATGATTATTATTAAAATTGAATGATAATATAGGGGTAGACAGCGAGAGAGAGTCAAAAGAATCTTTGCAGTGAGAATGCCTTGATGATGATTTATTACAGAAGACTAAATGCTATCATGAATATTTACCATTCTTATACGCAGTTAACATTATGAACAGCATTTGTCGCCAAAGACTTGCAAACCAAAGCACTGATGAATATTCAATCACCACATTATTCAATGTTGTTACTCATCTTTAGGCTTAGAGATAAGTGTAAAGAGTGATGTATACTAGGTTTTTGTTGGGAATGTTTATAATGCACTGAAAAATCCTCTTTTTGAATTTTCTTTGTCTATCAGTGTACTATCATCTTTTTTCTTTCAACAAATGCAAATGTGGGAAAGGGTAATTAGTGACTAAAATTATTTAATTCTCAAAAGATGAAAACAAAATTAACCACTAAATTAGGCTTCTTTAATGCAGCTGTTTTTTTGTTTTTTCATTAGAATCAATTCAGCCATTTTGGAATGCATGATAAAAACAAATATTTTTGTTATGAAAAGAAAAATTTAAAAAAGGTGACAATATAAAGAGGTGACAGAGTTATTTATCAAACATGGTGGATAATAAAGAAACCATATAACTTGCCCTAATCAATTGATTAAAAAAATTTAAATGTCTATCAAAATATTTGGTTTTAATAGTTGAAATGTAAATCAAGAAATTTCAGAAAGGATGAGACTTTTTCTAAAATTCAAAAAAAAAAGCAGGCAATTTTTTTTAGGGGGGTAGTGGGAGAATAAGGTGAAAAAAAAATGCCTCAGGCTATGACAAAGTCATGTTTAAAGTGAAAGAATTTATCAAGTAACAAATACCTGATATAACAAGAGAGGAAAGAATGTGAGGATAAAGAGGATAAAGACAAGAAGGAAAGAGGGAGAGAAAGAAAAAATAAAAGGGAGAGAGAGAGAGAGAGAGATGGAGAAATCTGTTTTAAATGTTTTCTTCTACAGCAAAAGCAGACTTTGTAAAGCTCTAATTTTAGCCAATCTTTATTGAATACAACAAGCAACTGCTACACATTGCTTTTTACAATTGTAGTCATGGCCAAGGCTTCACTAATACCCTCTATGAACATAGAGAAGAGTTAGGATTTTAAAAGTTTTACTGGCAAATGAAAAAGCAAATTAACAAAATATTTATTTTTTTTATTCAATATCAAATGGATATTCAATTACAACAACAAGCAAAGTTCTGGCTCACTTCAAACAAAGTGATCAGAAAAATGGATGAGTCTAGATTTGAAATTTCATAATTTGGTATTGTTTAAAAAACTTTCTCATTAATTAATCTTATTTGACATTTGCCAATTTGCTGAAGTTGAGAAAAAAAAAATTCATAAAATAAATAATTGATGAGAGAAATGTTATTAAAGAAAATCATGGTATCTTAACAACTGCTAAAATTCTTGAAAAGTTAAACTTCAAAATAAACCCCTTTTAGTAGTCTCCAATTACGACCATCCCACAAGAATTAGCTCATCTCATAGCCAAATAGAATAGGGGAAAAAATATGCAAATTAGCTGCACCTTGAACTATTTGAAAGACATTGTGTTTAATCCTTTCACTCCCACTGGAACACAAGAGTCCCAATCAGAGTGAAAGGGTTAAACACTATGTCTTTTCATGCAAACAAATGTCCCAGTTGCATTATTTTTTTTAAAAAGTGCTCAATACTGGCTGATAGAATAGGATAAAACCTAAAATAAATCATAGTTCATTTACCCAACACCTTGGCTACTCTACAATTCTCAGTTTCAAGCATTCTTTTAAAACTTTTTAAAAAAAAAAAAAAAAAAAAAAAATTTGGTATGAAAAGGTTAAAAGTAACCATCAACCAACTACTTCACTAACATATACAACTAAATATAAGTTTAAAATTTAAAATATAGTTAAAATTATAATAAAAATCTAACCCAAAGGAATAGAAAATATGTTCTTGCACTAAATATAATTCACCTCTCATGTATATTATGGTGGGGAGAGGAGACAGAAATCGTAAAATGCCAAAAGAGATTTGTCTGACATGATCTTTAAAATCAATTATCTAATTTGAAATGTGTTTGTGAGTATTCAATATCTGCTGCCTGTAATTTAAAAAAAAAAATTATTTTAAAATACTTGTTAAGTTACTTTATTACTGAAAACATGCACAGCAATGATAGTTGTGTATTTTTAGTTTAGCATTTGTAATCAGAGTTTAAGCCTTGTTAAGTCAAAGTTTTGAACAATTTTCAAAGCAAAGTCTCCTAACTTGAAAACCGTCTTTCAACCGCATGGCAGCCAGATGCTTGTAAAATCTAAAATATCTACATAGAATAAATACTTACTGTATTTACCAGGATAGAAAAAAAAGAAACCCACCTAAAATTTTCAAATTACAGAATTATGGATTTAGGCTACATACAATTACTAATAGACAATTGTTTACTCAAAACTTTGCATATATACACAGGGTTACTTTTTCTTTTTTAAGAAGGGGGTCTTATATGCCGGGGAATATTTTACCATAATTATTTGTATATAAGACACAATTTTTTCAGCCCAAAAGTTAGGAGTGCATATTATACACAAGAACTATAACTTTTTTCTGACCACATGCCTCACCATATTCGGAATGGGATGACTGAAAGGAAGTTATATCCATAGTCCAAACTAATGTGTTTTACATTACATAGAAATATCCACTGGAATGTGTTTGTTTATAATTTTGTTTCTGTGAGCTTATTTTTACAAGCTTGTTGTATTTTTATGTGAACATGTCTATGTGTTTGCTCAAAATACAATGTAAATTTTATATTTTAAAATGTAATGGAGACTACATAAATTCTTATTTTTAGTCAGTATAACTCAATAAAAATTTGAACAAATACTAAATTTAGCTGCTACAAATTCTAAAAAGTTAGTGTTTATTATACACAAGAATTTTTTTTCTTTCAGAATTTTGTAGTCTGAAGTTAGGATTGCATGTTATACACAAATAATTATGGCAATAAAAAAAAAAAATCTTTAAAAATGCGCATTCAAGACTTTAATTCAATTTACACTTTACAGCTGAGGATTTTATTTGGTTGCATTGATATGACTTGAAATCTGATTAAAAAAAAAAATTTTTTTTTAAAAACTTTAAACTGAATTGCATACTACTTTTTTAAAAATTTAATTGAAAAGTGCTGCCAACATCAAAATTTAAGAAATATATACCTTCTTAGTGATTGAGGTGGTTATGTATTAGCTATCTGCCTTTACAGTTAATGTTTGAGACTAGGTAAAAATCAAAACTCTTCAGATTTTCTTGTTCTCCATATTTGGTTTGGTTTTTTTGTTTGTTTAATGGCATATCAACCTTCATGAGTCATTTAATGCCAAAACGACCCTTGTAGAAGAACAGCAGTGATACTATTTAATCTGTAACTTTTACCCAGGGTATTAGACTGAAAGTGAACATATTAGCAGAAGTGGAGTTTGAACTTTCTTACTCTGATGTTGCAGTCCAGCATGTTAGCCACCACACCAAAATAACACCTCCATCTATATTTGTAAGACTGAAGCAACACTCATGGATTCTGTGTAAGCTTATATATATATATATATATATCACACACATGATTGCTTATATTTGTGAGTTAAGCATTTTCTTATAATATCAAAACATTATAGAGTGGAATCTTGGATCATGAATGCCTTTCATCATTAACAAATTTTCCAAACAGAAAACATCTTAGATTTTGAACAGTGTCTTAAGCAATGAACACACAAGCCAGCAACAACGTGAGGTAACAAGCTGGGAGAATCAACAGGAAACCATCAGTTGCAATTAAGCTTTCACTGTGATTTTGTTTGAATTTCATTGTGTTTTTTTGGGCTTTGTTTTTTAAATAAATTTTCTAACAAGCCACCATGGGAACAAAAAAGGATAATGATAGAAGCAAAATAATAAGAAAATGACCAGGATTACAATACACAAAATTTGTGCAAATCAGGATAAGGTGCAAAGTTATGCGGTATGATATCAATATGATAAAACAGTAGAAGCTGCAGTATAAACATTTCTAATGACAATACCATGTCTTATTTTAAAACAGACAAAAATAAATATTATTTGACAAATTTTTAATGAGTTTGATTTTGTTTGATTTTAAGGCATATCAAACATTGTAGGTAATTTAATGCCAAATCCTTTTTATACATACATATGTATATAGGTTGGTTGGTTGTTTTGGGGTCATTTAATGCCGAATTAAGTCATTTGGATGAATGTTTGTTTCAAGATTGGTTGGTTGGGTTTCATGGCATATCAACTTTTGTAGGATGATATGCCATGTAAGTTTTAATGCCAAATCCATTTTTATACAAATAATCAGTTCTATTTCAAACAATTCAGTTTAGTATGAGTAGTTTAATTGTCAAAAACATTTCTATTTCAAGCTATTCAGTTCATTCAAACAGTGCTAATTCAGTTTAGTATAAGTACAGATTTTGTTTACACACAGTTAAATGTCAAAACAGTTCTATATTAAACAATTCAGTTTAGCATAAGTACAGTTTCAATGTCAAAAACAGTTCCATTTCAAACAATTCAGTTTAGCATAAGTACACAGTTTAACTGTAAGTAAATAGTTTGTCAAAAACATTTCTATTTCAAGCTATTCAGTTTAGTCCAACAGTTCTAATTCAAACAATTTAGTTTAGCATAAGTATGCAGTTTAGTTCTATTTAACCATAGACAGGGCCCTATCAGGTGCTACCATTCCAAGACAGAATGGACCTGGGAACAATGGCAATGAAGGGGTGCTCCGCATTCCCCAAAGCCCCAGCATCACTGGAACCTCACCATCAGATTGTTTAGTGTCATATCCAGGACACTCGTTGGAGGTGGGTCTTACCCCTCTGTAGAGGTGCAGTCGGTGTATTCTACAGTCCCAGCCAACTGGATTTCTAAACACATTTTGTAGATAACATTTTTAAATGAGCATGAGCTCATTTTTTTTTCGGCACACATTTGAATGGTTTAAATGTCCAACAGTTCTCATATATAAGACCCTTTCAGGTGCTACCACTCTGGACCAGAAAGCAATAGCAAAGAAGGGGTACTATGCATTCTACAAAACTCCACTATTACTGGAGCCTCACCATTAGATTGTTTAGTGTCTTATCCAGGACATTTATCAGGGAAGTCTTACTCCTCTGCAGAGATGCAGTTGGAGTATTCTATAGCCCCAACCGACTTGGCCATCTTTAGTGAAAGAGAAAGAGTAGAAATCCCAGTAAGTATTGCTTGATATTTTTAAAGAAGAGATATCCCCTTCCAAACAATATCATCTCTTCCCTTTCTCACCACCTTCCACTTAGTAATTTACTGAGCTTTTTGCTTAGATGTGGCACAAGGCTATATGAATAATGAAACTCAAACTCACTCATGAAGGTTTACCAGTCTAGCTTGCTAACCATGACACCATCATAGGTGCCCACCTTTCACTTATGCCATCAACTCTCCTTTATATAGGTATGGTAAAATTAAATTAGGTAAGTTTTCAACTATATTTTATGTTCAATATTGTGTTCATTTCTATGTATTATATTCAATGATTTACATTGGTTTAATGTATGAGCTTGTGCACAAAGTATTGCTGTAAAAGCTTAAATAAGCAATCATATAAGCAATCATCTGGGGTCCAGTAATAGATTAATCCATTTTACATTGATTCCCATTCCCAGGAAAATAGTTTTGATTTACAAACATTTTGGGTCATGAACAAGCTTCAGGAATGAATTAATTTCATAAACCAAGGTTCCACAGTAATAGCATGTAATTGAAGCATCTTGCAAGTTGCTTATGGATTGTTAAATAACAGGTGTGTCAGAAACACCAGTGACATGTAGTCTACATTTATTGATGTATATATGGATTGCAATTTAACCAGATAAGTGATAGGTTAGTCACCGAGAAAAACTGGTGATGGTTTTAAGGTCAAGAAATGAATTGTGTTCTTATTTGGTTAAGAAGTCATGATGTCCCCCAAAAAGGAAGAAAATAGCTACAAAAGATTTTTTGATGGAATCCACTGGAATACATTGTGGGCATGTATGTCACACTGCTTAAAAGTAGCTTTTTTGAAACAAGAATAGGATTTATTTTCCCTTATAAGCAAGTTTTATTGAAGATAAAAGACAAAATTATTGTTTTTATAGGTAGCTTCTATTTTTGTATTTGGCATCTCATTTTAAAAGATAAAAATTATCATATATTCTTGTGTATCATGTAACTTTCTGAGACCTAAATTTTAGCCAAATATTATAGGGTAAGATACAAACAAGGCGTAGCCTTGGCTAACACCCCAAAGTTTCTATCTCACATATAGAGTAAACCCCTAATAAAAACTATCCAATGTTTATAATATTCAGAGATGTAACAATTTAGAGTACTTTTGTCAAGATAGATTTAATAAAAAGTTAGTTTAATATTTGAATATTATTGATTAAAATCAATAGAATATTCTAAATTTTAACTATATGTTATGTTGTGTATGTTAGTGTATCATTTCTGTTCCAATGATTAAAGACATTTTAAAATTCCTATGCCTAAATCATAAGTTATTTTGTTTGGATAAATTAGCTTCAAGAAACTTGGTTTTCCTTTCTTTTTTTTTGTTTTTTTTAAATCAATTTTAGTATTTTCTACAAGTAGCTAATGGATATTAATGCAGAAGTTGTTTTACAGAAACACAACATCCACAATAACACAAGAAGTACCATATCATATTCCTAAAAGTATTAAGATCCACTTGACACTCAAATCTCCAGAGTCATCCATCCACTTAATAAAATTCTTATTGTTTTTATATATATTGAATGGCCCTCATATATGAAAGAGGAATTTTAAGAAGTTGGTAACAAGAAGCATTGTTTACAATTGCAACATTTTTCAAAGAAATCAATAGTGATAGGTCATTTCATGTCCCAGAAGATTCAAGTATAACCTTCTTTACTGATCACTGCAACCAGAACTTTTTCTTTACCAGGGAGTTAGTGAGTTTCTCTCCATGGACTGTCTTTTCCACTCAGGCCCTAAGTGGAAAACCCATGTTTAGCTACTTTGTAAACATTTTTTTAAACTAAAAAAATGCTCTTCAGTACACATCACATTTTTTTCTGTAAATTTCATATGGTTTTATGCTTTTCAGCCACTAAAAGTTTAATGACCGACCTCTGTTTAAGCCTTGAGCACTGTTTGATTTGCTACTATTTTGAATAGACTCACAACATTCTTGCAAGAGTAAAATAATTTTTGCTATAGACAAATTCCAAACACTGCAGAGTTTAATATTTATGGGGAAAAAATCTGAAAAAAATAAATATATAAATAAATAAAAATAATTTTTCTTAAAAAAAAAAATAAATAAATAAAAAATTATCTTATTTATTGAATGACCTGTTTATGTAATTATTTGACAAAGTACACAGCTAGTTTTTATCTTCAGAGTAACTGAACATAGTAAGATTTTTTGCCTTTTTACATAACATTGTAATTCTTCTTTCTTTAGTAAAAAAACAATGTTATTCCTTCAACAAGAATTTGCAAACTGTTAAAATTCATATTGTATTTGTGAGAATTAAAACATTTTCAAATTTGAGGAAAAACCAAGAAAAAGATTAGTATTCTTTAAAAAAAAAAAAAAAAGGGGTTAGGAATTGGAGTTAAAATTAAAAGCAAATTTTTCCAATGACAGTAAAGATCTACTGACTGATTTAGTTTTAAAAATATATATTATCATGAATACAATAATATAATAATCTATTTTCATATCAAGTTTCAATTTTAGCAGTAACACTTCATTTTAAGAAAAGAAAAAAAAAAACACTGTAATTTTTGTTTTCAAAATATCGGGAAAAAAAAAAAAAAAAAAAAAAAAGATAAATTGCCTATATCAATGATGCTTTGCATGAAATCAGCTATATTTAAGCATTTCTCCTTAAATGAAAAAAAAAAGTTTCATACATCAGTATATATAAAAGACATTATTACCAAAGAATATACATTTGCCATTTATAAAAGGCATTGAAATCAAAGGAATCATATATTGACAAACCTGCTTGAAAATATAAAAACGCAAAAAATATAATTGAAGATTCATGAAGTGAAGAGTGACTCCATTGAGAAAGAGTGAAACCAATCAAAGCAAATGAGATGACACTTTGTAAAAGGTTTTTAAAATCTTTAAAATCACAAGCACTGTAGTAAAAAAAGATTAAAACTCAATTAAGCTTTAGTGATAATAATTACAAGATTTGATTAGGTAGTGTGCCTTATATCACTTCTAAGACATTTCTAAATGTCTAGTCAACGTAAAAAAAGAGAGAAATGTCATTTCACTCACTGCTGGGTTTCATTGTTTGTTTTTCTCATTAAGTTGAACCAAAATATCAAGCTGTGTTCTGCTGAGTGCAAAGACAAATCTGGGGAGTTGTTAGTAACAATTTCTAAGAATAGAAAAAAAATATATCATTTCATTCTCAATTTGCACTAAAAGATTAATTACATAAATTTCCCTTTAATTTTTATAACAATATGATCGGCAGCAGCATTTTTTCTTAGTTTACTGCAAGACTCAGGCTTTTCCAAAGGTCTGTAAGTTATGGTGAGTAATGGACCTTACCTTATATTGGCCTATGTTAATAGGGGATTTGAATTAAGAGTTGTCCTTTTTCTTAGACCGATTGTCCCAACCAAGATTAGAGAGCCCAGTTTATTGTACATAACAGGAGTAGAAAGAAGAGATGGATTGACACTTTTCCAAAAAGCATAAGTTAAAAAAAGGGGGGGTGAAAACTGCCTCAGCAAGAATCGGAACCTTGTTTACCAATTCTATTTTCCATGCCAATAATTATGGTGAAAGAGTTATTATACCAAGTTTCCTCAAGAGCAGTCCATAGGTAACAAGTAAGCAAATGAAGGATATATTTATTTTATTTATATTACACACACACACACACACACACAAAGAAGGCAAGAATTCTGAAATCACTAAAATTCTTTAACAAATACAACCCAGTTGGCTAGGACTGAATAATATGTCAACTGCATCTCTGCAGAAAGGTAAAAACCTCTTACCCCCAAACAAGAGTCCTGGATATGACTCAAAATGACCTGATGGTGAGGGTCCAGTCCTGAAATTTTGGTGAATGTGGAGTATGCCTTCACTGCCATTACTCTCAGATCCACTCTGACCTGGAGTAATAGTACCTTTTAGAGTCCTAACTATGGGTCAAATAGAAATATTTGATCATTTCCTATACTTGAAACCATTTAATTGTGTGTGAACAAAACAGTGCGCAAATAAATAATATTGAATAGAATTACTAGAATTAGATAACAATACTTAAAACTATTTAACTGTGTGCACTTGTTTAAAGATTGTTACCTACAAACTATTCATTTAAAAATCATATATATATATATATATATATATACACACACTGACCTAAGATAACAGCTACTAGTGGGATTACGCTCCATTGATAAATGTGACCTCATGAACAAAGATAAAATATGGTGCATTTATTTTGGATTAATTCCTAAATTAGTATGCCAATGCAGATATATGAGGTATCACTTACAAAAGTTGAAACAATGGAGCGGTTAATCAGTAAATTTATAAAAAATGGTTTGGGGTACCTAACTCCTTAAACGTCGCACTATATAGTTCATCAACAAAACTAAAACTTCCAACCTTGTCACTCGTTGAAGAATATAAATTAGGAAAAGCGCGACTTTTCCAGATGCTGTGTGACTCATGACCCACTGGTGAAGAACGCCCAGCCTTCTGTGATAACTGGTCAGAAATAGAAGGCAAAAATAGCTGCTGAGAATGCAGAATAGACCCTTAGGATAAAAGAAATAATTGGCACTGTAGCAAATGGAAAAGCAGGTCTAGGCCTACATCCACAGCTGTGGTAGTCCAAAGAACCCACATTAAACAGAAGAAAAATGGTGTCAGAAGAAATTCATCATCTCGAGGAAGTTAGGCGTTTTGCTACAGTCGTAGGTCAAAAGAAACAGGGCACATGGACCAAGTGGGAGAGTGCAAAAGACAGAGCTGTCACATGGAGCGACTTCAATCACATGGAACCAAAGAAATTAAGTTTCCTCATAAAAGCAGTCTGCAACATCTTACCAACACCAGTCAACCTTCATGCTTCGGGGTTAACTACATTCAACCGATGCAGAGCATGTGGGAAAACTGCCAGCCTCAAACATATTCTCACTGGATGTGAATACCCTCTAAGAAGCTACACTTGAAGACATAACAAAGTCCTGGAGATTTTTGCTGGGGCTTCAAAAATATGTTGGGAGACTGCCAATAAAGCTCTAAATATTATCAACAATAGAGCAATTCAGTTTGTAAAAGAAGAAAATATTTCAAAACACGCACATAAAAATATACGTAAACCATCATTGCTGGAGGGCTGCATGGACTGGTACATCACAACCGATTTAAAACATAACTGAAATAGTGTTAATGACAAACCATCCAGATACTGTCATTTGGTCGATTAAAGCAAGAAAAGTTTTTTGTTATTGAGTTAATGGTTTCTTTTGAAGAAAATTTCAACTGCGCACATCAGTGCAAGTTGGAAAAATATGAAGATCTGCAAGAACAAGGTGTCAGAAATGGCTGGATAACAATTGTATTTCCTATCGAAGTCGAATGCAGAGGTTTCATTGCCAACTCAACCTCCGCATTCTTGACTAATCTTGGACTTCCGCCATCAGACAAGAGGAAATACATGGAAAAGATTCAAGATAAGGCTCTAACTGCATCAGCGTGGATATGGCAATCCCATAGAGTGACAACAATCTGACAAAGTCTGGAGGTGTTGTGAGATACTGTTGGGGTCCTCTGGGCTAGTGGTAATAATGCCTTGGTCCCGAAACCATGCCTGAACCCTGAGTCATCATCTGATGAAGGCTTTGTTAAAAGCAATGCAGTTGTTAAAAGATCATTTATTGTATTATATATATATATATATATATATATATATATATATATATATATATATATATATATATATATATATATATATATATATATATATATATATATAGTAAAGTTAGCGACCATAGTCGAGGGTGACCCGAAGGCTCCCTTTTTGATAGCTACTATACCAAGGTGTAGGGGAGGGCGCTACTCCATTCCCAGGATTGCTCCACTTTACCCTTGAACCGTACCTTATAATGCTGAGTGTTAAGCAAGGTGGTATCAAGTACCATTTTTAAAGTCTTTGGTATGACTCGACCTGGGATTGAACCCAGGTCTCCCAGGCCATGTCATACCAAAGACTTTAAAAATGGTACTTGATACCACCTTGCTTAACACTCAGCATTATAAGGTACGGTTCAAGGGTAAAGTGGAGCAATCCTGGGAATGGAGTAGCGCCCTCCCCTACACCTTGGTATAGTAGCTATCGAAAAGGGAGCCTTCGGGTCATCCTCGACTATGGTCGCTAACTTTACTTACTTTATATATATATATATATATATATATAAAAGAGGATTTGGCATTAAATAGCCTACAAGGATTGATATGCCATAAAACCCAACCAACAAACCATTCATAGTAAAAAATTTTTAAATCAGACAAGACAATAGCCAAACATTTTGACTTCATGAAACACCTCAAATTAATGACATTTTTTCAGATCAAATAGAGGAAAAATTAAGGAATCAACTAGTAATTTGCATTTCTAAAACATATACCAGTATAAATCTGAGTATGCAAATTAGTTTAAAGTTAAACAAATGTTTGGAGACTTTAATGAACTGTTGAACCTTCTAATTGCAACAATGATTTTTATAAGTGGGCTGTCAATTGAAACCATAGGAAGAATGATAAAACTCCCATAAGAAGGAAATCCAATAAAGAATGTGACAAAGATGTTGAGGGCTCCTAATCAACTGTCTTGAAAATTTGGTACAAGTATCAACAAAATGGGAAAATTATAAAAGAAATTATATGGATAGTCTAAAGAAGAAACTGAAACATCAGGAGAGAAAGCCATTTGTACTGAAAATAGAAAAATGCACAATAAAAATACATTAACATAAAGAGGAAAAATCAAACTTTGTAACAGAACTAAAAGAAATTAATTGAATAAAATGGGATTTACATTCAGAAAAACTAAATGAAAATCAGCAATGACATTAGAACAGAAGAAAACAAAGTTAGTCTGCTATAGAGAAGCAATTATGAAGTATAAATGAAAGTGATATTTAGTGATTAATCTACATTGGCCAAAGTGATGATACTGGAACTTTTTCATGATAATAATACATTTTGCTACAGAACAAAGAATATTAAGTTTTTCATCAGGAAATGTATATCAACTCAATAAAAACAACCTGGATCTTAATCTAACTGGAAATTTATGGTTGAAATAAAAAAAGAAAAATGGTCCATAACAAGTCATCATTCGGCTATTTAAGAAAGAACTAGATTAGATTTATAGAAATTTGCTTTGCCATTAATGTTCTGTTTACAAATTTTTTGGTAGTTGTTTATTTGTGTGTGTATATATATATATATATATATAATTGTGAGTGTGTGAAGAAAACTGGCAGCTTCAAAGTGCTAAGAGAAAACTAAAAATATAGCCAGAACAATATTTTTTGAAAAAATTTGCAATAAACTATAGAAAAATAAGTCCCAATAAAAACTTCAAAAATCATATCATATCATATCATATATATATATATATTAGTTTGCTATATCTATAAATAAAGAGTGCTCAGTATCAATAATAGAGCATACATATCTGTCAGTTGCTCTTCTATATGATCATCAAACTTGGTCTGATGATCGCATAGATGAGAAACTGATAGTCACCAAGTACCATTGACTGTCTATGCTATCCTAACACACTCACACACAGTAATAACGATATCTGACATTGCTTGGAGGGGAAAAAAATCTTTTCATATATGACAATGGCACAAAGACGTTTTGATAAAATTAAACTTCATGCAAGTTCAGGGATGTATTTAATCATGTATCAAAAATATCTTTAAAGTCTATGTTAATACATAATTTAATATATAAAAATAAATCAAATTAATCAATGAAGAAGAGGAATCACAAAAAAAAAAAAAGACATTTTTTATAGAAAAAAATCTTTACTCTTTATTTACTGATTACCAAATACTTTATCAAAATTTAATAATTAGTTGATTTGGGTATATTTTTTTTTAAACTGAAGTGTTTTATGCCTAAAAACATTACAATGCTGTTTATATTGTCTAAAAACTTTTTTTTAAAAACAAACTAATTCTATTGTTTCCTCAAATAAACTTTATATCAAAATTTTCTCCAGTCTTTCTTAATGATACAATAAATTTGCTGACAAATTTCAAAACCATTAATGTTTGGAGAAATTTCAATTTCAAATTTGATAGAAAGTAAAATTTACAATTGAAAATACATAAAAACTATATCCATTAAGGTTTAGTTTATATGTTTAGCAACATATCAATTTTTTATGGATTATATAATGCTGAAATTTGATTTATTTGTAAGCATCCAATTGTTATAATAACTATTTTTTTTATTTGTTCATAATTATATGGTTTTAAGGAACAAAAATAATCCTTAGTGAACAATTATAACAACTATTCTTAATACAAATAATTTACACAGAGTTAGACAGTTTCAAATACTAAGAGTAATAATTCTATTTAATGATAATCATTTATTTGCAGAATTCAAGTACTCTTATCTATACTAATAAATTTCTAATTAAACTATTTGACCTATAGATAAGACACACAAAGTAATGCTAATAAAAGGATACACCACACTCCCAATAGTTCTAGAACTGGAGCCACACCATACACCAATTAAAATAAATAAGAGATTACATAGATTGAAATTTATCATTGGCCCAATGGGTAGAGTGTTTGCCAATGGTCCGGGAGACCTGGGTTCAATCCCAGGTCACGTCATACCAAAGACTTTAAAAATGGTACTTGATACCTCCTTGCTTAACACTCAGCAATATAAGGTATGTATCAAGGGTAAGGTGAAGCAATCCAGGGAAAGGAGTAGCGCCCTCCCCTACACCTCAGTGTTGTAGCTATTAAAAAGGGAGCCTTCTGGTCACCCTCGACTACGGTCGCCAACTTTATTTACTTATTTAATAAAACACAGTTTGGGGATTTTTTTATGGGGGTGCAAGTTTTCATTCTAAACTTTGAATACAATATTTTGTTCATTTTTTTAAATTTTTGATATTTCTAATTAAGGCTGAGATTTTGTTATTTAAATGTAATAATGCATTTCATTGGATAGTATTTTTGTTACTAGGCCATTAGTCTAATGAGCAGAATGTTCGCTAATAGTCCAGGAGACCGGGGTTCAATCCCAGGTCGAGTCATACAAAAGACTCGAAGAAAAAAAAAAAAAAAAAAAAAGAAAAAAAAAAATGGTACTTGATGCCACATTGCTTAGCACACAGCACTATAAGGTGAGGATTAAGGGTAAAGTGGAGCAATCCTGGGAATGGAGTAGCGCTCTCCCTAACACCTCTGTGTAGTAGCTATTGAAAAGGGAGCTGTTGGGTCACCCTCGACTAAGGTCGCCAACTAGTTATTAAGTGTTATAAATATACTATTCAGGGGGATGTAATCATCACAGAAGACTAGCACAGCAACCTAGATTATTACCTTTTTAATTTCCATACTTTTGAAATTGTGTATTTAGAATTAATCCCATCAAAATTTTTGAATTTGTGATTTTTCTTCCTTTAGTAGCTTTGAATAACTACTTCATATAATATATCTTAAGTATATGTTGAAAGGTAATAGCAAAAATAACATCAATAGGCTTTTTTACTTTAAAAGTTATCAGGTATAGACACACAGAATTGTCATATGTAGGATACATTAAAAAAAATTTTTAAATCACCAAGGGATTTTTTTTAAAATAAAATAAAATAAAATTTTGAATTTTTTTTTTTTTTTTTTCATAAATTTATAATTTATGTCTTTAGAATATTAAGTAAACCATGACATTTTACATAACTGAAGTAAATTCATTTCCATTCTATAATTTTCTATGCTACAAAAAATTAAATCACCAGCAAAAATGCAGATTCTTTTTATTTTTAAATACCTTAGTAACTTTTAGGACATCCTACACATGCATATATACACAGAGAGAGAGAGAGAGAGAGAGAGACACACACACACACACACACACACAGAGGAGTGTGATAAAAAAAAATATCAAGATTGAAACCAAGTTTTTTTAAATTCAAGTTAACATGTGCATAACTGAACATCTTATATAAATTAAGTAATGACATATAGACAAGCAAGTGCGAACATGGAAAATAAAAAGATTATGAAGCCCCTCTCAATACTTTTTGAACAGCAGTCTTTTGGTAAAACAGAATTACAACCTCTTAACTCAGATTGACTTTTTCTTGTTTCTTAAACTGAAAATTCATCTGAAGGTGGACAATGTTAAAAAGAAATATGATGGCATAGCTTTATACCACATTAAAAGTTTCAGAGGTGTTTCAACCAATGTGTTAAATGATAAAGAGACTATTTTGAAGCAAGGCAATATTACATTCATTGTTCATTTCTGCCTTGATAAGGCTTCAATATAATTGGTGTATATATGTTTAAGGCAATTTACTCTTAATATCTTCTTCATAAAAGAAAAAAAAATTCTTGATTATTTTTTTAGCAGGTAGAACAGAAGTTTTTCCAGATACAAAATGCAATGAGATATACTGGTGACAACTAATTGAAGATACCAGGTTTTGTTTGTCAGAAGGCAATCAAAAGCTTAGAACAACGATACAGAATATTCAAATAATGACATCAGGTTAAAATCCAGGCAATATAGCTTAGAAATGATTTAAAAATCTTATAAGCATCGGTAAATCCCAAAGAAAGATTTTTGGATTTGTACTATTATCAATTAATTTGAAAAAAAAAACAAAAAAAAAAAAAACAACAACACTAACATCAGTAATTGTTCTTCACTGTTGCTGCTCTGGTCATTTCTCTTAAGAGAGTAAAAACATTACAGACACTTTAGAGAAATGATTGGCCTGGGAATATAACAAAACTTCTTTTAAATTTACGGGCCAAATCATATTTTCTTTGAAGCGTTAATGGTTCATTGGGTTTTATGGCATAGTAACCTTTGTAGGTTATTTAATGCCAAATCCTTTTTATACCTATATATCAAATATAAATGGATTTGTAAACACATTTTGTAGATAACATTTTTAAACAAACCTGAGCTTTTTTTTTGCATGCAGTTGAATGTTTTCAAGTATTTTTAACTAATATGTATAATTCTATTTAATATTATTTGTTTGCACACAGTGAAATGGTTACAAGTATTGCTATTTCATACTTGATTCATTTGCACACAATCAAAAGGTTTGAAGTATTGCTATGTAATTCTAATAATTCATTTTTTTTCACATAGTGGAATGGTTACAAGTATTGCTATTTAACGCTAATTATTCTGCTAAACACCCTTCATTCATTTGCATAAAGTTAAATGGTTTCAAGTATTTCTATGTGTCACTAACAATTCAATTAAATACCAGTTGTTTGTTTACACACAGTAAAATGATCAAACAGTTCTATTTCTAGCTATTCAATTTAGCATAAGTTATTTGTTTGCACACAGTTTAAATGTAAAACAGTTCTATTTGACCCATAGAAAGGACTCTATCAGGAGCTACTACTCTGGAGCAAAGTGGACCTGGGAGCAATGGCAATGATGGGGGTATTCCACATTCCTCAAAGCTCCAAGACTGGAGCCTTACCATCAGGTTTAATGTCATATCCAGGAAACTCACTGGGAGAGTTTTACTGCTCTGGAGAGAAGCAGTCAGTGTATTCTACAACCCCAGTCAACTGGGCTTAATGGTTAATGATTGCAGTTCAAAAAAATAACAAAAATCTATAATCCAATCATTTTAAACATATAAACACCCCATACTTAGTTGCAATATCAATGTTTTAATAGTCATTGCATTAATCCAGTTTAAGATCATTTTAAATATTATCTCAAAAGAGATCTACTTGACCTACAGATGGGACACTAACAAGTGCTACTATTCTAGGTCAGAGTAAACTTAGGAATAATGGCAATGTAAGCAGTGACTCCACATTCCCCAAAGCTCCAAAACTTGAGCCTCACTGCCTGATGCAGTTTGGTATCATACTTAGGAGGTGCCCGTGGTGTAATTGTTATCGTCATAGGAAATGGACATGGCAACACGAGTTCAAATCCTGGACGAGATCGATTGTATTTCACATAGCACTAATACCTTTGGGAAAGGTATGAATCCAATAATTCTCCCTCCAGCTATGGGTAAATAGTAGGGCAGACTAGGTTCTTCAGTCTTGGTGAGGCCACTAGTCTAGGAGAAGGAAAACTCTGAATTCAAACCTGTTAAACTCCGCTTAAAAATTGACCTTGTGTCATATCCTGCCCGAGCGGAGGGGTTGGTAAATATGGGTATCATACTTAGGAGACAGTATGGGCAGATTCCTTTCACAATCAGTTAATGCCTTCTATGTAACAAGCATTCAATGGAAGCAATTTGACAAGACAAAATCATAGCCTTCATTTATTAGCTTCTTTTCACTTTGTAAACAAGTAAAATTTAATAGTGTCTTATGCAAAAAAATAATAATAATAATAATAAATACAAATTACACAGTTTTCTCTCCGAATATCATGCAACAGGGTTTATCTTAACATATTTATGCAGTTTTTCAAGTCAATATTGATTCTAAATATCTAGCTAATTTTCACTTATTTAATTAATCATTTTTCATTAATTACATTTTATTATTTAGTTTGGTAAGGCTTTGAACTACTCGGTGTCTCTTAGTCTTAGTTCAGGTGCATAATTAGATGGGCACTCTTACGCCTACGCAGAAAGGATATGACAATCATCATCTGTCATAATAAACCCCCAGACAGGAAATGGGCCTGGACAGCCATTGGAATGAATTGAGAGTGTGGTTGATGTCACGCCCGGAAGAGATGGTCTTAAGAATTTGAGGATTTTGAAAAGACAGATTAGTTGAGCTTCTACTGTTGAAGCACACAGCTGGGTTTTTCAGATCTGAAAAGCAGATCACTTTGGGTCTTTATTAACAGAGATCTTAAACACCAAAAGATGCACCGTGTCTTGGGGGGGAGGCAGCATAGGCTTTTATGATTTGAATCTCTCCTCATGTTCAAGGACTGAAGTCAGAAATTAATAAACCCATTCATATCCAAAACGACAGTCAGCCTGTATTATTATTGTTGTTATTGAGATCATCGTGATTATATAACATTATCTTTTAACATTCTGTATCACATGATACCCAATAGGATTCATTCACTTCCCCATGAGTATGTTTTAGAAATTGTCCTCTTCCTTCAGCATTTCCTTTTTAGAGATGCTCCAGTCATCAATGATTTGCTTTACACAGAAAGTACAATGGAGAGATGAACCTTCAGAATTGGACTTAAGATTTTTGTGGCTTCTTTGATAATAGAAATAGTTGCATAATTCTTATTGACATAAGGGAAGAGAAGTGTGCAGTCAGTATTCAGACTTGTAAAATTATAAATTAAAAAAAAAAAAATTCCATGGTGAGCAGTTTTCACTGCAATAATCAATGACACTAGATACAAACAGAAAAAAGGATTTTTTAGTTCATTCTCAAATTCAAAATTTTTCATAAGTACAAACCTTTGTATAAGATAAAGACCATTATAGAGTCCGTTGATGTTTGTATGATTTGGTTTGTTTTCTTGTATTAGTTCTCCCCCTGTTGGCAGGGCTTAGAATATGCCAACTGCATCCCTAGCAGAGGAGTAAGAACTCCAAACCACATAAAAAGGGGAGGTCCGGGGTTTGACCCAAAACTGCATCAGATGGTGAAGTTCCAATTCTAGAAAGTGTGGAGTACCCCTTTCATTACTACTCTGACCCAGAATTATAGTACCTGTAAGGATACTATTTATGGGTCAAATAGATTTGTTTAAAAATTGTTCATATTTGATAGGACTGTCCAAGAAAAAAAAAATACACACAAAAAATGGAAATATGAACATACAATGAACAAAATTCCCTTACTTCTAAGCATAAAACAACTGTAAATGAGTTGACATGCCATTAAAATCAATCACTCATGTAACAATTCTTTAATTCTCATTTCATTCATTGCATAACCATCTTCTGTGATGGACATCCCACAGCACTCAATTCATGCCAAGATTTTAAACAAGGCCAAAATACAAATGAAGAACACAAGATTTATAGAATCAGTACAAGACATTGAAAGCATCATTGGTTGATGGAGGAAATATCTAATTGCATCCAAGAACATCAGCTACAAAGTAATTTTATTAATGACTTTCCAATATTCCAGAATTATTTCTTTCTGTCTGCAATCACTCCATCACCTCTATCACTACCAACACCCACATCTCAACAAATATTCCTGGTTACATGCAATTAGAATAACACCTGCAATGTTGTATAGAAAGAGTATGAAAGCAGCAACCATCCTAATTCCATTTCTAAAGAAAGTCATTAGATTAACAGAAGACAAATCTTTAGTTGCATCCAGCAACATTTACAAGAAACAAAGTTTATGACAATGAGCAACAAACTTGCTAAATAGATTTAAACAATAAGTTTTGAATAATAAAACAAAAGCCTGAAAAGTCAGTTTCTGGTCACATAAACAAATCCTCTCTTTATCCCTTACTTTATTTTATTCATTTACTGTTTTATTTTGTTTTTAGTGTTTGTTTTTTTAATTATATATGGTTTTCCTTCCTTCCTATTATGATGAAAAATGAAGTTCTCTAAAATCTACAAATAAACAATTTCCTTCCATTCAAAAGAAGAATGAAAAGAAGAGAGTATCAGAGATACATTCTAAACCGATAACTAAAGATCGGATCCATTTTGTGGCTAGGATAGTTGTGTAATGCCCAACTAGTGCCAGGAGTTGGTGTTTAAGCTCAATAAATAAAAAGCAAGATTTCAAATGTTGGTTTTCCATGCATGCAAAACTTCACTACCAGAAAAAGTGGCTTGACAAAATATACTACCATTAGATACCTCAGTAAGTATATCTCATCTACTTTGATTTGGTTTTAGTGCATATCAACCTTTGTTTGTTATTGAATGCCAAATCCTATTTTTACATATATATATATATTAAATATAATTTGTAAACACATTTGTAGATACACACAGATCAAATAGTTCTATTTCTAACAACTCAATTTAGCCTGAGTCAACGAAGAAATGTTTTCAAGTATTGCTATAAGTCATTAACAATTCAATTAAACATCAGTCATTTGTTTACACACAGTAAAATGATCAAACAGTTCTATTTTAAACAATTCAATTTAGCATAATTCATTTGTTTGCCCTCAGTTTAAATGTCAAACAGTTCTATTTGAACCATAGATAGGACCCTTTCAACCACTACCACTCTGAGCCTGAGTGGACCTGGGAGCAATGGCAATGAAGGGGTACTCCACATCAGTGTTTAGTGTCATATCTAGGACACTTGTCGAGGGGTCTTAACCCCTCCACAGAGATGTAGTCAGTGTATTCAATAGCCCCAGCCAACTAGATTCCTCATCTACTGAAAACATATGCATAGGTAAAGCACGGGCTGCTATTGACAGGTTATCAACCCTATGAAAATCTGATGTGTTAGTATTATTGTATGGTTGCACCACTTGGACTTTCACAAAATGCCTGGAGAAAAGGCAGGTTGGGAACTACACAAGGATGCTGTGTGCTATTTGGAATAAATCCTGGAAGCAGCACCCTACAAAACAGCAGTTGTACAACCACTTATCTCCCATTTCACAAACCATCCAAGTATAATGAACAAGACATGCTGGGCACTGCTCATGAAGTAAGGATCAACACATAAGCAACATTCTCTAACAGACTCCTACACCTTGACATACCAGTGTTGGCTGACCAGCAAAAACTTACATCCATAAACTTTGAGCAGACACAAGCTTCTGTCAAGAGAACTAATCAAGAGCAATAGGTAATAGGTATGGATGGTGAAAGAGTCAAAGGAATTCATTCTGTCAACACACCTTGACAATGATACTTAAACTTGTCCAAGCTTAACTTAGTTAAACATCTATAAATCTAGTTTAGTTTGCTTGGGTTTTATGGCATATTAACCATTGTTGGTTATTTAATGCCAAATCCTGCTTTTACATATCAAATACATGATTTGTAAACACAATTTACAGATACACACAGTTAAATGATCAAACAGTTCTATATCCAAGTATTTAGTGACTGTGGTAATGTATCCATAAATTCAACTGAAATCACACACATGGAAGCACAACTTGAATTCAAATCCTGGATAAGGCTGTTTGTATTTCACTTTTGTGCTAATGCCTTTGGGTAATACACATAGACGTATGTATGTTTACATACACACACACACTCAATATATCTATATTCTAAGACTAATAGAATAATAAAATATATGATGTGCATGTATGTGCAAGAGTTTACAGAAAAAATGTTTTCAGCTATGTATTCAGTCTATTTTTTTAAGAGTATTGAGAACTTTTACACATACCTAATATTTATTTTATGTGTGTTACTCATTACCATCTACTCTGGTAAAAGATAGGATCTTGAATGCTGATATTGGGGGCAGTTTGTCAATCTATTCAGTAGAATGTTACAATACAATTTTTTTAACCTACCCACTCAACTTGGCCTTTTGCTACATTAAACTGATATAAGCAAATCGTAAGAAAAAAAAAAAAAACACTGAATGGTATTTTAATAATTATCTGATCCTATATCCCTATCTTTACTAATTTGAAAGATAGGGATATAGGATCAGATGATAATAAGAATGCCATTCAGCGTTTATTTTTTTTGGTAAAATTATTTTTCTATAAGCATTTACAAAGGCTGGAAGGTTATGGTTAGTACATTAGTCATACAAGTCATTGATGGTGAGTTCAGTCACCACAGGAAGTAACAGAGGTTTTGACTGGGCAATTGATTGATTTTAATAGTATATAAACCCATTGGAGTTATTTTATGCAGAAGTTTAGGAATCATATGCATTGTACAATAATGTTCCGATTTTTGTGTAGTTGTTTTGATGTTTTTTAATATTTCATTTCAACAATATGTTAAAATCCTCAGGGATGTATTCTTAATAATTACTTTGTACGTTACCAATTATGTTTACATTTACAATTACTGGTATAATTTTATTTCCCTTTAAAGCCAAAATATTATCCATGTCAACATTTTTAAATAGGTCCTTCATGTTATTTGCATTGCGAAAAATATTGTCTAACCAGAGCTAAATCTGTATTTTATGAGAAAATATTGCACAGTGTAAGGTGTTGGTTTGGTTTAATGACATATCAACTTGTACATTATTTAATGCCATAACTATATGTATGATTTGTAAATCAAAGTGTAAGGTGTTTGACATGCTATACACTGAGGTTGTTCGAATAGTTTGAATATAAGACTGACAACAATAGTGGGTCTTAGCTAAATCTTTTGTTCAATTTAACAAATATTAACTAAAAAGACTTTTTTTCCTTCTAATATAAAATTTATTGCCTAGTCAGCTGGGGCTGTAGAATATACAGACTGCTTCTCTGCTGAGGGGTAAGACCCCCTCCCCACAACAAGTGTCTTGGATATAACACTAAACAATCTGATGGTGAGGTTCCTGTAGTGCTGGAGCTTTGGGAAATGCAGAGTACTACTTCATTGCCATTACTCCCAGGTCCACTCTGGCCTGGAGTGGTGGCACTTGATAGGATCCTATCTATGGGTTAGATAGAACTAAATTGCGAACTTTTGCTAAACTGAAATAGAACTGTTCTGACATTTAAACTGAGTATTTATGCTAAACTGAATCGTTTGAAATAGAACAGTTTTTGACTTTGAAACTGTACTTACACTAAAATGAATTGTTTGAAACAAATGTTTTGAAATTTAACTGTGTGTGAACCAAAAAACTAAACTTATACTAAACTGAATTGTTTAAAATAGAACTGTTTGACTAAACTGAATAGCTTGAAATAGAAATGTTCTTGTGTACTAAATAGAACTGTTTATTTGTATCAAAATGGATTTGGCATTAAATAACCTACAAAGATTGATATACCATAAACCCAAAACAAACAAACAAAATATAAAATTTATTAAAACCTAACGTCTCTTGATTTCATTCAGAATTGAAAACATTTCAGCACTGAGAGACTCTCTCAAGGATTTATTTGTGAAAGAATCAGACAACACACTAAAGATGATAAAATAAGAAGTAAATGTTTTGCTAAAATTGAAAGACATGCATAACATTTAGTCAAGAGATGACAAAAGCTTTTTAAAAAAAGTTTCCATGCAAAATATCCAAAAAGATATTTAACTGAAGAGTAAAACGAACTTATTGAGAAAACTTTTGAGTGTAAATTGAAAAAACAAAAAAATTATTTTAACTAGAATTAAATCGAAACTAAAGGTTGTCATAAGAGTAAGTACTCTTGACAAGTTAAAGCTAAAACCAACAGTTTTGTTAATTCCAGGGATAGTGTTTTTTGTTTTGCCGTTTAAGGACAGATAATATAATATATAGTATAGATTTTGCACGTGGAATTGGCATCACAGTTCTTTAAAACTATAAAAATAGTCTGTGAGCCATTTTTTCAAAGAAACATTTTTAAAAACTTCTTCCTATTTTTAAAATTCAGGCACATTTAGAATATGTGGTTAAATTAGAAAATTTCATACTTTAATTTAATTTACTCAAAGGGTCACCATACTAAACCATGTTCGTGGAAAGGTGAATGAATACTACCCCTCTCCGATTGCAATTACAAAAGTAAAAGCAAAGATCATTTTCCAAATGTTCTGGGTCTCAGATAATTTGCATGATGTACACAATAAAAGATTTTATGTTTATTTCTGCATCATGCGAAAACCAATTTAAATACCCTAAACAATTTAATATTCGCAGTTAACTAACATTTTAAGTATTTCAAGGGGCAAATAAAAACAAATATAACGAACCGAAATGTTTTTCCTAAAAAAATTTTTTTTTTTAAATAAAAATACACATAATAAATGGCCAAAATGAAATAATTTTATTTCACAGAAAAAAAAAAAAAAAAAAAAAAAAAAAGGTTTAATCCACGGTTGGATTATTATTATTATCATCATAATTCTACTTCACAATCGTAGAAATGGTTTCGTAATATTTTTTCCTCTTTCATTTAAACTTATAAATTTAAAGTGAAAGGTCAGATATCTAGTTCAAAACGAAAATTCGGTTAAAAAATAACTTAACACTTATTTTTCTTTGCTAAAAATGTCACAATTTCTTGGATGATGTAATAATGATGCTACAAATAACGAAAAATATCGTTGCATCATCCAATTTATGACGATTTTTTTTAAGGAGACAAAGTCGTTGTTTGTTTTGTTGTTTTTGTATTTCAAACTAAATGTTAATAGAAACAGAAAAGATTTAAAAATATAAAACAAGACAACGATGTTAAAAAAAAGTACACGTGTTGCAATAATTTCAAAATCTACAACTGACCCACTTTTAATTGTACGGATCGTCATCAGAACAAAAATTTAAAATAACGATGTTTTAAGAAGAGAATTAAATTTACAAAATTCATGGCAATAGCCTCGACTCAATTTTATGTTAACAACACATACATACAAAAGAAAAACTTTTAAAGTTGTTTTCGAGTTATTCGAGTATTCTACATTAATTCGAAACACCACCCGTTGAAACTGAGGATAGAAACAAGTTTCTTATATTGATAATTTGAACAAAAAATATTACAAATTTGTTTTTTAATGTTGGTTTCAGTATTCTAACTGAAACTATCTTATAAGATTTGTCTTCTATATAATAATATTGTTTACTGTACACTGAAAATTTTTTGAAAACTCGACACAATTTATGATCCGACTGGTCATCCGTACGATCTACAACTCGATGAGGGTTTCCCCTTATTCCGTACATATTTATTTTCATTTCATGCAAACCGTCAGAAATACTCAAAATTACATCAACAAAACATTACAAGTAAATTGAAGAAATATAAAAGCAAAAAAAAAAAAAATCATGAAACGATAAAGAATTTGTTTTAATAAAAAAACTTGAACGCTAGAATATGAAAAAGACATATGATGCACCACATGGGAAATAAAATAAAGAATGAAGAAGCAGTTCTTATAATTTTTAAGTCAATGACAACAAAAAGGATTTTTAGGAAGTTTTTTTTTTATCGTTTTATGCAGGATTTTAAGCAACAAATACTTCTTCGATTATAATTCATCAACTAAAAACTTGAAGTTTTGGTAATTTACACGTGAATTGAAAACTTGGAACCCGAAATCAAAAACTTGAGGGACCGAGATGAGATTTCATTTTAGGGGCAACAAAGAAAATGGATTTAATATTTGTATTTTAAAAAAGGCAACCGATGTGTAAATTTTTTTAAAGTTGAAATTTACTTGGTTCTATCAAGGCATGATAGGAAGGATTTTGAGCAAAAAAGAAGAAAAACCTATTAATTGAGCAAATCGTATTTAATAAAAATAGTTTAAAAAGCAAAAAAAAATTGTTTCAGATATGTGTGAAACAACAATCTCCTTCCCACTCAAAAACGAATAGAAAAGACAAAAAATATATATATTATTTACCCGGCAGCTTGATTATCAGAACTTCCCGTGGCCACCATCGTAAAATGATTAGGGGAGGGTAGGATCTGGTCGAACTTTTTTTGAATTAGTGACTTTTTTGGAAAACCAAAAGTGTGTAATATTCGAACTAAGTACTAATTAGACTTGGGCCGGTGTAAAAATATCACTGTTACTGGGTATCAAAAGGGTATTGGTTTGGTTTTATCATTTAGTACTCGTTTGGTATCTACTACAGAAAAAGCAACGTCCACTTTCTCTCACAACTGCTACTACTAATGGCTTGCCGTTATTGAATCAAAGGGGGAAACGTGTCAAAGCGGTGGGGGATGTACACGTGGTGTTCCACTGCGACTGCTACACTGGGGAACTCCTCTCCCTGCTTCTCTTCTTTTTTTTTTTTCTTCTTTTTTAATACCCCTACCGTGATGGCTGACCCAAACGATGAGGAAGGCTGGAGGTTACCGGCGACTAGCAGGGATAAGGAATAACAACTGTCAAACTCTCAATAAAGTCCATCAAAACATTAACTGGCTAGGTAAAGATAATTTATATGGCTTAAAGAAGATTGTGTTCCGCCACTTTTAAAATTCGGTGAGGCTCGGCTTGTTTGTTTTGAGAAATCAACATTACGAAATCCAGTTCTTACCTTGGCTCGAACGTTTATCCCTTTCTATCAAATATCACTCTTCTTCATCCACGAGACAGACCATATTTTTTTTTAATTAAAAAGTGATAAATATTTAAATTTATTGATAACACAATGCTAAATAATAGTGATAAAAAGGTAGGAAGATTATGTTGTTACAGTCTTTACCTATGTAAGGAAGGCCTGTCTGATTTAAAAACCATCATTCAAAATCCTGGTTTTTACTTTGGATCTAACAATTACACCATCCCCTTCCCTACCCCTGGTACCCTAATCGGTGGGAAATAATTCACAACACGAGGTCGGGCGAATGATTCAAACATATAAAAGGGAAATGTGAGACGCTGGAAGATTGTATTGCGTCAATCTTCCAAGTGAAAAATAATCAATCACAATCATTTCGAAATCCTACCTTTACCTAAGATCGAACACCTACGTCTGTTAAATACATAACTGTCTCAGCCACAAGGCATGAGATTTTGTTGGGTTTTTTTTACACAAAAATGTAAAATGTAATGCTTGTCATTTTCATTTTTGTCCTCAAAACAATGTTGAATCCGAATAAGGAATTGATTAAGTCCTTAATAATAATAATAATAATAATCTAATGATGAAGCTGAAGCATGTGAGTTGAGGCCTCGGGCTGGGGGAGAGAGAAAACAACAGAGGGTTTGGATTGTTGCTGTTAAACTTGGGAACTGCAGAGCCAGAGAGAGGAGTTAGAGCGAGGTAGGGTAGGGTTAGGCATCTCAGTGCGTGTGAGGGTGGGTCTGTGCATGTGCGTGCGTGAGTGCGTGTGTATCCCAGAGTGCTGCGTTCAACATGGACGGCTCAGGAAAGGGAAGTTGGCAGTTCGGCCCACTCCTCTTTTTCTTCTTCTTGTGTGTCTGGGGCTGTTCTCTGCCTCTCAACAATACGGCCTCTCGTGCCATTCGCCAACCGCAGACCAACAACATCAGTGGACCTTCAAAACAACAACAACCGTCCCAGTAGCGTTATAAAATGTCCAGAAGAAAACAACTCAAGCCTCAACATTTCAGTGGTGAGTAGCTAAAAAAAATACACACGACGAAATACAAACTCTCAACATGCAAAATTTATTACAGCCTTCCTCTTCCGTTACGAAAGCATGAGAGAATAATATCAGCTAAACGGATGAAATACTTGCTGAAGGTTTTGGTTTTCACTAAATCCAATAATATCCGTCATGATGTTGTTGGCTTTGAATTGTAAAGTAACAGTTTGCATCAGCAGTTCATTTTTTTTTTATGCAGTCAGCCGCACCCACACACATCGTTGTATTTCACATTATTACTTTTTGTAATTCCTCATTTCCCATCGATTCCCTCCCACGAAAAATGATGTAAATCAAACATAAAACGGAATGACATTATTGAGTTTATTTATTTCTTATTTGTTGACATCTGCCCTCGTCACGCCACCCTGGCCCCTCCCTCTCGTTTGTCTCTTGTTGAAAGAGATCATCATCATTCTTGTTTCGGTTCTAAGATAATAAATGACAAAATAGATGACATGGTTTTCTTTCAATAGTGATGGAATGTGGTAGGGAGGAGAAGGACAACGACAAAGAAATGGACAGGGACAGACAGATGGACGGGGGTGGAATGACGTGTTGTACGAAGAGAAGACGACAGAAATAGATGCGAAGAAAGCAGAGAAGAGTTCGCTTTTTTTCAAGGGAGGTCACTCTGTTTACCAGGTGCGTTCAAACTTAGAGAAAAGTTTGAGGAAAAAGTTGAACAAATTAAAACTCTTGAGGGAGAGAATCGATATCGTTGTTCGAACTCTGTCTCATGATGATCATGATGATGAAGAAGGAAGCAAAAATGCCTCTATTTTGTATGACTATGTTCAAATTTTAACACCACATTTGTTTTGTTGCATGAATATTTATCGAAGAAGAAAGATTATTGAAAAGATAACGCAAATAATTGCAACAAACTTTTTTTATGCTTATTAAAAAGTCACATGACCCCCTATTCATTTATGTATCTATTTGTTGAGCAGCATCTTTTTCAATGTTCGTTATTTCTTTATTTGCTATTGAATTTAAATAATTTATTATTTTGTGTAGATTTAAGATTCGTAAACTTTTAGACGAAATGGATTATTGTAATTTTAATGACGTCACTGCACGCGAGTGTTACCGGGTGGATTCATCCTTACAAACTGAAAGCAACAATTCGGAGGGTGGGGATGGGCACAACGACCGCCTGACAGCTGTACTTATCATCATCATCATTTATTTATGACACTATTTCAATTTCTTATGGACATACTCTTAAATATTTTTGGGAGGTATTTTTTTTAAAGTCATTTATTTGAAACGGACGTAGCTTTGTTTTTGCTTTTTAATATATTGTAATTAACTTGATCAAACCTTAGAATATTTGTTTAAATTACTGTTATACGCTTTTTGGAGGGTTGGGGGTGACTTGTTTATGACAGAATCATTTTGTTATTTTAGGCGTTGTTAAGAGAAAAACAAATGTTCCGTTTTCTTGGAGGAACGAATCTTCATTATTAGACTGGCTTTTCTCTCTTCTTGCTTGATTTAGACTCTATGTTTGTTTATTTGAAAATAACTCTTTACGACGCCAGAGTTTAATTTTCACTTCAAAGCATTACTTTTTTTCAAGTTTAGACTAAAATTGTTGCTAGAATACTGCTCTCCTTGCTTCCTACACGCAGAATCATGCTATAATTTCTCCATCATCATTCACAAGTGTTTATATTTGGATTGAAAGCTGAGAACTCCTTTAAAATCAATCAGAGCAGATAATTTTCTTTACTTTTATTTTTATTATAATTATTATTAGATTATACAAGCAATGAAGAAATCATGAAGTGTTCGGTGACTGGGTGATGTCCGACAACAAACGACCTATTTTCCAATTTAAGTTTCCTAATAAGAAAAAACAAAGCATTTTAAATGATAAAATACTACATCATTGAATAATAATTTAATTTTTGGAGAATGGTGGACAATCAGTGAAGATGATGAATTAAATTTAAAACAAACAAAATATCTATTGAAATATCAAGATATACCTTTCTTTTTTAAATACGAAAAACAAGAAACTGGTATTTTCGAAAGTTTAAATCTGCTGTAGGTCACTTACACTTAGTGGCTATGTGAAAGAGGGGCCTTGTTCTCTATGCCCATGTAACCTCTCGACCTTGTCTTCTGTTTGAAAATAATAAATAAATAAAAGCCTACTAAACTATTAACTACTTTTGTTTGACCCAGGTTTCTTTTCCTCACATCAACAACATTTTTTTTTTACTAGTTTAAGTTTCTGCTTCGTGCTTCTGATATATGTATTTATTTTATTAATTCATAAAAAACATTAAACACATTATAAATTATAAATATGAAGAGAAAGGAAATTTGAGTACACATATTTTCTTCTTGGAGCCGATGATAACTCACTCGCTTGACTCTATGCTGTGTATTAATTGTGAGTGTCAATTTAAAATGTTCAAAATTAAAAGAGTTAAGTTTTCCCCTTCGGTGCAGCAGTGCATTTTTTGTTGCATAAAAAATTGATTCATCTCTACTACAGAAAGAAGAGCAACATATTTGCGATGGAAACTACTGCAATGACTTGTGATGATAAATCGACCTCTTTCATTTTGTTTGAGAGCTCAATACTGGCATCATTCATTGACTTGGTTGAAAAACTGAATTATAGTCGCTGTCCTAGTTACCGCACCTCAGATGAAGAAGACTTAATTATCATCCTTTACTACAGGTAAAAAAAAAAAAAAAAAAAAAACAACAGCAACCATTACCTATTAATGGTCAGTCATCCAGTGGAATTCACAGTATTGATGCTGCTACGTGTGGCGCAAGACGAACAGGAAAAAAACCTGTCTCAAAAAAGTATCTATTGATTATTTTGTACCGTCGTTATGACCAGAAACCTGCTACCATTTTCTAGTCTGTCACACGTGTTGTTTTTGAACGGCGCTTTCTTTCTCTTTGGTTGGCTGTTGGTATCAGTTCTAACTACACAATAATCATATTTACGAGTTCATCTTTGATTCATCTCCCTTTAAAATTTATAAAGGTAAATAAATAATACAAAGTGTCGGCATGCATTACCCAATTAAATCTTCTTGTCGGTCACCGCCGGATATAAGACAGTTTTTCGTCTGCTGCAATATAATCACGGTTACTTGGTCAAGTTGGCACTAGTACATATATATATGTGTGTGTGTGTGTGTGTGTGTGTGTATTTTTTAGTCACCGCCACCAAATTCGAGTGAGTGAATGAGACACAAAAATGGGATCAAATGATTGCATTGATACGTTGTTTTTATTACACAAAAAGGTGAGAGGAGGTGTGTAGTGTAATGAACACCTGCATTGGTAGCAGCTCTCCTAGCGATTATTATTATTATTATTATTATTATGGCATCCACCGCCGCCACCTTCCCAATCGTGACAAATTCCTTTACTTCGTAGTTTTCGTCGTGACTTGGCGGTGGGGAAAAAAGAGGTGGGTATAAATAAATAAAAGAAGTCTACCCAGCCACCCCCTTCCACGTGTCTACCAAAAAAAATTTTGTCCTAATGCATGCAATAAACCCTAAGCACCTCCACCCTCTCCTAGGTCACCCTACCCATCGCCCTCTCCCAAGCCACTGCTAATTCCTTGCTATTTTCAGCGCGTCATGATTTAATTTGCGCTTTAAGCACGTAGCATGTGCAATGCGAAGGTTAAACTGGGCCACGCTAGACACACACTGACGTGGGAGGGTCGGACGACGACGGCGACAACGACGATAATGATTACTACTCCCTTCACATTCACTGCCTGAATGACGACAATGATGATAACATTATTAATTTTATCTTTTATTTTTACCCAAATTAAGCTCTGGCCTACGGTTCGGTTTATATTCTCGTTTGTTCGTTTTATTTTATTATTCACCAACACTGCTTAGTGGTTCGTTTTAGTGACTGACTTACCACTGGCTCATCTCTCTCTCACACAAACACTAACACACACACACACACACACAAACACACGTGCGTGCGCGTCACTGTTAGAGCTTGCTAGTACTACGACTATCACTTTTACTGGTAGTGCAAGTCGCTAGATGGTGGTGATACTAGTGAAGTTAGAAGTACTAATAATGTCGTCAGCAGCAGCTACTAGTTTACTCGTTACTCCAAGCATCGCAGATGAAATTCGCGTTATGGATATTATTGAATCAGGTTGGAAGTTCCAAGCAAATGCTACTCATAATGCAAACTTCGTTGTTGTTTTTTAAGTATCATTAAAACTAGTAAAAAGTATTGCTTCTTCATATTTCCTCTCCCCCTCTTACCACCGCTGTCCTATGTTGCTTTGGGATTTTTGTTGTGCAATTCGTTTGCCTTTTCCGTTACGCTTCAGGGAACTGAGGGATTGTTCTTCAGTGCTTCCTTTGCCTCCTAGAATTATAAAATTAATAAATAAAACTGACTGTGATGCATGACGGGCACGTCGGCCTCACACTAATATTTCAAAGCGAGTATTTCATAATTCGAATAACTGTGGGTGAGCCGATAAGAATTATGACAACTATGAAGAAAAAGGTGAAAGAATCTTTAGTCTTTTGACGACAACGAAGAGTGACCACCGTTGTGGAATGGGGAGGAGGGGGAAAAAGTTTATAAGAACATTCCTTGACGCACGTGTAGGTAAAAACAATTAAAACACATTATTACCAACATGATTTGAATGTGCGTTTGTGTCTGCTTTCTTACTTAGAATCTGCAGCACAAGGAAGGCAGACAAGGCGAACTTCAACACCAATGCACGCCACATACTTTGTTGTATAAGAGGAGGGAGGGAGAGAGAGGAATGAAGATAACTAGAGAGGGAGAAACGCATTGTTGGGCAAGGCAGACTAATCACTAAGCGAGGGTGGTAGCCAGCACGCACATTGCACATACGCACGCACGCACTAAGGCAATAATCATCATCAGCAGTTCCAACTACTAGTTTCACACCAACCTCGTCGTACTAGTTAGTAGGTTGTCTCCTCCTTCGCTCTCCCCCTGAATCCCCATCAGGCGTACAACTAGTAGCAAGTAAACGCAAGCTCTTCTTCTTACCAATACCACCTTTTAGCTACTAAATGGGCAAAAGGCAAACAAAAACTACGGCGACCACCACTACCATCACCACCACGGCTTTAGCAGCAAAAAGGCGGCCGGTCACACGCATCTCTTCGAGTATGTAAGCAAACCCACTTGTTCCAAATAATAATAATGATGATAATAATTGTCTGTTGTAAACTCCTCACCCTCTGCTCACATTTTTTTCACACCCAGGTGGTCAATAACAACAACTCCGCTCAGTCATTTCCACGAAAAGAAAAAAGACATCAAATTTCGAGTGTCTGTCATCGTCTACTTTTCAACTACTCAGTGGTCGGTCAGTGTTAGTTCTTTTCTTAAACTTGTTGTTAGTGGAAGTCTGTAGAATTAGGAAAACAGGTTGTTTTGGGGTCCGTCTTCTTTTTGGTTGTGCAAAGTGGCAACCAGTGAATGAAGGTGGAAGAGGTGGCTAGATTTCTCCTCTCTCTCTCTTTCTCTCTCTTCTATTGATGAATCGAGGGTTGAAGTCAGCGTAAAGTGAGAAGACCAGGTAGGCCTGCACATACCCTTCACACACATTCATGCATGTACATGTCTAGTAGTTGTCGGCCGTTGCCGCCGCCCCAATCCATTTGTTGTCGATGATGATGATGATGGTGGTGACGGTGGTGTTACGCCCGTGTGTATATGCTTAGGCTGTTTAATCGATACTCACCGTCGAATCATCATCATCATTGAAATCACCAATCTATGCTTTCACTTCTCTCTCGTAACTTGGTCTCACCTTCTTTGTTGTTGTTACTAGAGAATATTAAATGCAGAGACAGACAGACAGACTGACGGGGGGGGGGCTATCAGGAACTGTAAATAAATCTCCGTTACAAAATCAACTTTTGAAGAAGCGGTTCCCTGTCAGAACTCACTCCCATACAAAAAAAACTTGTCCACCTTAAGAGGAGACAGTTTGTTGTTGTTTTATTGCGATTTTGTTTTGGGTTTGTTTTTGTTTTTTGTTGTTTTTTTTTTTTATAGAAAAACTCAATACTGCTAGTTAGGGTGGTAGGTTGTTGAACAAACCGGTAAAGTTGTATGTAGGAGTTGTGGAAGGAAAGGATAGTTGGAAAAAAATGACTTGTTAACTAAGTAAGTAAAAAGCACTAGTTACTTAGTACTCGGTGGTATTAGCGATTGTGTGTGTGTGTGGATGCAGTCTTTGTGTCTCACGCACGAAGTGTGGCGTGTATTTAGAAATAGGCACAGACCGAGAGCTGTTAGTGGAGGGAGAGGGTAGCCAAGTTACAACACACTCACATCACGATGGTGAAGCGGAGTAGAGTGACGTCTGTGTAGATTGAACGAAGAGAAAGAGCGTCAGGAAAGAGAGGGAGTGTGTGTGAGTGAGTGCGTGCATGCGTGCGTTTAGAGATTCGCACGCACACACAGTATAGAGGAGAAGGAAGAGGAGGAGGAGGAGAAGAGAGGGAATGTCAGTGAGCAAATGCGTGCGTGCGTGCTTGTGTGTGTGTGTGCGTGCGTGACTTGGTGTATGCGTGGAAAGGAAGGCAGGAAGGAAGAGCTGGGCTGGCTAAGCAGGCTCGGGCGACGAAACGGACTGACAGACAAATAATAGACGCACATACACACACGCACACACATACACACACGCGTGCGCGCAGATCTGATATTCATCGAAACGCACGCACGGTCAGACACCGACATACGCAACCAATCGTCTGCAGTTGTTCGTGTATAGATCTATTTAGGTGTACGTATATGTCTGTTCGTACGTGTACAGAGTAACATGCATTTGAGTGAATACTAAGAAGAAGAAGAGAGGCAAAAAAGAAGCTCTGTGTTGTTTGTTTGTCTCTCTTTCTCTCTCTCTTTCTCTCTCCAGGTAAGAAAATCTCCTTTTCCAAGTGAAGCTCGTCTAGCATTTTTTAAGTTAAAGTTAATGATATCACTATTAATTGCTTATTTTCTCGAGACTCAAATTATTGTTTTTCGTTATTTTTGTGAGTGGTGTCTTGAAGATTTTGGGGGTGTATAATGCCGTTGTTGACAGATAAAGTGGTTGTGATGAAGATCAAAGTCCATCAATGGGACTGAAGAAGTGTTGTTTGGTTAATAATGAACTCCCCTCCTCATAAGCATTGATGACCCTTCCCTGTCCCCACTATACTACTGACTCTTTTTATCTACCACCTCTCTCTCTCTCTCTCTCTCTCTCTCTCTTTTTCTCTCCCCTCGATTTGAAAGACTGTTCTCTAACACTTGACATGTTGCTGCTCTAAAAACTACTCTCTCCTCAAAAACGTAACTATTACTTAAAGAAAAAAAACAGCCTTTTCCTATCATGGTTGGTTCGATCTTGTCAATTTCAGTGATAAAAGCATCGAAAGTTTAGCGCATGTATTTAATCATGGTTCAAGTAGAAGCTCCTAATTCATGATGATGATGATGATTATCATCCTGATGGTTAGTTGGTCGATGGTTGGTTGGATGGAATTCCCACACCCATTTAAATCCTGCTGGCTGTCATCATCGACTCTTGAATAGAAAACGTCGCCGCCCTTGTCGATGATTACATGCACATCGTTAAAAAAAAATCAACTTCTCAACAAGTGTTGTCGCTTCCCAAGAAAATTAAGAATCATTGTGTGTGTGTGTGTGTGTGTGTGTGTGTGTGTGTGTGTGTGTGTGTGTGTGTGTCTCCTAGACAGTTTTGAAATTCGTCTTGTTTATCTTTCATTCAACCACGTTTCATTCTGGGGTTTTTTGTTTTTTTTTTTAATTTGACATGAATTTTTTTTTTTTTTTTTTCGCACCTCTCCTCCTTCAACCAGATCTGCTCTAATTAGTCCCTAGGAAAAAATATAAATCCTTAGCTTAAAAATCTGAACAAGAAGAGACATTTATGATGACTGTTGTTGTTCGTAATTTATTTGGCGATCTGTTAACCTGACCAGGTTTGTTTGTTTGTGTGTGTGCGTGTGTGTGTGCAGCAGCGACTGTTTGATACAGTATAGTCAATGTTTCACTCATATGATGTGGGTAGGGGTTAACATACCTAGTGACTGGGGAAAATTTAACTACTATTGTACTATAGGAATTTCGTCGACCGACTGATTTTTATCAGGTTCAGTGAGTGGGAGAGGAGGCGTGGCCCTTAAAATGCTTACGATTTGCATGGAATTCTCCTGGGAGTAACAGTCTGGGCCATCAGACTGGTCAGTCTAGTGGGTTCATTTTGGTGGGGATTTTTTTGTGTGTGAGGTGCAGAATGATTATATTGGGTTTGCAGAGAAAGCGAGGGAGATGATTGTTATAAACAGTCACCAACATACCATTATTTTGGATACTTAATACTAGGTAAAATATAATGTGTTGAATTTTATTTTTCTAGTGACCCAAGAAAAAGTAGTTAATAGTTGGCCTTATAACAATCATGTATAAACAAAACTTTACCTGCACTTTTGACTGTGACAGTTAACAACGAATAAACGAATATTTGAAATGAATGTAAATAATTTACATTCAAAAGCTACTTTTTAAAAAATCTATTTTATTCTTTGTCGTGTCTTTGATGAAGCGTCACCATGTTGTTGTATTTAACTTCACTTTTCTTATTAAAACTTTTTAATGTGTCACGGAAACGTGTTTCTATTTTCAAGCTGAATTTTTAAACTGTCAGTCAATTAATTGCCCAACCAATAACCATGTATAGGTACACGTGTGCTAAAGCGATCTGGGATCAAATCCGGACAAGATAAATAAAATATCATTCTCTCGTTCACCAGCTAAAAATGAAATTTTTTGTTTTCTCGGTGGGGAGGATTGAAGATGTTTTTATAGTCCAAATAAAATGATATGATACGTGTGTGTGTGTGTGTGTGATTTTCAAATTGCAAATGATTTCATTTTTTTTTTTTTTTTTTTTTTTTTTTTTTTCAAAAGAAAATAATGATCCTCGTTCTGCAAATAACAAGGAAAAGCTTTACAATTTACTCTCTTTACGTCATGAACACTTTCACTGATATTCTTAGTTTCGATCAGCTATCTATCTATATATACTAACTTTTTTTTTAAATTTTATCTAAAACTTTCACTGTTCGCACCTCTGTAATGAGGTTAAATAAAACTTGAAAACTTACTAGTCTAATTTCCTTTTTTATATGTATTTTCTTTGAGGTGAAGGTGGATAAATACCAGAAACATTTAAACAATTCTGGAACAGATTGCTTAGAGAGACCAGCTCGTTAACCATTGCATTAATAAAATTGAAATATTATTCTACAAATAATTGATTTTCTTCAATAATAAAATCTCTCTACTATCGTAGTCAATGCGATGTTTTTTAATGGCTTGTTTTCAAAACACAATATAGACGTGAGCGAGTCTTTAAAAACTCTTCTTTTTTTGCAATATATGGAATGAAAAACAAATAACCATTTGAAGTTTGTAATCTTTAGTTTGGCAGAATTCCTTAGTTGTATCCCTTCCCCTTGCGATTGCTATTTTATTCTAGGGAAATTAACAGCCTAGGCTTATTATATAAAATCAACTTAGCTTTTTTTCTTGTTTTTGTTTCTTGACAAACTTTCACTTTGATTAGTTGATAAAACAATTTTTTTACTTATTTTTTTATTTTGGTAATTCACTTAAAAAAAAAACATCTACCGTACCGGTCACACAGTTTCAAATTTACTAACATTTGAAAAAAGCCCATTTGTGTTCCTTTGCTCAGGCCAAATGTATGATAGGTATCTTTCATATTCTCTCCCTCTGGTTTTCCAAATACCATTTTTCTTCTGTTGAATTCCCATAGCTTTTCAGTTCTGCTGAATAATTTCCATCCGACACAATAGAGCTTTCTCAGTAACAAGTGGTCATTCTAGCATGATTAGTAGAGTCACTATCCAAATAGTAAATGCTGTCTGGAAAATATTAAGAAAGAGAACCTCTCTCAATGGATAACTATACTGATTATTGAAGGGAGAAAAAGTTTCAACTTTATTCTTCAGTTCTTTATCCTGTTTAATGGGGGGGGAAACATCACAAGTTTTAAGTTATAAGGAGAATAACAACCAATTAATCCTAAACATTAGAATAATTTGAAAGAATTATGATTCATGATTAGATGGCATTTTAAGATGTCATTTTGTTTTGTTTTTTTTTTCTATGTTACTATTACATGGATAGTTAGGAATTGTGTTAGATCAAGTAAAAAAGCAATATTTTTTTCTCTTCAAAATAAATAACTCTTCTTTGAAATATTGGATGTTAGTGATCGAATATATGTCATTTTCTTTTCACAAAAGTGGAAACAGACATTCTTGGCAAGTTTATTTTCCAAAATCAAATTTTAGATTTAGTAAAAAGATTAAAACTTCAATACATCTTGTATTTTCTTTCCTTATTTGAAACTGTTCATACCTGCTGGTGGGGGATAAATTTCAAGATTAAAAACTTAAATTTTAGACACTTTTTTAAAATGTAAATTTATATTTTGTTTTGATAAAATTATCTTAAAATTAATGTTTACCAATAGAACTAATGTTTGTGGGTGTGGAGTAAATTCATTAAATTCTACTTATCTGGATTAGCAGAACTTTGAATTCTTTGGTTCCTGCAATAATTAAAAAAGCATCATATTGTTGCTTAACTCTTTGATCAATTATATTTCTTTAAAAAATATTAAAAATCATGCTCTGATCACTGAGATTGAAAATTGCTTTAATCAAATATATTTCTCTGTGTAACTAACCTTTGCTTATGATGTAGTTGATGAATGTAAATAATCTTTAAGGAAGTTTTGCTCACATATGTTTAGATGACTTGTCTCCCTTCAGCTACATCTTGCTTTTGGTTTCTTCAGTGCTTCAAGATTGTCATGTTAGCTACAGTAATAAGACAAAGTTGTTTACTATTTAACTTACCATTAAGATGGCATCAAATTTGACCCCCAGTAAATCTAAACTGACAGCTCAAGAATGTAAATTGTTCTGAGAAAAATTAACTTTAAATTCCTGCTTGCAAAACTTTCTTCAAAATTCCTAGGAAATTTCTTTCTTTTAGTACAGAATTAAAGCTAGATTTGTTTTAGTCACTTTATTTACTCATTCAGTATGATTCACCCCACCCTCCATTTCTGATAACTATGAAAGATAACACTTTAGTGTTAATATCTACTAATTAAAGCTTAGTTTTAGCACAAGACCACTAATATAAGACATTCTGTGAAGAACACTTCAGTTGAATAAAAGCTACAAGTTGTTTATTTCTTCCCATTTTGCTTAATTTTCAAGATTGTACTTATTTCTTCATAAATATCCATTTCTCTTGATAATTAAGTTTTGATTAGTTTTACTTTCATAGATGCTACCTCTTGATCTTGATAGTATTGATATTCACAAATTGTAAGAGAGTAAAAAGATTGCTACATGTAGCAATCTTTCTACTCTCTTAATTCAAATGAGGAGGTAATGCTTCTGTATCCATGTTAGTACTAATGTATGGTTGTACCATTTGGATTCTAATTAAACATCTGGAGAAAAGGCTAGATGGAAACTACACAAGAATGCTGCATACTATTTTGAACAATTCCTGGAAGCAGCACTCTATAAAAAAGCAGCTATATGACTACTTACCTTCCATCTCACAAAACCTCCAGGTAAGATAAACACTGCTGGGTAAGTAAGGACCCACTCATAAGCAACGTTTTCCTATGGACTCCTACACATCGACACACCAGTGTTTGCTGACCTGCAAAAACTTACATTCATCAGCTCTGTGCAGACACTGGATGCCACCTATAGGACTTAGAGTGATAATCAATAGAGATAGATGGTGGGAGAGAGTCATGGGGAGTTCATGTTATTGGCACACCTTGATGATAATGGTAATGCCTACCTTGGGAAATATACAATTTTCGCAGCCAAGTCATGTTCACTCTTATTGTTAAACTAAACCAAACTCTCAGTCTGCAAGTGACAATCTCCAAAGTAAAATTCAGATATTTTGCTTGTAAATCAAACAAAGCAAAATACTTTTTGGAATTATCTTTTCTCTCAATGCAAAAAAATGTCTCTTTATTAATAAACTTTCAAATTCTTACGATACCAAATTGTATCAAAACCAACTTTTTTTAATTATTTAATAGAAAGTTTTGATATAGAAATAAGATGAATAAACTTGTACCTATAAATTATTTATAAAAGTGAAAACATTTCTGTTAAAGCTGTCTAGAATTGTTGTTCAGGCATGCATTGACCTTAGTTTGTAAAAAGGTACCAGTGTGGACCTAAAACTACTTGATAAAATTCTTTAAATAAGTCTATGAATTTGTTTTAATCCCTTAAAAATGTTGTGCTTTAGCAAAATGAGTATCATTTGCCTTAACAAATGAAAAACATCTTTTCATTAACATCAATTAATAACTGCAATTCACTATCATTATTTTAGCTTGCAACTTTTCATTGCTTAAGTTGTCATCGTCCAGGTTAAAAATACTGTAAGGGTAACTCACAGCCAAACTTTTTTGGAGTTTATTTTTCTGATGCAGTTATTTAAATTTGCAAAAGCCTGACCCAATGATACTTACATCAGAAAAATAAGGTCTAAAAAGTTTGACTTACTGTACTTTTAACATGGACTATCAAATATTTTTAAAACATTATAACAAGTGTAGGGAGTGATATATGTTGTGAAGTTTTGGAAGCTTTTTCTTATTTCTGTATATTCATTTATCTAAAAAAAAAGTTATTAAATATTTAGTTGACAATTGAATGGAAAATACTTGTTTGGGTTGGAACAATTAAAAAATTTGCAAACCAAATTGTTAACTTTCAAGTTTTTAGTTAGTTAGCACTTTTTTGTGGGGTGGGGGATTCTCCCATCTTTTCATGAATCTGTCTTGGCATTTCTATTATGGCCATATTAGTTGATTTTCTTATTCAGTGGCTGGTTTGTATTGTTAGAGGTTTTTCTTTGTTGATTCATGGTATGTATCTTTAACAATGTTGGGAGCATCTTGTTGCAATACCACTGACCAATGGATTTCTTATACAGACCTCATTAGAAATGACTTTTCATGAAAAACCCATGAAACCAACATTTCCCAAAATCTAACAAGGATTAAATCTCTATTATTAATCAGTTTCAGAAACAAAATATATACAAAGTGTTAATGGAAAACTTTGGAATGTTCTTTTATTCTTTATCTATATTTTTAATATGGGATTTTAAGTAATCTCAGTTACCGTACTCATGGCTTTTTCTTGATCTAATTTTTTATCACATTTTTTGTGATCAATTACTTGACTATTAAACTTCCTATGTTTAACTAATTCTCCATTGGTGTAGAATGTGACATGTGGGTGAAAAAAAATTTCGTAGTCTTCATGACTTATGTCATGAAGTTGTGTGACTATGACCTTCTCCTTTGGCGTAATGAGATGGTAGGTTTGGAATCCCCAGAATCAAGTTTACCTTGTTTTTTGACATATCTTACCTGAAATTGAGAATACAACTGAGGGAAAGATACAACACTTTGATCTCATTTGGAACATTCATTCCTTAAGAGCTCATTTTTCATAGATGATATCTTAAACATTTAGGCTAACAAAACTATTTCAATTTAACAGGGGTCATATCTTCAATCTTATTCTGTGTGTGCACACATGTGTATGTGTGTAGAGAGAGAAAGGTAGTTTGAAAAACCAAAAAAGCGCTTCTTTCCATTTATCAACTATTTCGATTTACATGTTTTGCAAATTCTTTGCAATATGGAACATTAGCTGTTTTTTTATTTTGCTTAAATAAACTATTAAAAAATCCAGGTTCTTGAATCTAATGAAATTATGATTACTACTTATTTTAACCTGTAATTATTTGGCTCTTTGAATTAACATGGAAAATAAAATGATTATTTTTCACTGGGTTCCTTCAAATAGAAATAAGTCTAAGACTTCTGTGAAATGGATGTTCTATCTTGATTATATTAAAAATCATTCTTTCTCTCTTCATCCAAAGCAAATGTACATCTGGTTGATGAGTCATCAGTTGATTCCAGCTTAGTTATAGTTGCTTGGCTAAGTTAGGGTAGTTTTTTATTTTTCATTTTTTTGTTTTGGATTTGCTTAGGTTATATCTGGTGCTGATTTCCAGCTGTCCTGGTCATTGAATGTAAGAAACAACAATAGGATATCACTTTGATCAAGCAGTCTGGAAGTTGGTGTGAGATTGTTGTGTTATTCACCCAATGGTCAAGACATGAGTACAACAGTGAGTATCAACAATTTGCCCTTGTTCTGTTCAAGCAATTGGATATTGATGTGAAAAAACCCCAACAAATTTCACTTCAGGACTGGGCTTACCAAACAAATAGTAACTCATAGTTAGGTAGACTAGTAGGTCAGGATGTCAACACTGAGTAATCTATTATTACTAGTAATAAGATAATAGTGGTGATAATTGAGTAGCTACCTTAATATGTCCACAAATACAAAAGTGAGAGATCCAAGAAGTATAACCTCTTGGCTAGAGATCAGTCTAGTCAAAAGTTATAGAAGAGTACAAAGGTTTCACTGATTTTAACCAATCTCTGTTTACCTTTAGATTTGGGCAAAGTCAACCTGAAAGAGTAAAAAGATAAAGTGCAAAAGTAAAATTTCTTGAGGAAACTATGCATGAAGAAAATAGTGTTTCCTGTTTAAAAGTTAAAGATTTTCCCAGCTCAGAGCTACAATGTGGTTCTTTGCATGACTCTAAAAAGTTGATCATACAATCTGGGATGAACAAACTGATACCTAAACTATTGACATTTAACCAGAAGCTCATCTCAGGCATTAATCAAACCCAAGGAAGGCTAGTTTATCCTAATGATCAGAAGATACACTTAAAAAATACAGAATAGTCCTATCAGATCATGTACCCTTTAGAATATTCTGATGTCCTGGTTCCAGTACTGGAGCTCTGGAAAGTGTGGAGTACACCTTTATTGCCATTACTCCCAGGTCCACTCTGACCCAGAATTGTAGTACCTGTTAGGATTCCGTCTATTGGTCAAATAGATATGTTTGTGAATTTTTTGTATTAGAAAAAATACTTGATATTATATAACCATGTTAAAAAAAAACCCTCTTAAATTACATTAAAGAAGCAAATATAAACTATGTACACAATTCCCGAACCTCTAGGCATAAAATAACTCTTAACGGGTTGACATACTGTTAAAATCAATCCATCTTAAAGAATATTTTGCCTCTCATACAAGGTGTAAAACTATTACTGATGACTTAGGTTAGTGTCGAGTGAGATAAAATGTAAGCTGCTTCTGCTACTAGAAAACATGTTCAGTAGGTGTGGCTGTCTACAATGGTTTTAAATTGCTCCCTCTTGTCCCTTCTTTCCCAGATCTTAATCCAGAACACTTTCTCTCTTTCCTAAATTTTTCTAGAATGAAAACATTTTAATTAACTCTCCTACAACCAAATTATTTATTACTTTGATTTGGCTTAGCTCATTGATTTTGTTAAGGCTGTACATTAGGTTTCTTTGTCAAGGGTAGTGGAGGGAGATCAATATGGTTTTAGGTAGCATTTATTTTTCTTCTCTTCTGTGTGATATTTAGTATTTATCTCTATATGTCTATAGTGGTACTTGGTATTAACAAAAAAACAGAACAAAAACACTAGTTTTTACTTGAAGTCATCTAATTATATCCAGCATCCACTTAGTAGAAGAGAGAAAAGTTTTTCCCAAGTTCCATTTTGAATTATGCTTGCATTAGATATTTTTTCCTTATTTTTTTGCCATTTCTGATATCTGGCTTCATAGAATTCTGTTTTTGATAGAAATCAATTCTATTGAGCACTTGATAATATTGGGTTTTCTTGCCCACAACAAGTGCTTTGTCTTTCAGGGTTATCTCTAAATAGTTTCTTTTTTTTTATTAGGCATCTCAAATCATTTTTGTTTAGATTTTCTTTGTCAGCTGCAATTGGCCTTAATGTATCATGAACAATTGTAAGTCACCCTAATTCACTGACCTACAGTTGCTCATCACAAACAACTCTTTTCCAATATTTTATTTTGCCTTTTTATTATTACTAATTTTTTCCCTTTTTTTTTTTCTTTATCTATCATCATCATTGCAACTATTTTGGATGTAAAAATGTATTGCTTTTAATAAGATTCTTTACAGCATTGATTGTGTTGTTGATATTTTCATAGTCTCTTGCTTAGTGTTATTTTTTTCTTTCTTCCAATGTTTGATAGTGTTCGTTGCAGGGGTTTAGAAATCTTCCTTTTCTCTTTTTGTCAGATCTTCATCCTCTTCATCCTCTGAGCAAGCAATGTCAGTGATGGTAGTTTTGGGTGGCTTTCATTCACAAGCCTTACGGATGAGTGGCCAGTCAGATTTTCTGGCTTCAAACAAGTTATCTAGTTGCAAGGTAAGGCTACCTAGGAACTTTGTTTTCTATCCTCGGGTTTTGGTCTCGTATTTGTGCTCTGTGGTCTTATGTAGAGTGTTTTCTTTCAGTCCTATTGATTGTTTGTTGGTTACCAATTTCTGTCTTGATATTGTTATATATTTTAGAAACTTTTTCATGGAGAAATAATTCTCTGCATAACTTTTATGAAAAAAAATTATAATCTTAATGTTTACACAAATCAAATGGATTTTCAAAATATGTATGTGTATGATATCTTGAATTTTTTTTTTTAATTTATTATTTGAAAAATCCCTCCTTTGAAAAAAGTTTATCTCTTTTTAAAAGGGGAAAATGAAGTTAAATATCAGTGAAAATGACAGTTGTTATTACCTTTAACAACATATTCTTTAGAAATATTCATTTATAAATATTCATTCTTAATATAGCAATTGAAATTTCATTGGGAAAATGATGTCTTCTAATTCTTACTGCTTAGTATTGGTGCTTTTCAGTTAAATTTACTCAAAATATCTTCAAATGCAAATGTTTTCTGTGAAATCTATTTTGGTTAGTCATCTACTTTAAGAAAGAAAATTGAAAAAAAAAACTATTTTTTGTATTTCATATTTCATTAGAAGAACAATTAATCTCTTTTTTGAGGACTTTTGCTCTTGTAGTAATTAGAGTTCATTCTTTTACACTTGTTTGCTTTAATAGAAATGAATTTCAAATAAGTTCCATGATTTTTAATAAGCCAAGAAAACTTTCATGATTCCTCGCAAAAGAAACTTTCTTCCCTCTTGTCTCAAAGCCACAATTTTTATGTTTGTCTGTAATAGTTTTATAATCTTATTCAGCAACATTTGTTTTTGTCTATTTGATATCTTCTTAATCTCATTAAAGTTTTAATTATCTATCAGTTAAATAGAATTGATTCTCTTAAAACTCATTTCTTTTTTTGATAATATGATCAAGTTGTTTATTCAGGCATTTATTTGTTTATTTGAGTGACCTGAGAACATGTCTTATTAATTGTAATATTTGTTTGTTTAATCATAAAGATCTTTTCTGTGTCTTGAAGTTGTTCATCTTTTTTCAGTTAGATGGAATCTTCTTTTCATAAGATTCTATCCTTATGGATTAAAAAAAAAAAGACTATTTAAAATCCCAAATTAGTAATTGGTGTATATTTATTTCTAATACACTCAATCATGTTTTGTTGAATTTCAAAGGTTATTTAGTACATTGTTCAGTTTGAACTATTCACTGTTAATCACCAGTAATTCCCAACAAAACCTGCTTGTATAAAAATCATAAAGACACATTTTATTTTTCCACTTAGTCACACTTTTCAAGTTCTTTATGTTTCATAACAAAAACTGATCTACTATATGCCTATTTTTAAAAAAATTAATCAACATTAAATGTTTTTCCTTTTCTTTCTAATCTCTTAGAAAGTTTTGGTTTGGATAATGATAAAATTTAAAGCTCTTAATTGAAGGAAATGAAATGCAAGGAATGATTTCTAATTTTTACTTTAAAGAAAGATTTATTGTGATTTTATACTGACACTGTAAATTCAATGTGCAATATCTTATGTTTTTTTTTAATATGAAATGATTTATATTTCATTTTTTATTGTTAACATACATTTGGAAAGTTTATTAAAAACAAAGAAAATGGAGAAAACATTTTTATAGGATTTAGGTGTTTTTATCACTTATTCTATGAAAAGCTCTTTTAGATACAAGTTGCTTTAGGCTAATTGTCTAATTTGATCTCACCTATAAGTTCTAATAACATTGGTGTTATATTAATATCATAGGTTGTTTTTTTTTATCTTTGGCTATTTTTCTACCTCTGGCTCCATCTTAGCTGTTAAGTATTAATTCTTTAGAATAGAAGATTCTTGTCAAAGAAAACAATTAAGTTTTGTACTGGATTCCTTGCAGTTTGTCAAAACAGTTTTCATCTTTTATTTTTATTTGAAAGCAACAAAAAGTAAAAACTGCAACAAGTCCCCAAGATGGTTTTAAGATGGCACACAAAAACTCTAAATACTTTTTTGAAACTATGTACCTTATAAAAGGAATACTGTTAAATTTTTCAGAAAAAACAACAAACTGATATTTTGATTCAAAATTAAAAAAAATTTCAGTTTAATTATTTGTATTTCTTAATGATTACTTTGGTGCAAAACTCTTAGAACTAAAGACAAATTTTGTTTAAAATGTTTTTAGCATTTTACTAGATTGCTACTAATTTATTTTAAAAACAGATCACCTTTTTAACTAAAGAAACTTCATAGGAAAGTAATAGGAATTTTGTTACTATAAAATAATGTATGAAATGTTTTGCAAGGCTTAACTATTTAGGACTTGTATTTCTGTATATATATATATATATATATATATATATATATAGATATAGTGCCTCAAGATAGATGTTACTTATTAATATGATGATGATTTATTAGAGACAATACTGGTCATTTGGAACTTGTCTTGTAAAAAATGCATCCTTTGAGCAAGAGACATCAGATCAATGCTTTTTTTTTAATTGTTATTATATCAGCTTCCAGGACATGCAATCTTTTTTCTTTTCTTTTTTTCTTTTTTTTTTTGTTGTGGAGTTTCTTGTCTCAGTAATAAATCATTATCATATTAATGGGTTGCATCTATTTTGAGACAGTTTTGAATGATTTTGTCTCCTAATAAGTAGTGATGCAAAATATTTTTCCTCTCTTGTCCAAGGTATTGTGATCAAAGATTAATAGTTGTTATGATATACTATTTTCAAATCTGAAACAAAAGAAGAACACAACATTATTATCAGTAGAGCTATTAGCTGTCACATGGATCCCATATATATTGATACACCCTGTGTGTATATATATATATATATATGTGTGTGTGTGTGCATGTATATATGTATGACTGTGTATATAAATGTGTATGTGTGTGTGTATCTATAGATATGTATATCTTTATGTATGTATATATTTTTATGCATATGTGTATACCTCCATATATATTTGTGTGTGCGTATGTGTGCATATATATATAATGCCACAAATTGATGTTTAGATTCTGAATAAGATTTTTCTTCTCTCTGTTGCACTGATTAAGTTCTGACTTTTGATTTAATGTCTTGGTTCAAAGTTCTCTTTTTAAATAGATTCACTGATTGGAAAAATAGTTTGTTAATTTGATTGATACACTTGAATAACTGTAAATTACTAAATGTTAATCTTGATGTTTAAAGATCATCTTAAAGTCTGAGAATATCCATGTGTAGATTTCATGTCAGATTTGCCATTGTTAGTAGAAATCTAATTTCTTGGTCACTGATCTTAGAAATTTGTTTTAAATATGTGGTTTCATATGGTATTTACTAAGCTGAATATTATGACACCAGGCCTGGTGGGAGAATCAAACTATAGGAAAATTGCATTACACTAGTCTTTTAAGTGCGCAAGACCTACTTTGAAAATCAGCATTCAAAATCTTGCCTTTTGGTTGGGCTTGAACACTGACCACTTTGAGGAAATACCCCATAATCTTAGTTACTAGAGTCTGACCTCATGGTTCTTTATGATAAAATTCACCTTAAATCTTTATAGGTTGGATTTTGATGACTAATAAAGACAATCTGAATTTTTCCAAAATCACAGCATAAACAATAGAAAGGACACATTGTTTAGTCTTTTCCAAATGTTTTTCTATAACTTATTAAAGTGAAAATAATAATTTTCTACTTTTAGTACATGCCCTACTTCTGTCCATTTAGGTTAATACGTGAGGTTTTGTTTAAATGGAATAAACATTTCCAAGCAAAACTTGTTGAAATTCAATGTGTTTCTTTCATTTTTAAAGTTTTAAGCTTGTGAAATGAAATAAGTTTTACAAATTGATTTTTTCAGTGCTCTAAGTTCTTTTCAATTTTTTCATTAAAAGAATGGATATAAAAGTAAAGACAAAAAATTGTGGATGTCACTGATATAGATATCAATAACCCTAACAACCTTATCCTGTGAAAGACTTTTCAAGATTCAAGTTTCATCTTCTACAGAATTGTGATTTTTAGACTTCTCCAGGTGTCACTTTCTAAGTGCTTCATTATAAGATGTTAAAAAAAAATGGTCAAACAATATCCAAAAAAAATCTTTATGCTGCTATATTTATTACAAAGAAAAAAGGGGGAAAAATAGACTTATATTTAGTTTGTTAAGTCGTCACATTTTTAGTATTAGGAAATTTCTCCCCTTGTGAATATTATTTTTCAGTTATGTAAACATTGATACAGCTAATTGGGTGAAATATTTCTAATTCATATTTACTCCTCAAGTTTTTTTTTAGCATGTTTTGCAATTACTGGATTCTTGATGGCTGTGTGCTTCCTGTACCTTGTTTTTCAGATGATTTTTAAGATATTCTAAAAAGTGTTAAGGCCATGTGAGTTACCAAGCCACTGATATATTACTTGCAAAGAACTTTTTGATGACTTCATTTTTGTGCACAGGAACACCATCATACATGAAAAATGTTTCATCATAAGCATATGTTGCTACAAAACCTTCAAATAATGGTTTCCTTTCATCATAATAATTTTGGATAGAAAATACAATCCCTCTCTTCCAATATAACCACTGAATACAGTTCACATCATTTTAATTGATATTGATCTAGGTCACTTTGCAAGCAATGATGTATTCACCCAACCTCTTCACATGGGAAAGATGTGACACAAGATTAACTTTTAAATAGTTTAACAGGTTTGAATTCAGTTTTCCTTCTCCTAGATTGTTTGCTTAACTAGAGCTAAAGAATTTAGCCTGCCCTACTATTTACCCATAGCTGGCGTGAGAATAATTTGATTCATACTTTTCCCAAGGGTATTAGTGTTATGTGAAATGCAATCAGCATTGTCCAGGATTTGAACTCATGACGCCATGTACATTTCCTACAATGATAACCATTACACCATGTATCATTCTAATGGAAACATCCTTAACAAGGTTAGGATGCATTTTTTTATAATTCATTGATGGATCAGATATGAACTCACATTTCAGAATGCTGTCAGTCCTTTTAGTCGTCTTTTTCTTTCAAAAAATGTATCACTGAGGGGCAATGATGCCATGGCCTTGTTTAGATCATAAATAGCCAGCCTACTCACTTTCAAATTTATGGCCACACATTTTGCAGACATGCCTCGTTCTAATTAAGCCAAAGTACAGGCTTTTTCTTCATCAAAGTTGCAATATATTGCAATAAAAAATGCTGTTTTAATCATAAAGATTTCTGAACCAAGATCCACTCTCTCATTTGAATAGCTTGTAGGCTACTAATGGTTTGCAAGTCTTAGCATCTAAATAGACTTAAGCTTCTCCCATTCATGGTATGGTAATGGCATAAATATGATATTTAGGAGTTTTTAATGTAAACATTTCTTTTTGTGTAAGTAAATTAACAGATTTTTTTCTTTTCTTTTTACACTACTTCATTCCAATTAGATCAGTGAAAGTAAGTTTTCTGGTAGTTCTTATTGATTCTATTCAAATTTCCATTGCCCAACTGATTTGGTTTCAACTCTTGGAAGTTAAACACACACACACACACACACACACACACACATATAATATATATACTAAATTCTCCTTTGCATTTTGAAGTGTAAATTTTCTTTTTAAATCTGTTGATTTCTTTTTTTGCGTTATGTCCTCTTTGCTTTCTGTTCCAAGTATTTCTGTCTCTGCATTATTCAAATATCCAAATGATAAAAAAAATGTAAGAAAACTAATCTCTTTTTGCAGTGTTTGTGCAAAGTGTCTTTTTAGTTGCCCATGATTTCACCTTCCATCTGGTTAGATAAGGAATTGGCCCACTTTACTGCCAGATAACCAGTAATAGATAATCTAAATGTTGAAATGGTCATGGCAGATAGGTAGCCCAGTGACCTAGCTTGCAGCTGATAGATCGATTGATTTTAACGGGCTTCTCTTTTTGACCAGCAGACCAAGAGTAGAGGCGTCTTCAGTTAAGCACAGTTAATCATTAGGAATGAATGAATACATTGATTAGTACTTTTACTTGCTATCCTATAGAGCTTCTTCATACCTCTTCACTTAGGTTGGTTTTATATATATATATGTGTGTGTGTGTGTTAAATATCACTGATTGGTTTTATTATTATTATCATCTCAAATATTTAGAGAATAGAGATTTTCATCTTGTCTTTTTGGCTTAGTTACTCTTAATTAATATTTAAAATACAAATTGATGTTTAATGCAATGCACTCATCTAAGTGTGAAGTTAGGTTGGCTATTTTATTTATATCCATTAAATGAAAAGTGAGCAAAAATGAATCAAAATGCTTGACTTGGATTAGATTAGAGATTGAACCTGCCTGTAATAAAGTTATTATTGATGTTTTCATTGAGATGTCATCATCTAAAGGGATTTAAACCTTTCTGTAAAATATATTTGATCAGATTTAAGAATTAATTAAATTAATGTTGTTTATATTAAAGGTCCTTTTTATTATTTTTGAACAATCATTTTAAAATTGTGGCATCAATGAAATTTTAATTTTTAGTATCCTACTTGTGATTGTTCTGCTCATAACTTATCCTGCTTATAATTGCAAGGTTTAGACTCCTAATAAACATTTCTGATAGATGAATAGAGCATCAATGAGCAAAACTTCAACTTTTTTTCAGTTGCTTATTCCTTAAAATAATCAAAAGTTTTTTTTCTAATTTCTTCCTATTTAGAATTACTTAGAGTAATGTTTAACTATTTGTTTTTGATTTAACTACTGAAATTTTAATACCACAACTTGCTTGCTATAAACAAATTTACTAAATTAACTTTTGATGCTTTTTGAAAGATTTGAAAAATTTGTTACTTAACTGAAAATATTAGAAATTCCTTTTGTGTTTGGCCAAATAAATTCATATCAAGTTTTTCTTTTTGCATTTACTTCCAATATTAAAAAAAGTGCAAGCTAATCACAGCAGAATCCTGGAGTACCTCCCCAACTCCAGAAGCTCTACTGTTGAGAAGATTCAAAAATAAATTTTAACAGTGGATGTAAAACTTTGATGTAGGTTTGTTAAATCTTTCTATTTTGTTTTAAACCTTTGAATTTTTTTTTCAATCTTTGAGGAAAGACAAAATATCAGAAAACTTTCTGTCATTATCTCTAGTTCTCTTTGAGAGGGTGAGGGGGAATAAAGTGTCTTTGATCTGCGATTGAATAAGTCATTAATACAGACATGGTAATTTAGAATTACTTTTTCTTTAAATACCATAAGATATTTAAACAAATTTTGCAAGCATTATGAATATTGAACTGTGTATTTGATATTTTCATCTGTTAAATGAAAAAAAGATTCTTACTAATTTGCTAAACAATCTTTTTACATTAAAACTAATGAGTCAGGCAAATAATCTAATAAATATAATTTCCTTGTACAATTTTATTTTCCATCTCCAGATAGATAATAAAGAAAAAAAAACAGTATCCCATATACAAAACATTCAGAACTTCTTCATCATGTGGTTTCCCATTTATTAAGTTTAGCCATTTTGGTTTATTATTCTGGGCACACAAGCTCACAGTGCAAACTGATGCTAATTTTTTGCCTACATTTTAATTCCTTGGGAATATGTGAGTATCAAAATATTTTTGTTTCTTTCCCTGCTTTTTGTTAGTTTGATGAGTGCAGGCATCAGCTACAGATTCCTGCTGACATGCATGAATGAAAGTCCATGCATGCGTGCAAACCTGCATGGATAGACATCTTCATGCAAGTCTGCACACTTCCCTTCTCAGTGCACAATTCTTGTTAAACATGTCTGTTCCTTCATCTATCATGTAGTAAGAGTTCAACACCCTCTCACCCTAATAAAAAAGAAATTTCCTGTTTTTCTTCTATTTTCTCTCATTTAAAGTCTGTTTTTATGCAGTGAATTACAGAATTTTCAATATTGCAATATGCAGCATATTTTCATCACTTTAAGTGTCAATTTTGAATTTGTTTTTATTAAAACCCCACGAGGTATGAAGTCTTCAACCTTTTGCTCCAAGACTTGTTGCTTTAAAACAGAGATATCTATTCTGAGAATTGCGTCTTCAGTCCAGCCATTCATTTATTTTGTAAAATGAATCAAAATCAAGTTTTTGTTGTTTAAATTTTTAAAAATATTAAAGATATCTTTATACTTAAGAACATCCTTGATTGATATATAGGGGGAGGCTAAAAATTTGCTTCCATATTTTCATTCATGAAAATAATTTACTGCTTTTTAGAAATTAGTTATTCTCTTCTGTTAAAATTGTTCATCTGAACTTTTTTAAATATTGATATTGCAGAGAGAAAATCCAAATATGATTGGAAATTTGGTCCACTTCAAAGCTAAATGGTTATATTAATTAATGCGAAAATAGAAAGAGCAGGGTCAAACCAGATTTCAATAACAATAATTATTTTATGTTTAATCAGCAATTCTTTCAGATGTTTTTGTGCTTTCAGACCAAGCTATCTCGGGGCCCCACCAAAAAAAACCTACAAGCTGCATAATAAAAATGTCTCTAATTGAAAATAGAATCTGAATAAGCTTTAATTTTGAACTGTATTGTTTTCTAGTGCCATAAATGTCTGGGGCTCTTCATGTTGCAGCTCAGATGACTGTTAAGGTATATTTTTGTGTTGTCTCATATATTTAAGCCTTAATAGTATTTTGGTCAACTTCATGGCAGGAAGTGCTGTGTTACTGCCAGTCTGAGCTGGAAGGAGAGGAGTATTTATGTTTAATTTTGTATGGGATAGGGAGGTGTGTATGATTTCAGGTACAATCCTTTAAAAGCTTGGGAGAGGGAAATGTGTGCATGCCTACAGGACCTGTTGGCTTCTGCTTTCCTGTGTTTGACAATGTTGGCCAATATTTGTGGACCAGCTTGAGGGGAGGATCATTGATGTTAGCACAACCGTGTCGGTGCATGTCTCTACCATTACAGGAGGCATGTACACACTCTCACACACACAAATACACACATGATGTGGACACGTACACGTGTGACTCATATTTGAGCTCCCTGAGGCAGCCTTTGTTTCTCTCTCTCTCTACTGTCCACTGAGCCCAGCACATCCATGTCACACGCTCATGTAGACACATCTTCAAACACTTATGCTATCTCCCTTTTTCACATTGACTGCAAGCATTTCAGAATGAGGCAACAAGTAAAATAACAAGAAGGACACTTCCTCACAGCTTTAATGTTTTTAAGTCAAGTGAGTATTCACTTTGGGCTACTGCTCTCAAAATCTTTGCTGCAACAATAACACTAATCTTGGATCTCAGTACTTCCGTTAGGCAAGCTATATTATTTATAAATACAATTTCAAATTCTAGCGACACCAAACCAGTTTAGATTTCTCTGTTTCTAGTCAAGTGGTTATCATTGTCACATCATTACTCTTTTTGAATTGAAAATTCTTTTCAAAGAAATATTTTTTAAAAACATTTACTCAATTTTCTCAATCATTTTTTTTAAAGATTTATGTCAGTTTTATTTTTCATTTAATACTAAATCCAAATTAAATGGTTCTATATTTTAAACTGATTTTTCCATGACTTCGTATAAGTTTGCAAAAATTCCTTAAATTTGCTCATAGCAAAATATACCTCATTTTGTTGTTTTAATAATCATCAGGAATGAACTAATAACTCCTGACTTTCATTTTTTTAAATAAAAACTGAAAAAAGTATTTGTTCAATACAATACTGGATATTTTTTAAAAGAGAACCTGTATTGTATCTGAGATAGTTGTTTGATCCCAATTAAAAGTTAATATTTTCAAGGTTGGTAAACTTTTTTTTACCTAAAAAATTGGTATAGTACAATCTTCCTACCCTTATTTGACTTTGTGCCATACTAAACTAAACTTAATGTCTATTTTCTTAGTAAATCACAGTATTAAAAACATATTCTTAAAGAGATTCACCAGCTTTATTACTTTTGTTAAATGAAAAGACTTCTTTTCCAGCCAATGAAATATAAGAAATACTTTTTAATTGAAAGCAGTTAATTCTGATAGCATTTTATGTCATTGTTCAGCAAGTTCTCAATATTTTCACCAACTTGAGGTGGATTTTAAGAGAAGAAAATTGTAATAATACGGGATAGTCCATTTATTAGCCAGCTTTTTTTTATTATCTAATTGCTTTTTCATTTCTGAAATGAGACTGAAATTAATCAAATCTTAGACCATTTGTTAGATACTTAAAATGATTTGAATGCTTATCCCATTTCAATAAGTTCCTGCATTTGTTGTTTCTTTACTGTTTCTATTTGCTTAGAATTTAAATAAAATGACTCACATTGCATCAACCAATTACTTTAATGACATAGTTTTAAAAAATATTTTAAAAATCATTTCAATCAAAAATCTCTTTAGGCAATTGAACCCTAAGCTGAAATCTTCAATACTTGGTCTTGAAAATTTGACTTCCCTAGATATTTTTCTTATTTCTTTAAATTTTTTCATTCTAGTTTAAAATTAGCTGCAAAATTTACTTTCCATTAAAAATATATTTTGTATATAAGCACCATTATTTTTATAATATTTTTGAAGAAAAAGCCATTCTCATTTAATACTGTTTAAAAACAGAGGTGCAGATATTCAAACTCTTGCTATGCTTTGAAAACCCCTTGGTTTTTAACAGGCACCATTTTTTTATTTCTTGGCCTATGACTGAAGGTTCAACAGAACTCATTACATCTTATTTAGACTGTCTATTGCAATATCAATTTGTTGATGATTTATTCAATTTTATTATTCAACTCTGTGTAACTTATGCTGTTTGTTTAAATATTTTGCTACTTGAAAATACTGTGCTCCAAATATCCTTTCTCAGATTTCTTGTCTCTGACCAAAGGGAAATATATAAGTAGCCAAATTCTGACAATATTTGTTATTTTTCTTTGCACTGAATAAATTAATGACCATATATGTTTCTCTTACTGAAATGAAGTTTTTCCATTTGGCTATTTTAGGTAAAATATTTCATTGCCTAATGCATATTTACTGGAAAATTTTTGATAGTATCTTTTTCTAAAAATTTGAATTTTCTTTACCTCTTTTTACCCAACCAACCATGAAAAAAAGGGCATTGGCATTTACTGTTCTTTTGTGGAGTGGGGAGCTATGAAAGAACTTTTACGTTGTCAAAAAATTAATGAAAAATTTAAAAAAGAAATTGGTTGATCCCATACATATAAGGAATTATTTGTATAAAGTAAAAACCCATCTATTGAATTGCAGGGTATTATTGTGACCTCCCACTAGGGATGTGGCATTGCAGCAGTAGAGAATCTGGTTTTTCAGTTAGTAGCCATTTTAGTGGAATAGGTACTTTAATGAAACAATATACAATATCATGAGGCTAATTCTTGGTGAATCAATGCAAAATGGCAGTGTTTGAGAGATTTGTAATTCTATATTATAGTGAATAAGCAAATTTAGATCCATTTCAATCAAAGTCCTTGCATCTGATTGGGGGTATAGACAGTTCTGGCATTTGATATGGATTGGTTACATTTTTAATAACTTAATCTTTTTTTCGGATTTTAAAGAGTAATCTTTAAAAATTTTCTTTCCAAGCCTGGATTGTATCGGTGCTTTCATTTTTTTCCCCTCCAGAATTGCTTATCAGTTTGCTCTTTTTATATTTTGATTAATGGGTGGCAATAAAGACAGAATCTTTTGCCCATTCTAAACAGTCAAAATAAGTTTCTTATGATTCTGACAGTGAAATTTATCTTTTTCTAGAGAGATTTCTGGTTGAGAATCTTGTTTCTTTGACCAGCTTTCAAGTTTTGCAAAGAAATTTTTACTGATTTTGTACAAGTCTTTCTGTTTTCTGATTTCTCTCATTTGGTTATGGTGATTCTTATCATCTGAAATTTTTTTAGCTAAACTCCAAAAGTTGAAAGCTGGGGCTGTAAAATATACTAACTGCATCTCTGTAAGACCCCCTCAGCATATGTCACTAAACCATTTGATGGTGAGGCTCCAATCTTGGAGCTTTAGTGAATGTGGAATATCCCTTCATTGCCATTGGTCTCAGGCTGGTGGTACCTGAAAAGGTCCAATCTATGGGTTAAGTAGAACTACCTAATCATTTACTATATTTGAAATCATTTAATTGCATGTAAACAAAGGATTATTAAATATAATTATTAGTGTTAAATAGCAATACTTGAAACTATTTAACTGTGTGCAAACAAATGAGTTCTAGCACATTTAAAAATGTTACCAACAAACTATTAGCTTACAACTATATATATATATATATATATATATATATATATATATATATATATATATATATATATATATATATATATATATATATATAAGATCTGCTATTAAATAACCCCCAAAAGTTGATATACCATAAAAACAATCAACCAGCCAATCATTTTTTTAAACAGAATCATTTGTTGATTTGGTCTTTTTCTTAATTTTGTCAGTAACCATAAAAATGAATGCTATTTCTGGTTCTTAAAGTTCCATTTTTCTATGTGAGCAGTTGTGACTTATCTCTTCTGATTTCTCTTCCATTATAAGTTATGTCTTGATTGATTTACTTCCTAGTTGACTAGTTTGATGTCTTCTTTCCATTTTGTGTGCTCATTATTTCACTATTTCTTTTTTCCTTTTTTATGACCTAAGTGTATTCTTTGTACAAACAGTCTTCTTCCCTTATCTGCTGCTGTTAGCACAATATAAGAAAATTCTATGAAACTTGTGAGTTTCTTTGGCTGCAAGTTAAAATTTCTTGGTTGCTGTCAGCTGAAGTCTCTTGTGCAATTTTGTCAGCTAAATAAGAAAAAAAGATATTTAAAACCTCAGGAAAAATTATCAAAAAATGTTTATTATTGATATCTTTTTTTTGCTTGCTTTAAAAAAAAATTCCTATTCAAAACAACTTCAGATTAATTGTTGCAATGTGCAGTTAAATTATTTGATGATTTTTGAGATCAGTCTCCTTAGATCTTCTATTAAAGTTCAGAGTTCCGATCTTTTTTTCTTTTAATTTGTAAAGAAGTTTAATTTTTTCAGTTAAAAATCTTTTTTTCTGCCACTGAAATTCATTTTTAAAACACTTTATGGAAGTCTTTAATTTGATATTTTCCTGTTTTCAGTATTCTAACCAATACTTTATTTCTTCTGATTTTTATTTTCTGATTAAGATATTTTCTTTAGTTATTGATGTCTACATTTTTTTTTATTGGTCTAGTTTTTATTTTTGATCATTTGACTTATTTGATTCACTCAACCTGCATATTGTTGATTGTGAGTTCCTTTGAATAAATTGTTTATGAATGGTTTTTTGCCCAAATAATAACTGATTCTCTTAACATCAAGCTGAGCATTGACCAAAGCAGAAAGAAACATATTTTCTGGTTTTGTCTGTGTCTCAGAAGTGCAAATCTGTAATTGATATAATAATCCAATAATTATTTTCAAGCCAGTTATGATTCATGACATTAAGCTGTTTTAATTTTTTTTTCCATTAGTTATCACTGTCATCTTTGTCACTTTACATTTGCATGTGTTTAGTGTAGAGTTTTATGAGATTAATGCAGATCAACATAAAAAAATGGTTGAATTGTTTTTATATTGTCACTGCTATGATTGCAGTTATAAGAATACAAACACAATTGAAGATTTTATTAATGGATATTAAAGTGACAAAGCTTTCTGTAAAATTAACTCTTTTCCTGACAGTTTAGATTAAAAAAATAATTCCAAAATGCCTTGTCTTTTCGTCAACTTGGTTGCAGAATGATTTCTCATCATATAAACCATGATTTATAGCAAATGATTTTTTTTTATGTCCTAACAAGCAGACTTACACATAAGACTTACAAAAATGATTCTATTATAATTTCTTTATAAATTCTAATTAATATTTCTTTTTCATTATGTCTTTATTTGGATATATTTCTCTCTTTTAGATGAAGAAGGTGTATCAATAGAAGAAACTACTTTGGAGACTGGCAAACGCAAATCTGTGGACAACTCCGGCCAGAATGCTAGTGACTGTAACAAAAGTGGAATTTGTACAGCCACCGACGACGAGGAACAATCCCTCGGAAAAAATAATAATGAAGACACTAGTGATAGTGACACTATAGTGGAGGGCACCATAGCAGCCCAGACAATTAACAAAGCCCAACAGGAAAAGACTGTGACCCCTTCCGTTGCCAAAAACTGTGATAATAAATATGCTAGAGACTCTAGTAGCAAAAGTAGTTCTGTTGAGAAGAAAGCAACTGAAAACAAAGAACAACTTCTTTCGGGTATTCATAGCAGCACTAAACAGCTGCGTCGAAGTTTAAGGAATTGTCGTTCAAATGCTCAAAAGTCCCTAATCTCATCAGAGCCATCCATTCAGAGACGAGTGGATGAAGACTTGGTTTCTTCTCCACCTAACAACAAGTGTCCATATTGTGGCATCATAAAAAACAGTCAAGCTGAGTTGACCAGACATGTTAGCAAGCACACAAAAGAAAACTCTTTTGTCTGTGAGGTGAGTAATATCTTTTTCTACATTCATTAAGTTTTAGATGCAACTGTTTTATTCTGGGAACAAATTATATATTTCATATTTTTGCAGACAGAAACACTTCCATGTGTTAATTTTTTTTTTTTCAATTCTCTCTATAGGATATTCATTCTTTGTGATTTGTGAATGTATTTTCATTTTCAGCCAACTTTCAATCAGTTATTTGTACAGTTTAGAATTACTTTTTACTGTCAGATTTGTTACTCAAAAATATTGATTTAGAAATCTGTGGCCTGTCAAGGATACTAGAGTCCATTTGGACATATTGTTTTACTCTATAGTTAGTTAACAAATTTATCTTCTATTATTCAGGTTTCTAAAGCAAGTAGATCATTCCATTTGACTACACTGGACAAAGATGGCTGTTATCTAGAATATGCAAACATAACAGTGAAGCAAATACAGGGAAAATATGTTGCCAACTTTAGGTGCAATGATTCAAAAATTATTTCCTGAAATAAATTATGTATATAACAGTGTATAATCTATAACTAACCTTTCAGTATACACTGTGTAAGATTATGTTATAAAATATTTCATGACATTGCAATAAGCTGTTCATGATGAGGTTTCAGCATGCTGATGATGACTATAGTTTCAAATCAAAAGTATATATCACATGATAACCTGTATGGTTTTCATTGATACCTTTCAGTTAAAGTTGAAGCAAAAGAAAATATTCTGGAAGACAAACCATTGACTGTAGAAATTATCAGTTTTAAAAAGGTCAGAACATTCCTGAAACCTTATCTAATTTGTAAAGTTTATGGTTTTGGCTTCATGTGCTATTCTGTTAAATCCCAATCAAGAATCATTTGAGTTCCCCCTCGATACTAATATGAAATAGTATCTAGGATAATGGTAATCTTCTAATTCTAACTCTTGAAGAGAGTACCCAACACAACAATGGAGAAAATTATTTCTGGATTCAAACTACTACAAAAGTCAATGGATAATTTTCAATCAAATTGAAACCTCTATGAAGCTTGAATCTTTTTAATAAACCTTTGTCGCAATACTTAAGTAAGTTTTGTTATATTCCATAGATTTGTTACCAAATAAATAAAAATTATCCAAATAAAGTTCAAATAAAAAATCAACTTTAAACAGGTTCACTTTTACTTTTTGGCAACTTTTTAAATTTTGCTAGTAAACATGCAAAATTTATTAGGTCTTTGAAATCAAAATCCTTTTACACAAATATTCTATTTTGCTGCTTCAGCGCAACTTGGTATCTCTTCCAGTTTTACATTTTCCTGCCTTTTACTATTAGAGCACAAGGATTTAAAATGTCTATCTTCGTATTTGCTATAGGGATCATTTTTGATAGGCAAACATATCCTTCTTAGCCTAAGCTAAATGAAATATTATTGTCATTAGTGAAGTGAAAAAAAAGAAAAGTTTTGCTTAAGTTCTTTACAATCTGAAAAATCAAAATCCTTTAGAAAAGTCTTAAACACAGACTGTTGCTTTCTCAGTAGTTTGTATTAGATGAAAGTATGATTTGTTCCTGACAGAATATACCAGCATTCTATTGTATTACTGACCAATATGTAAGTAAAAAAGTTGGCGACCATAGTCGAGGGTAACCCGAAGGCTCCCTTTTCGATAGCTACTACGAAGACAGGACAATAGCATCCATGATCTCTTCTATGAGTTTAAATCTGTACGAAACATAAAATTTGGGAAAGTGCCATTAAAACTAACTGAAATCTAGATAATATGTTTATCTTAAGAAGAATCTACAAGTTTTATTTGGACAGCCTCTGATAAAACAATAGCATTGTTGATATACACATATACTTATTTAAAAAGAGTGGTAAATTAGGACTGCAAAGGCAACCATTTTTCTCACTGTATGAACTTGTCTTTACAAGAAAAATGTACAGCAGTTTTTGTTTTTTTTTGTTTTTGTTTTTTCTTATTCTATAGAATATCATCTCTTTGCAAGCAAACAACAAATTTTCTTTTGTTACAAGTTTGAAAGATGTAAATATTTATCTATCTAATTATTGAAAAGTTGATTTTTTTTTTTTTAGATAACTCACTTACTTAGAGGGATTTATGTAGTCTTTCACCCTGTTTAAAAGTAAGCAGAAGAACAATTTGAACTTTGAAGCGTCTTTAAACTAGATTAAAATTAAGTCCGGAAATGAAAATGTGTTTAGAGGAAAGAATTGAACTCAGAGAAGATTAAATCCTTTTAGAATTTCTATTATATTTATTGTATAAAAATGAATAAATAAACAAATAAGTAAATTACAATCTTGTAATTTACTCATTTGTTTTTCTTATAATTTACTTATAAATAATATTAACTTGTAGTGCTTACCTGTATTACATACCACTTTTAAGAAGTTTATTGATGTTCATAAAATACTTGGTTCAAATCTTTCAGTTATCTATACCTAACACACATATCTCTTTCAAGATCTGATATCAAATATTTTCATCATAAAAGAACCTCTGAATAAACAGTATTGTCCAGTTTAGCATTATACATACATTGTAAATCAAATCTTCAATTTAGAACTACTTTACTCTTTCATTTTTAAACTTATTTTTCTTGAAAATAAAATATTATAAAACAAAAGTAATTTCTATACAGAGGAGATAAAACATTAGGGAAAAAATATACAAAAATAGTAAGGTATGTGAACTAAACTAAATCTTAAACCAAAACTATTTATTATATAAATCTCTTAAGCATCAGTCATTTGAACATTTGTACATTATTAACTTTATCAGGTTTCCATCATAGTGTGAAAGTAGCAGATCCATAAAAATGCTAATTCCACCCAATCTTATAATTTCTTAATGTATTCATTTTTTTTCTTATCTTGTAGACAGTTTCAATTTCAGGTATGCCATTATTGAATTGGAGACGAAATCTCAGTTTATTTGCTTTTACTAAATTACCTCAGGAATACTTAACATTTTAATGGCATAAGTCATTTCATTTTAGGAAGAAAAAAATCAAATAACCTTGTCCAAATATAGTTTAAAACCATTGGCAACTACTGAAATGAAATGAATTCTTCCTTGACTATGACAGAGAGAGTCTAAGTACATATTGTGATTACTGAGAGAGTGGGTGAGATCTGGGCTAGAGACTGACAGCCTTTTACATAGAGAAAGTAAGTTATAGAGGGTGAGAAACAGATCCAACCTAAAACCCAGTAGGAACTAGTTTTTTAAATATAGTTTTAAACCTTTCCAGAGATAAGTTATGATTCCTGAAAAATTGGGTTGAAAACTGGCCAAAAATTGGGACACTTCAGCAGTATGGACATTTGATAAATTATACAAAGATTAGATTCAAATTGTTATGGTTCTGTTTGAAGTCAATAAACATTGTGTGTGCTTCCATAACTTAATTAAAGCTATTCTAGAAATTAATCTGTTGTAAGAAAAAAGTGCTTTCAAATGAAATGAGTCAATTTAAATGGTCAAAACTTTTTAAAAAACTGAATACAGCTTTGTTTTTTGCCCATATCAGAATTTTTTTTTTCATTAAAATGTGTTTTCTGAATCTTTCAAGTACCTTTTTGTTCAAAGACAGAAAATATATATTGTTTCTATACAATCTTTTTGATCATTGTCTTGTTTTTCACTGAGTTGTTAATCCATCCAAAAATGTCTGCAAGGGTTTCAATGAATTTCAATTCAAAGCAGAAAATGGACACAAATTAGCTGTTCAAAATTAACTATTCAGAAATATTTGAAATTACTTTAGAGTTTAATTAGCTTCACTGCACATAATAGTTTTTTAAAAGTTTGTTTCTAAAGGTGAAAAAATGAGGATGACTTTGAAATGAAACTCAAGAAAGAATGATTCTTTTACTTATAGAAATACTACTAGTCAGTTGTTTTTCTTTTTAAATACATTATTTTTAATTATACAATTTATCTTCATGAGTTCATGCCATTTATAAAATTCAATATGTAGCCTATTATAATGGAATTATACTTTAAATAAAAATAGAAGACTTTTTAAGGACTGTCACTAATTTTTAAACTTATTTTCATATTTCTTGTTAAGGTTATGGTCTTTAAAAAATGTTTTCTTTGTTGCTATTCACATTTCTATTCTTTAATTAGAATGCAAGAAATTCTGATTGCTTATTACCATTCTTAATATTTTCAAGCAACTTGGTGATATTTTTTTTAAACCTGTGCACCGGCATTTACAAAAATTCTCAGCTTCATGATTTAATCTCTACCTGTAATTCTAGTGAAAACTTGGCTGCTGTGTCTCCTTTGACATTATGATAACACAAAAACATTTCTTTATTTCATTTTAGTTTAGTATAACAGGGATAAACACCTTAAGTTTTATAATGCCACAAACATTTTGATTTTTATTATAATTACTTTTCAAACTTTGTATTTGATTGTAAATATATCTTTAACAAGATGAATAATTGTGAAACTTTTTTAATTTGATGAAAAACAAAAGTTTATTTCAATGCATTTAGTTTTCAGGGATGATCTGAGTCAGTCTTGTAGTACATAAGAAAACTATTTACTATCTGTTGTACAAGATGTATGCTTCTTATTTTGTGTTATTGATAAACTGTTTTTTAACAAAATCTCTTGAAATTAATCATTTATTTTAAATTTATTGATGCTTTGTTATTTTCTCGTCTCATAATGCACTAACTTAAAATTTTAATTATATTTACAAAAACAATAGAAGCATTTAATAATTTTCTGGGGACTCATCTTTGCCTTTTCTTTCTCAATACATGTCATCTTTCCTTCTTAGTCATGAAAGCCTTTTAGATTGAACTTGAATTTCTGTTTCTTCCTCAAAATAAATCAAATAAAACTTTGTCAAAAAATTTATAATGATAAATAATTTGGTAATAGATATGGTGAATTTAATGTAAAGTTAGAACTGCATCAAGTTAAATGAAATAGCATAATTTGTTTGAAGGTCTAAGCAGAATTTTAAGAAAATTACTAGAATACAAAATTATCATTATCTAAAAAAATATAATAATCCTTATAGATACTGAGTTTAGCTTTGTGTAATGCAAGGTCAGATGAAAGAAATTAGGATATGAAGATTGTGTTACACTAGTTTTCTAAGACCATCCCATCAAAAAAATCAGTCTTTGAAAACTTGGCTCTTACCTGTGTTCTAATACTGATCACTGACACCAATGGGAAATATACAATTATCTCATCTATCAAGATGGTTGTTACTATTTATTATCTGTCAAACTCCACTTAGTTTTGCCCAAGGCAACAAAAGTAAGGCACCCAGTAAGGATTTAACTTGATACTCAAGTGAACTGTTTTACAAGACAAGCTCATGGTGCCTTAGTAATAATCCATATAAGTAGAGATATGATCCTGAAATTCTGAACTGATCTTGGCCAGAAGCCAATATCCCCAAGATATATTTTGTTTGTATATAGTGAAAAAGGATGTGGCTTTTAGAGATCTATGGATACTGTTTGTGCTTTGAGTGATATGTGATTCTTGAAAGGTATTAGGAACTTCCATTCGCACAATATTCTTGTCTTTCAATCTGATTTTATTGGATTTTTTTGTTGTTATCTTTTGTTGTATGCATGCAAAATGTTGCTTGAAAATAGTTCTAGCATTAGCATGTGGTGGAAATATCAAAGAATTTTTCTCATGGAGATGACTTAAACATAAAAATAAGAAATATTAAATAAATGTTTTTAATTTATTTTAATATTTAGTTTAATGTCTGTAAATAATCTCCCCAAACTTGATATTATATTCTACAGTTCTGCATAATTTCTACATATAAAAACCTATTCAATTTTGCAAAGAAAAGATTAAAGAAATTGTCATCTTAGTTAAAATAGCAATTATTATCATTCCTTTGGAATTGTTTAAAATCTCATTTCTGAATAAAATTAAATTTCCTATTGAAGTTCTATGAAAAACTGTTGCCTTTATTTTGGGGGTATCAGCTAAAGTTTTAATAAAATGATTTTAATCATTTATAAATATTTTCATTTCCATTTCCAAACTAGAAATTTATTGTTTCTTTTACAATTTCCATCCATTTTTACAAACCACTGCTAACAGATAAGTAAATCAAATGACCAAGAACATGCTATTTATATTTGCTTGCACTTTTAGTTGTAGTGAAAGCCAAAATACAAAAAAAACTATCAAGTGAATATTATTTGTGCTTCTAACATGTTTTTACTTTTTTGTTGTTGCCTGTATTTTTTTCTCTTTTTTTTTTTTTTTTTTTTTTAATTTTCAATTTTTCTTTTTTAAAATTGATTTTACACCTACAGATGTTTGAACATTATACAAGAGCTGGTTGTTCTGACTAGACTTAAGTACTGAAATTAGTAATTTCTTATTCTGGCAGTCCTACCAACTTTGGTTTTCCAGGTGTGTAAGAAGGCTTTCAAGGCCAAGCGCAGTCTGCAGTATCACCAGTTCATCCAACATGGTCCCAACGTCTCAGAAAGTTCCAGTTCTGACAAAAAGAAGTCTTCGTCATCTCAGTTTGGCAAACAGTGGAAAGCAGGCAATCTCCGAATGAAACCTGCACTATCTAAGCAGTTACAAACAAAGTCTGGCTCTTCGACCACAGCAGCTGAAAATGCCACCAAGCAAACTTCTAAAAGTGTAACCCGTGGCTTGCCTATGAGGAGGAAATCACACAGTGCCATATCTTTGCCTTTGTCATCTGCTGTTAAAGAGGCAGATGTAGTCAAAGACGAGCCTGGCGAGGGCATCACATCCAGATTGCCAAAGAGAAGATCCTCTTTGGCAGCCGGAACGGCACGCCACCGGCCTCTGCGTCAGTCGCAAGGGGCAGATAATTCCTCAAGTTCTGATTTGGGGGAAAGGGAGAATTGTGCAGATTCTAAACAGGACAATGCCATGATCTCCATGACAAGAAAACAGTCTCCTCCTCTTCCTGCAGCTACACCAGCAGCACCTCCTCCACCACCACCACCATCAGGCCGTACCCGTGGACGTCCACGTGGTTCTGGCAGGCGTCAGTCTGTCTTGTCTCGGCGGTCATGCCGCCAATGTGGCAAGGTATTTCCCAAACCAAGTGACTTGAAACGACATATGATGGTTCATTCAGGAGAGAAGCCATTCAAATGTGAGGTGAGTCGAATGCACAATTACTAACCCTTGCCATTCCAATCAACCAATTCTCTAAATAGATTTACTCACTTTTCCATTTTCTAAATCATCTCCATTTTTTTTTTCATCTGATCAATTTCATGAAAGTTTCCATTATTCATTGAACTTGAAGGAATGGCTGTCAGAATGCTGTGTTATTCCCAAAGCATACTGTTGGTTTTCCCAATACTTGAGGAAAAGATGCACTTCTTTCTGGAGCAAAAAAATAGGCTAGCCTTAAGGCTGCTGAACATCAGCGGGATCTCATTAAACAAGTGTAAACAAAAAAAAGTTTCAAGCTTCTGTCTGCAAGAAACAGGATTTCTACCAGTTATTCTGATTTGCAGTAGACAAGCTTATTTATTTTCTGCATGTATTCTTGTCTGGTCCAGTTCTTAATGTCTCACTACTTGATGTTTTCAGTTTGTTTCTTATGCTTTTTGTCGTCATCTTATTTTTCTTTATAAACATGTTTAGGGAAATTTTACAACTTTTAACACTGGCAATGTGTAACAGATCAACTTCCTCTTTTCAAATTTTCACCAAATGACCATTTCTTTTGGATATATTTGAATATTTCTTAAATTAAAAAAATTCACCATCAGTCTCTTGTGGGTGATTTTTAGTTGACAGCTAAAAAGTTCTATTTTCTGGAAAAAGGCTTATTTTCTTTCAAAGAAAACATACTCCCTTCTGGTTAGATATATTTTCCCCTCTCCTTATTTACAATTCATTCTCTCTTGACAAATAAGTGTCATCATAAAAGTTGGCCTCAAAATCTTTCTTCTTGTTAAACTATCTTCATTTTTTTCTGATGAAATATTTTAACTATTTCTATTGCATCATTATCATAATCATCATCATCAAATGTACACTCTTTAATACTAAAGTTTTTCCACTATTTTCTTTCACTGGTTCATCTTCATCTAAATCAAATTTATGCACACATGATTGCAGATTTTAATGTCTTTTGGTCAAAATATAATATGCAAGTTTTCTTTATCTTGTTCTCTAGCTGCAGTTGAGTACTGTTGAAGCTAATTATAAAACAATTACATCCAGATTTTTCTTTTCAATTTGTTTGTTTGTATTATTAATTTAATATCTTTTGATTCATGCTTAAATTGAAAATTTTCTGCCCCGGAAGAAAAAGCTCCAATTTCAGAGTACTGAATTAATAGGTATTAGTAATTCTTCTGAAATAATATTTGAGAGGTGTGTTATTTGACTAATGTAGATATGCCAACTGAAATGTTTCCGATTATTCTCATTCCACATCTGAATCTCACATTGTAGATTTTCTATTTGAATTTCTCTCAGGATCCAATTATTTCATTCATATCAATGTAAGAAAGTTAAAGAAAAGAACCTCACTAACTTTCTTAAGTTTGCTTTGGTTTAAATGAGATTAGGTTTTATAGAGCCCAATATTGGGGGAGGGTATTTTTTAAATCATTATATGAACATTGGAATTCACTTTCAATCACCATGCATGCAAAAATTTTATTTAAGAAAAAAAATGAAAATTCATAAAATATTAGTTATGGATTAAGTTTTAAAATTGTAGTTAGTAGGATATTTTTGTTGGTAAAATTCAAGGTAATATTGTGATAAATCTATTTGCAGCTTCTGTATGAATTGATTGTATGTAAACAAAATATATAGCAATATTTCATGCATCTGCTAATGAAATAATGTTAAAAACTTCTTTAGAATTGTTTATAAGATTTATTACATCTTTTTCTGCTGAAACAACATAGCTTCTTTTTACATGTTTTCTTACTTCAATTCCCACATATGAAAAATATTTACAAAATCTATAAACCCCTCTGAATTACACCTCCATAAGTCTTTGCTACACTTTTCAGGATGGTTTTCCTTTCAACTCAATTCATGCCTTTTTCTCAATTTGCAGAAGATTTTTATTATTTATCATATATCTGTGCACTTTTTTTTCAAATATCCATTTTCTCAAAAAACTTTCTTAGGTTGATATTTTGCCATGATTTTTTCATTTTAACAGTGAAAAGCAAAACTTGAGCATTTTCCCTTAAACAGTTTTTAAAGTTTAAAATCTGTATATTTCATATCCAACTGATTCACATGAAAATCTTTTTAATTCTAAACATTATTGGATATTAAAGCCAAAAGATATGTTTAAAGGTGAATATATTTTTATGTTTAATGTATAAATTAGATGTTCAGGATGAATAGGTGAAATACATCTTGCCAATCCAGCAATAGAACATTAGATCCACCTTTTTTTGTTACTCTTTTTATTAGTTGGTTGAGGAATAAGATTTCCATCTCAAGTCACAAAATCTTATTTAAATAAAATGGATTTTTTTGCATTTACAGCTTGTTTTCATCTGATTTAGTTATCAAATATTTTTGCTTGTCTCATTTATAAATATCTATTTTTATTTAAAAGTTGAAAATTAGGCAAATAAAAAAAGAATAATAAATCCACTATTTGTTGATTAATTTTTAAGTTTGTAAATTTTATTGTGTAAATTGTTGGGTCATCTCATAATAATGTCTGGATTTAGAGATAGAAAAAATATCATCAAAAATATTTCATTAGAATTTATTCATTAACATGATAGATCATTATCCAAAACATCCTTCACAATATTGTTTTTTAGGTCTTTTGATATGGAGGAAAAGAAAGTAGAGAGAGTACTTTCACTATTCCATATGTTTTTAAGAACTAGTTTATCAAGATGGTTCTGTAAACTACAGCATTGATAGTAATCAGGTAGAGCAAGATCTGGAGAATCAGGAGGGTATGGAATTTTTCAAGACAAAATCTTCAATCTTTTCAGATAAAATCTTTACTATATGGAGCATTTTTGAAAAGCTGATTTAGAACAATCGCTTTTCTGATTGATCAAACTTGAACCTCTTTTCCTTCAAAGTAGAATTTAAATTTTCAAGCTAATGATAATAGATACCAATTGTAATCGTAACATTTACTGGTTACGACTGAAAGTGAACAACATCAATGCAGTTCAACCCGACATTTATCAAAACTTTTCTTGGAAGAAGGTCCATTTAAAGTTGTACTTTAGTCTGTTTGCTTTCACTGTCTGCATTGATTTATATTCTTGTAAAATATTCACATTTTCTTCACTAGTCACTAATCTGTTTAAAATGGTAAGATGTATTCATAAGGGTGCAAAGAAGCACAAATGTTGAAACTTGCTTTATGATTGGCTACTGTCAAATCATAGGGAACCCATTTTCCAAGTTTAGATATGTTTTCCAAATTGTTACAGATGATGATGAACTGTTGATTGGCTTGAATTTCATTTGGGAGATAATTCTTCGACTAATAACAAGCAAACTATCAGCATCAGATTTCAGCCATTACACATGGAATGACCTGATTATTTTTTTTAAATATATATACAAAATTAAGATCATTGACAAATCAAAAAAGACTGGTTAATATTTTGAAAAGTTTTTATGAATATGGTTTTTGAGATTTTTACCCTGCAGAATAAATTTGTCAAAGTAATTTGAAAGTTTTTCTTTTAATTTTATAGTTGAATCTTTTCTCTTCTGAAAGATTTTATACTTAAACTTGTCATTCTTCTCCCATTCACAACTATACTTACAAAACTTAAATCCAATTCATCAAACTATATATCCTGATATACATTTACTTTGATCTACAAGGTGCATACAATAAGTTTCCAGACTTTTTTCGTATGGGCATTTAAGATTGTCGTAGACTCTTGAAAATTCACTATGTTATTACTATACATCTTATGAGATGACTGACCAATTTTTATGATTTCAGGTTCAAATGAACAGCTACAGCAGGAATTGGACTACACCCTACTAAAGCCTGATTATCACAGCTGGTGAATTTCAAAAATGCAATCTGACACTTTAGAAGAACGATATGCAATAAAATTCTGTTTTAAACTTGGAAAAAATGCCACAGAAACATATGGAATGTTTCAGACTGCTTTTGGACCATGTTGCATGAATCTAGCATCAGTTTTTGAGTGGCATAAGAGGTTCAAGGAAGCCAGGGAGTCTGCGAGGGATGATGAGAGGTGTGGGAGGAGTAAGGAAGTCAATACACCTGAGTTGATTGGCCAAAGAGTTAGACTTAGGGTTACTATGTTGAGGTTTTAAGGGAGTTCAGCAAGAGATCCCGTCGGAAGAGGCCAGCACTCTTCAAATTGGGTCAATGGCATTTCCACCAGGACAATGCACCAGTCCACAACTCCATCCTTGTCACAGACTATTTGACTAAGATGGGCATCAAGACAGTTCCTCAGCCTCCCTATTGTCCAGACCTTGCTCCCTGTGACTTTTGGTTATTCCCTAAGCTCAGAGGCTGTCGTTATGAGACAATTGAGGAGATGAAAGAGGCTGTGACGAAGGTCATTGATACACTCACACAAGAGGATTTCCATGGGGCCTTCCAGAAGTTGTTGGAACGGTACAACAAGTGCATTGCAGCTGGGGGATATTACTTCGAAGGGGACTAGAGTTTCATGTGTGTACTATCAATAAAAGTGCCCATACAAAAAAAGTCTGGAAACTCATCCTATGCACCTCATATAATTTACCTTTAAAATATCAAAATTAACCTAAGAACATATCAAAAAATTGAAAATAATTGATGAAATTTTAAGGCAAAATTTCTGTGACTGCAACAAAATAAGGTAAATTACTTTGAATTGTGTATCAATTTTTGTTTGAAACAAAGATTTAAACATTAAAATTTGTAACACTTTAAAAAAATTTAAGTATGAGTGGAATTACTTGAATTTATTTAATGAAAAAACTTTCAAGTTTGGATATGTTTTAAGGAGATAAGAAAATTTCATGTTTTTGTGATTTTTTTTTCTAGGAAACCCAAACTGCTCTGATATTTGGTCATTTAGTTTGTTGCAGTAAACTTTTTTTAGTTGTTATCCACACTTTTAACAATCTGCTGCAACACTAATTGATCTTATTAATATTCAAAAACAAAAGTATGGGGTGTGTTTAAAAAATATTGAGACTGAACCTGTATTTACCAAAACAGAAACAAACAATGAATGAAACATTAATTTTCTGCAAAATAGTCCTCTTGACATTCAACACATTTATTTCAGCAAGTTTTTCATTGTTTGAAGCGGCTCTGAAAGTGCTCTTTTGACATAATGTAAAGCTTTGCTGTTATTTTTCTTATTTTCCTTCATGTCCTCTCATTTAGGAAAGAAAAAGTTGCATGGATCTAGTTCTGGTGAGTATGGAGACTACTGCATTTGCACTCCTGTGTTTTATCAAAAATATTTCATTAAAAAAGTATGAAGACTGTTTTTTTTTTGTTTTTTTTCTTCAAATTAATACTGATTCATCTAGATATTTTCACATCATCACTTTATTCAGTTGTTCATAAGTCTTCATTTAAATTTCAGTACTTTTTGATCACACTGTGCATGTATGCAGATTCTTTTAATTATTGATCCAAACTTGCAAAGGATCAAATCCATAAAAATTCAGCCAGGAAACATTTGACGTACACTTATAAAATTTACTGAAATTTTCTTAAAATTCAATTTTTTATAATCATTTTATGTTTGAAGTGTGATCAATAAGTATTGAAATTTAAGCTTTAAATGTTTTAAATTTTAAAATCTAAATGAAGATGTATATACAACTGAGCATAATAAAGTGATGATGTTTGAATGTCTAAACTGCTGTGTAGGCAAGCCAGTGCCAATTATGAAACCAGTCTCAATAATCTTTATTTAGAAATTTTTGGCAAACCACAGGGCTATTCAAATACCACACTCACTATACTCACCATACCTAGCTTTGTTTGACTTTTTCTTGTTTCCTAAACTGAAAATTCATCTTGAGTAAAGTTTTGAGAATGCAGATAACAAAATAAATACAACACAGCTTCAATCATGTCAAAATAATTTTAGAGAGGCTTAGACCAATGGAAAACTCACTGGAATAAATGTGCCAAATGCTAAGGGAAGTATTTTGAAGAAAATTATCATTTCATTCATTGTTCATTTCTGTCTTGATTTACCAAGTCTTGAGACTTTTTGAATATACCTCGTACATTTATTTATGTTTTTAATTGGTGGCCTGTTTTAATGCTTTTTTCTACAAAATCTAATTAAGCTGAAAGCTTGGATTCAGGTTGCCTAATTAGTTTTTATTTTGTTCTAAAACTGTTCGTAGATTTTTTTTTCCTGAAAAACAAATGCATGCTTTGATATCACAAAATCTTGCAGCTATAAACTGTGGAGTGTGCACACAGTGTATTCATATAAGTCTGTTGAAATCTTAGACAATATTAGCTTGTTCACTCAACTTATCTGCTTGCCTTCTCAGTATTACTTGATTAAACTTGTTTCCTCATGTATAGGAATACACTTCTCTTGTTCATTTGTTAGTGGCAAGCTCTTAGCGCATGTCAATGCATGCATAAAAAGTGACTAGCAAGATCACTGATAAACAGGTGGCTGCATGTCTCTGAATATATTTAAGCAGCTATTACTCACCAACAGACATGTCCACGTGCAAGAATTTTGGCTCTGAAAACTTGTCTACATGCCTGTACAAGTGTGTCCTATTAATGAATATCAGAGAACCCAAGTTTTACTCTCTTAAAACAATGTCAAATCAGTCCAGTATGAATAAATTCAGACACACCCATATCCATAATATGAAGGCCTTTTATTTTTAAGGATGATTGAATTTTGTTCTCTTATATAATGAATATTACTTTTACTTTTATATAATGAATAAATTATATTACGCGAGTGTTTTCCTAGATTTTACCATTCAATGTTTTCTTTTTATTTATTTTTGTCTTATCAGTTCATTAATTTTGATGTTCTCATTTGCTTATCAATTGGGAAATAAATACAAAATTACTTTGTTAGTATTGACTCTGTTAATGGTTTATACAAATTTAGTATATGAACTTTTTCTTTTTAGTGCTTATTATTAGTATCATATGTTTATTGATATTTACTACATTTAACTTAGTCTGGCACAACACCGCAAGTGTGGAGCACTCAGTAAAAATAACTTGCTATAGTAGTAATGGTCTACAAGACAAGCTTGATAACCACTGCAGTGTATAAACTGATCATTGTATTGGCTTCTCTCAGAGACTGATTATTTATAAGATATGTGTAAGCTTTTAAATTTGAGTTTTCTATTGAAAACAAAACTATGATAAAAGATGAGTAGTGGCTTGGGAAATTAGATAAGTATGACTTAATCTTTTTACTAATCTCTCAATAACTATCAATCACCACTCCCAAATGACATGAATGAATAAGTTCATTAACATGTTTTATTCTTATTTAATGAAAAAAAATTAGTTGCCATATTAAGTGAGTAAGAATAACTAAAACTATTTTCACATTATTATTTTAAGGGTTAAATAACTACTTGCATAATGAAGTTGTTGTACCATAATAATCACACAATGTTAAAGTGCTGTCTCCCACATTACAATGATTAGCAAACTCATTTTCCAGATCAATTGGTTGAGTACCCACTACTATATCATACCTTGTACCAGACCAAACAAAATAAATATTAATAACATTAAAATTATGGAATTTCTGGACACTCCCTGTGAAAACTGGCTTAAAAAAATGTTGTTCTTTTGAAAATATTTATAAGTATTGTATGCTTATAAGAAATGCCAAATGACACTATTTATTTCATGGAAATATTTCAAAACCCGTTGTGTCTTTGATCTTGCCTTCCAAATCAAAGCACACTACTTATTAATTAATTTTTTTTTGTTTTACAGTTAAATGTGTAAACTTTCATGTATAGTTTTCTGCACTGTATAAATACTGACCTAGGCAGATCTAATTTAGTCAAGTGAAATCAATTATTATCATGATGACAGCATTTCTTTTTGGTTATATCTCACTGATTTTCAGTATACAGAGACATAATTTTGTTCATATTGTAAAAGTTTTTTTTATTAAAGTAGCAAATGTTTATTACAACCTAACCCAAATAAGAAATCTAAAACAATCATAGTAAATATTAGATTATTTTGAAAATGACTAATTCTACATTTAGATATGTAATAAACTGGTCATTATTTTCTGGATAACTTAATTATAATTATCATAATCAAAGGTATAATTTTTAAAAATCACACATACGTGTCTGTGTGTGTGTACATATATGTATATATATTTAGACAGACAGCATTTAATTTGATATTATTTTGATTAGTTTAAACTTAAAGCCAATTTACTTTCTGTATCATCTATACGTTCCTATAGAATGGTTTGGTTTGGTTAATGGCATATCAACTTTTGAACTCAGAATAAACTTGTAATATATTGATATTCTATCTTCATGTAAGATCTGATAATGTTTATGAATAATACTTTAATTTCTTTCTTTATATTTATTTTTTTAGATCAATGTTGTCAATCTTATATATTAATAGAATAAGCCCTTGTTAGTTCACATGACCGTTATGCTTGGAGAATAATCCTATTGATCGAAACTAGGCTAGCAAGAGCCAATCAAATCTGGCATCTTATGTAAAGCTTTAATAGGCATCATGGCCAAAGTAAGTATTACCCCCACTATCTTTAACACAATGAAACTTGAATAAAGGATAATATTATCCTCAAAGTTTTTGCACTATTTAAAAGAAGAAACATTTTTAAAAAAACTTTTGATGATTTTTTTTTTTTTTTCAGCCTATGCAAATAATGAAAATTAAGAACAAAAACAGTGTTTACTTCTTTCACACCATTAAATCAATTGAAATTTAACATGACCACATAAAAGTTACACATACAGTCTTTTTAAAAAGTCCATGAAAAATTAAATAATAATCAAATCTTCATGAAAATTTCAATACTTATTCACCTTTACATGAATTTATGTTTAAAATAGGTTTTGCTAAAATACATTTGAGGAAATACTTTTTTTTTTACTTTTATTTGTCAATCAGAGCAGGGCGTTCCCACCCTTACTTTTAATCGATAAGCAAAGAGAAAGCCAACTCTCACCGACTTCCTTTCAAGAAGCCCATTTAATCTTGTCACAGACTTTTATTAATCAGTTCTACATAATCGGCATGGATATTTGTGTATCGTCTATGTTCAGACACAGCTTTTTTACAACTTGGATAGTTTACAGAGGTTTCAATCATGTCACTATTTAATTACACTTCCTTGTATTCACTAGTGACATTAATTCAAGTTAGCTCACCTTCTGATCACAAAAAATTTAACCGCATTCATCCCAATAAACACTAAAAGAATGATGACCACACATTAACTCTTGAAAGAATATAACCATCACTAAACATTAATGAGCACTAAAAACACATTTTAGTAATATTTGTTAAAGAATAATGAACACAATAAAATTAAGGTCATACACCACCTTATGTCATTCATTGGTTTAAAATACTGTGCTGTAACCTGGTGTTTGACATCAATCGGATATATTACCTTGAAAATGCCTAAATGAGAAACATTAGTGTAAATCGCAAAAGAATATACCTATCACTAAACTTTAAAGAACACAAAAACACATTTTGGCAATGTTTGTTAAAGAATAATGAACGCAATGATATAAGAGCCATAAAACACTGTACAATGTTACTTGGTTCCAAATCTGAGTTTTAACGGCAACTGGACATAATGATAAACATTTCCTTACAATTTTCTAATAAAAATATTTTATTGTACTGTATATACATTTGAATGTGCTCTTTTTTTTATCTTACGTTTTTTTTAGCTTCTTATGTGTGTGCTCTTGATACAAATTGTTTGCTCAGCAAAAAATACAGAAATAGCGATCTATTTTAGATTTAACAAGATAGATTCATTTTCTTAAGAGTTAGTCCTATTTAAACTATCTTTCAGTAATGGCTTAACACCACCAAGAAGGGGGATTCCCTTTTAAAATATTACTGAATTTCATATATGTTTCCTAACTTTAGAAAAGTCTTTGAAAACCATATGCCAAGAGTGTTGAATTGTGTGCTGCATATGTTGAACAGCATGCACGTTTTATTACTTTTGTTCAGGAGGAAAAGTTTTTTGCAAAATCCATATAATTTATATAGATCTTAGCTAGTCATTATTATTATTATCATTATTATTATTAATTTTAACAAAGATCTTTTTTCAACTTAATTTAAAATTAAGGTGAGTATTGTTAGTTGTGTTACTTTGGTATGTGATCTACATATCATAAAGATATTTTGGTTTACAATCTACACTTTATATTGTGCTCTATGACAGTGAGGCTAAAGAAGAAAACTAATGAAACCATGGAAGAAGAATTGAGGGTGTCTGAGTTTTGGGATTGAAGAAAGGTGAAGATTGCTGGTATTTTTACATGAAAAAAAATCAAGAAACATTGGAACCCATAATTCAAAGAGAAGTTGCAGAAAATTTGATTATTCATTCTGACAAATAGTCAGCATATTCTTATTTCAAGCATTTAATTTACCATTGTTTAACTGTCAATCATCCAAAAACTGGGGAAAATACTCAACACCTAAAGAAGCAGGTTGGATTCAAAAATTCAAAAAGGAGTAAAAGAAACAACCTTTCTATCACATCTAGATCATTTTTGCTGGCATATGATGAGAAAAAACTGATCTATTTCTTGGTTTTCTAGCTGATGTTCGTTCAGTCCACCAATAAAATCAGTACTTCATTTTAATCCTCTTTATTAATAAGTGTATAAAATTTTAAATTATTTTTTTAAATAAAGATTTATATATAAATGGTAATTATTTTTTTGTAAATAAATATGTATATGTTGGATGTTTTATTTAAACCATAATGAATAAATAAAACATGTAGATCACATACCCAAATAAAATTTGACTCTTGGAGATCATCTTGGCCATGTAGATTGCATACCAAAGTAACATTTCTGTTGGTTTATAGGTATTATTTAGAAGACTGTGATATGGCTCTTGTAGCTTAGATGGTAAAGCAGCTAGTACAGAGAACCAGGATTCCCAGAGGCAAAAGAGGATGTAAGCTTGAATTTCATTAGAGATTATCCATTGTGGTTGTTTCCAGTGAGTATTCTTTGTAAAAATCATGATCCTAGTGTGTTGTGATGAAAAGCAATGTCAAGTGAGTTTCAGATAAGCAAATATATGACTACAAATTGGACACAGCAGAGTGAATGTAATTGTTTTGGAAGTGAAAAAAAGAATTTCAACATTAAATTTAACAAAATATAAAAGTGTAATGTGTGCAAAATATTGAATATACAGTAGCTTGTTAGCTGATTTTCACTTATTTTTGTCGCTACAAATGCCACTGAAATTGAGTTCCTTTACTGATGATATTAAAAAGACTGTTATAGCTATGCAATAGAGAACACTTAAAGAATAATTTGTCTGTAGAAAAGTGAGAAGTGGCTGTGGGGAAAAATCATTGTACTTAGTGTGTGTAAACTGAAGCAGTTCTCCTTACATTCCTTATCATAATTGTTATTTAAATTAAACTAAGTGAAAAATTAATGTGAATGTTTTTGATTGTGGCTTAACTTTTTTGCAGCATTTTTATGGATAAAGTTGTCACTAAAAGCAGTAGACATAAAAGATTTTAAGATTATTGTGAGTGTTATGAAGCAATTATTGCATTAAAGATGATTTTTCTGGAATCAAAGCAGAAATATAAACAAAACAATATTCCTTGCTTTTCCTCATTGACCATTTCATTGACCAGCCCGAGAAATACTGTTTGTTATCTTTCTTCTTTCTAACAATCAAAAAAGAATCTTCACTTCAGGCATTATTTTCTCTTTCTTTTTTTTAATAGTTTCAAAAGTTATTTGAATCATTTTTTCCTTAATTTTATTGGTGGCAATCTAAGATATATATCTCCCTTCCACCCTACTTCACTCAAATCAAACTTGTGAATAATACTAAAACTTATTCTTTAATGACTTTATTTAGGTAAAGAAATAAATGTTTAACCTATACATTTTTAGAATTATTGTAAAGAACATTTTGTTTTAGTTGTCTATCTAAATGTAAATTATATAAATAGATTTCGTAATACTTCTCCCATGAGGCTGTTGATTAGCACCAAGACAGCATATTTACTATAAGTTCTCTTCTGCCATTATCTTGAATAGTTATCACATCTTCTACTCTTTTATTATTTACATTAAAAAATCTAAGCATTTTTTACAGATCCCCATTTTTGTTAAACACGAAGAATGCTAATATTTTTCTTTTTTTGATCATACAAGATCAGTTCCAATTTTTCTTTTCATGACATATAAAGTGTATTTTGTACTGAATCTTAAAGGCTTCCATTATCTGATTGCCTTAATGGGAAGGAAACTCTTCTAGTTTGTACTGAGACAGAAAAAGCCTTTCTAAAATCTTTCATTGCTATCCTTTTAATGTTAAACTGCCTTGTGTGCCTACCACACCTTGTTAATATAGATTACTTTGGAGAAAGGGTGACTATTTTCTCTACATTCATTGCATTCCTAAATGTTGACACACCTTGTGGATGATTGCACACTTATGTTGTTTTCTTATTGTTGCATGTAGCTTTATTTCAAGTTCCTAAGTAGGTCAACCCTTTTTGACACAGCAAACATAACATACACACACACACATGACATAATCATCCAAATCTCTTTGGCTCAGGCCAACTAATATTATATTAAAGCTTTAGTGTAAGTTAAGCTGATATTTCCATCTGACTTCTGTTGAATGTCAGTCTGGATTAATGAACATTCATTTTAGATATATTTGCCTTCATTATGCTCTCTATCAGTATGAGTTAAAAAGATTATTTTATTATTGATTACTGAAATAAAATTATCCTTTTATTCAACTCTGAAAAATATCATGATTCAGCAGTATACATATATACATGTGTGTGTGTGTGTGTGTGTGTGTGTGTGTGTGTGTGTGTGTGTGTGTGTTTTCAGTAAAAAAATGAAAAAACAAATTGTTTTAATGTATGATTAAAGTTTATTATTAATTTTTAAACGAGTATTGCAAATTTTAATTAAATTATTAACTTTTAAATCTTCCATATTTCTAAAGAATTTAATATAGATCTGTTTTAGTTAAATTAGAAATCCATCTGGTATTAAATAATTTTGCAATTTTTTTAATTTTTTTTTTTTTCTAAATTTTATTTCATTAATTGTACTAAGCATTGTTGTTTTATAGGTTGTTCCAGATACATAGAAGGAAATTTGAAGCTCATATTGTTTCATATTGGATAGAAAAAATAGTTTGGGAATTTTTGAGAAGCTGATATTGCAATATAAGTGCTCTCTGTCATTAATGAAAAAACTGTAAATAATTTTATAATAGAATTTTACTTTTTGTAGTCTAATTGAACACATTAGACAAAATAAATTATTCAAATTGTTTGATTAAATCTCAAAAAGATCTGTTTGCAACAGATATATTTTTTCTTTTTATATTCCTTGAGAATTTATAAGTTTTGCTGTAGAGAGAGTTAATTTGAATTTACACTATTTTTTACTTGTTTTTGTTTGTTTTCTTGGTAAATACATCATAGTTATTTACGTAGATATTAATCACAAAGTTTTTATATTTTCAAAATTAAGGAACCTAATATTTATGTGACCAAATTAAATTTAGAATGACATACTAAAAGATACAAATCCTTTCCACTTAAACATTTTACTTTTTATACATTTGAGCTTTTAAAACTTTGCAAACTATTTGTAAAAATGATTAATTTTCATTCCATTCGCTATTTTAAACTTTCAAACTGTTTCTAAAGATTACTTTCAAAGTTTAACATCTTTTAAAAAATGAAGCAAGTTTTCCAGTGGAGAAATCTTTGAAACCTTGCATTCTCTGTTCTGGCATGTACACAACAATTGCCAGTTATTGTCTCATGCAGTTTGCAATGGCGGGGATGAAAGGTTGAGGCTGTTACATAGCATGATTTTGAAATTGTATGCTAGTCAGGCAGTCAGCTTGGTGGCAGTTGTTAAATGCTCTGCTCTCTTGAATCTTATTCTCTTTCCTGTCCACTTCCTAACTGGGTCATGTTGTTCACTAGAGCACAACGAATACTTGCTGCTTTCAGAGGTCAATGCTGCTAGCAGATAACTTTCAAATAGATTAACTCTGCAAAATATAATCAACTTTCATAATTGAGCCATTCTTTTAATCAGATTTCAAAACTATTCAATTTTAGATATTGAATCTTTTCTTTGTGGTGCAATTTAAATTTCAGTTGCAAACATTTCTCACTTCTATAGGAAGTGGCATTCACTTTGGTCTTCATCTCATGTGAATGGCTAAGAAATTTCTCTTTTTATTGGGATTAATTCTGGATTTGCTATGAGATACATCTTTTCAAAGCAATGCTTGTCTTGTATTTGCTACAGACGAGCAAAATGCTAAACATTCTGAAAACAATACATTCAAGGATCTTTCTTTTTTTTTCTTTTTTTTTTACATGGTTATTCTTAAATGAAGGCATTTGAATATTTGACAATTAATATTTACATGCACGCACACACACACACACACGTATGTTACAATCAAATTGTTTTAAAAAAACACTCTAATCCTGATTTATTGTTTATCCCCATAATTCATGTCTTGAACTCAATCTCTCTTCTAGCAAGTCATGGAAATTGATCTCTTTGCAGTTTTTTATTAGATTGTTCTTATTCTCTCTTTTTACTCTTAAGAAAATAATTGTTACTCTTATCTAGTTACAATTTCTTGTACATTTATGTTTGAATATTAGAAGGTGAAGCATAAAAATAACTTAAGAATTTAATTCTGAAAATATGAAACTAATCCTTATCCTTAATCTATAAGTTATTTAAATGAATGACCGAGAAAAGCATCTTAAACAAGCAAAACGATGGTCTTTGACTTTGATATTCCAGCTGTTAAAAAGCATTCAACAAATCTTGTGACCAGAGAATTCTTGATTGCGTTAATATTTTTATTACTTCTCTTGTCTGGACTTACTAGTAAATAAGTTTTTTCTTTCATTTAAATATGTAGTTAATTCAATTTGCTCTATCTAGGAATGTATCTGGCTATTTGAATTCTAAAAAGATATCTCAATTTTGAAACACACAGGGTATGAATGCACAGTTGACCACATCATCAAATATGCGCAGTGATAGTTGAATGAGGTCATTTCATATAATTGAATTGGAATAATGATTGTATCACATCAGATTGTTATGGGTGAGGAAATTCCAATAGCTCAATCTGCAGGATGGGGATAACTGTCTTGTAACCTGATTCAACAAGAGGTTTTAAGAGCATTTTCATTACATGACGATAAGAAAGATGTTACTGTAACAGATTTGAAAATAATACAAAATCAATTCCTATTCTGCCACCCAGAACAGATTTTGAAATAGAAACTAGAAAAATATATTTTACCTCCAGTGACTTTAATGTTCAACAGTTGTTCTTGCTGGGCTTTTTGCTATTTTTTTTTTTTTTAAACCTTGTGTTCAGTTAATTTAGTATCCATTCCAAAACTTTTGAGTCCCCTAGCAAAAATAGCAACACTATCTACTGAAACAATGCCATTCAATTTTCTTGATCTGCTTGTGCATTCATTTTGGCTTTATGAGAGAATAAATTGTGAGCCATCCTAAATTTTTAATGATAAAGAATGAAATATTATGTTCTTTACACAGATCCCATTACATTATTCTAAATCAAAGACATATGACCATTTGAAAACTTATTATTCTATATTATATTTACAATACTGGCCCTTCCTATTTAGCTTTCATTAACAGGCTTTGCCTCACCCCCTATGAAATGGGTGTCTTCCATACAGCAATGGTTGGCAAGATTGTCATACAAACCTATTTGCTAGTGTAGTAAATTTGATTCACATTTGTTGCCCCATCTGCTTCCTCAAATTTAATAAATAACTATAATCACTATGAATTACCTTTTTACATTTATTTATATTTTAGAAGATAATTTTAATTAACATCTAATTGGTTTGAGATATTCATTGAGTATTCACACACACACACATCAATTGGCTGGCTATAAAAATAACTGACCTAATTATAAATCCTTCAATTTGGAAAATGTTTACTTTGCATGAAGTGAATTTTTCAATAGCATAAAAAAAACACTATCAAAAGTTTAAAATCTGTATTATAAATAGATTTTTTCTTTAGAATATAAAATATCTATTAATTATATATAAAATATCACAATCCTCATAGCAAACCTTACAGTCATTCCTTCCAACTTAATCTTTTTTGTTCAAATTTTTACTGCAATTCTACTGTAAATTCATTAACAAGATAGTTGAAATATATATATGAGATGCAGGTACATGGCCTAATGTTTATTGTCTTGAGAAATGAACACAGTGACCTGAGTTCAAATCTTGGACAAGGCTATTTTCACTAATGCCTTCTCCCCTCATCTATGAGTAAATAGTAAAGCAGACTGGGCTTTTTAGCTTTGGTGAAGCAACTGGTCTAACAGAAGGAAACCTCTTATTTCTTACGAATCGTACTCTGCTTAAAAATTGATTTTTGTGTCACATCCTACCCATGACAGAGGAGAGGGTGGGTACACACACACTCACCTTATTCTGTCAACAATAATTGCATTCATTCCTGACAGCTGTCAATCTCTATTTTCTAATACATGACATGCAGATTGAATGCCAAAGCCTGATAAACCAAATTTTAGGTTAAAGATTGCAAAATTACTTTATCAATCATCAATTTTTTTCCTACTATATTTATTTTGTTAGTGCAGAAAATGACTTTACTTTTCTTTAGTGAGTTCAAATGCAGTTGATGCTAAAATACAACCATGCTTTTTAAAAAATAATTTTCAGTGCTGAAATTTGCTGTCACTGTAGACAAAGTCTAAGTGAATGAAAAAGATTTAACACAACTTTTATCAAGAGTTACAAAAATTGTTCTTGTTTATGCAATAATTACTTTTTAGAATGTTACTTTGCAACATTTATACGTAGATTTTATTTTACTAAGTTTAGTTTAATTTGGCCCATTACCATGAAAATGGTTCAGCCCATTAAGGTCAAACTCCCTATATGAGCAACTGGTCTATGAGGCTTGCTTGTTAACCATTACTATATAGCAAGTTCTCTTGTCATAAATACATGTAGAATTGGAGTCTTCATGCCAAAAATTATGTTAGTAGTCCTTGTTTTAGTATGAAAATAATATAGACAAATATATAAACTGGAGAAGCATCTATCAGTATATTAAATTTTAATTCTTTCTATGATTTTTATCTGTCTTTTTATTACCAACACTTACTTAACCCTTTGAACTCATTAGCCTTATATTTTGAGCTGAGTGCTATTTCACGATTTATTATAAACCTGATATTTCAGGATCTGGGAGATCACATTAGATACTAATAATGAAAGGCTTAGTATAGAAGACATTTACAAATTATCTTGAAACAAAAATATTTGAGTAAAGTCAGAATATTATTTGTACTTTATATATAAATTTGTGAGTTCAGATACAGTGTGTCTAAGGGCTAACAGTTTCAAGGATTAAATGTTGTGTTAGAAGTCTCTGCTCAGTATCTAGTCACTTCATATTGAATTTATATCATAGTTGTTATTATTCAAGTATTGCCACTCATATGTCACTATGACTGATGAAGAATACAGATAAGACAAGGAAAACAACTTTGTAATTAACAGTCAACCAATATGGAATCATTTCCCTTGGACATTGTTTGTGTCAATATATACTGAATTAATTAAGAATTACTTGGAAATGTGTGACCCAATTCCACAAGAAATGACTTTATTCTTCAAATTAGAGTATTTAAATGGGAAATGCACTATGATTTGCCACATTAGCTAAGTGACTGTAACAACCACATAACCAGAAATTAGTTCCTTTAATATGTCATATTAATGGTTTTATAACAAATGATACTTCCATAATTGTTCAGTATTATTAAGAAATTGTTTTGATGTACATTTTCATTTTAATTTGATTGATTTTTTTCCCTGTTTCATGCCAATATTTATGCTGCATCACATTGTAGTTTGATTGAGGTTCCTTCTCTCCCGCTTAGTCTTTGTATCATTCTGGCAACCAACAATTTAATAAATTCTATTTTGTATATTCCAGGAGTCCGTCTTTGAAGAAAGATTATTTGCATTAGTATTTTGTATATTTCACTTTGACTTTCAAAAAATATTAATATTTTTGACAGAATGATTTAAATTTTACACATTTTTCAGTCTTCTCAACTTAGTTAACAGCGTTTTGGCTGAAATATTTTTTGACCTTCCGATGTATAATGCATCCTGTTGTCTTTATAAATCATTTTTGTCTTTTTACTTTTCCTCAACAAAACATCACAGTTTTAACCAATTCACAAAATCTAGTGCTAAATGCCTTGGATGTAAGATTTGAACACCTCATGAAAACCAATGCTTAAAAGAAGTCATTTTGACATTTAAAGTTTTTATATCAGTAATCAACATTGAGGACATTTGAAAAATCTTTGGCATTCTGAACTCATCAATACTTCCCCTCTCTTGTATCAATGAAAGACCAAATCCTAAACAGCTTTATTCTAATTTCATAACATCAACAGTTGTTTTATCATTGATTTCAGTAGAAATGCTTACCAGGGATGTAGTTTGAAATTCTTCCTCAAACATTTAGTTAATGAAAAAAAATGTCTATACTATCACACTGAACATTTATTTTGCTTCAGATATTAATAGAGAAAACTTTTAACTACTTTCTGAATTCACAGCTGTTTTAGATGAGTTCAGTTTTAATGTTAATTTCTTTGTTTCCTCTTTTTCTTGTACCAACTTTCTTACAAAATGATACTTGTTCTTTTTTTTTTTTTTTTTTCCATCATCGTCTACTTCAAAGTGCAATTTCTGATGGATACCTTTACAACACTAATATAAAACATTTAATCACTTTTAGAGCGATTTTTTTTTTTTTTTTTTTTTTTTTTTTTTTTTTTATTGTAAATCTAGATCATCTGGCAAACATTTTTTATAATAATGTAGAAGCTTGTTACTCTAACTTATTAACTTCCCTAATCATTTTCTATTGATCTTACAGACAAAAATTATTTCCCTCAGATATACAAATTGAAAAATAAAATAATTTTCTATCTTGTAAAAATATTTTTTTCTTTATGATGACAAGATGATGTCAGAAGATATCATAAATCATTGCTTCATTTTCTTTGCAGGTGTGCAGTAAAGCTTTTAAGGCCAAGGGCAGTATGCTTTATCACAAAAAAGTGACCCATGGTGTAAATGTAGAACTCAGCCAAGGCTTAGAAGAGCGTTACCTACGTTTGAAAACTCGGGCCCAAATGAAAACTCTGTATTTGCATGAAAAACTCCAGGAAAGAGCAGCAACAGGTGAACAAGATGCAGCAGCCATGGAAGCAGGCGTGAGTAAATCATCTGAGCTGCTCAAAAACAGTGAGTCTCATGGGGAAGTGACTACTAACAGTAACACCTCTGAAACTCTTCAACTTCAAGCAGCAATTACGAGTAGTGGCACTTATCCAAGTGGAGACAATATTGAAGCAATGAAGTCCTGTTCAACCTTCAAAGAGGAGCTTGAACTAGCAAAAGGCCTTGGACTTAATGATCAAAAGATCTCCGAGGCAATGGCCGAAGCAAGCTTGTCAAGTATGGAAGTTTCACATCTTCATCAACAACCTCCACCACCACCACCACTACCACCACCACCACCACCACCCGCCTATTTTGTCCACCCTGATGTTGGAACGTCATCTTCCATAACAAGCCCAGCAGCTGTTGTGTGTGGTATACGTAACAATGCTGTAGAGCCATCAATGTCCCCAACTTATGGGCCTGAAGACAATTTTGTGATTACTACTGAAGCACCATTCACAAAAAATCGTATTAGTATAAAAAATGAGACTGTAATTGCAACGCGGATTGATGGATTCAATCTTAGCAGCGGCATGAAAACGTCCCTCTACAAGTGTTACCTGTGTGGCAAGATTTTCAATTACCTCAGCAAACTCCAGTGCCATTTGTCCCTGCATTACGAGCGGCACCTAGTAACCTACCAATGTTCTGTGTGTGGTACAAACTTCAAATTCAAAACCCAATTACTCCGTCATTCTAGGCGACACAAACTGCCCCCAAAGAACTCAGTGCAGGTAGATAGAGAGGGACAGTTAGAAGAGACCGTCCCTGTCAGCCAAGACGCTCCTCAGTTAAGTGAGGGAACAAAAGAAACCTTATCATTTACTCCAGAATTCAAGGAGCCTTCTGTTGAAGATGACTCCACTAAAGAGACTCCCCAGGTGGAGCCCTCTTCAGCCAATCCTTACCATAATAATAATAATAATAACAGTAGTAGTAGCAGTATAGGTTCAAATAGTATGCCAGCTAGAGATTTTGTTTATCCCTATCAAAAAGTTAATGGCTGTTATGTTTGTCTCTATTGCAGGAAATCTTTCACCAGATTCTTCTCATTGCAGCGTCATGAAAGAATCCACACTGGCTACAAGCCATGCTATTGTAAAGAATGTGGCAAAGGCTTTAGCGAATATCGTAACCTGCGCCAACATGTTATGCGTTTCCACAGTGATAATTACCCAATGGACTATGTTCGGAAAGTGAGGAAACGGGCGATCCTAGCTAGCTTGAAGTCTTCCATTAGACTTGGTTACCTAAATCGACTCCAACAGAGGATGGGTGTGCCTGATATAATTGATGCTGGCACAACCTCCACCTCTCATGATGAGCTTCAAGTGGGTGGTGGTGGTGGTGGAAGCGGTGGTAGTGGCATCCTGGGTAATGATGATAACCATCTCCACCAACACCACCATCATCATCACCATCATCTTCTAGGCAGGGAAAATTCAGATTTGAAATACGTTTCACATGTTGAGGTCGGTCTGGGTGGTGCAGGTACCATTGCTAATACACAATACATTAGTAAGGAGCAGGAATCTGAACAGTTGAGACAGGAGGAGGAAGAAAAAGAGAAAATGAATGCCAAGGAAATCTTGAAGAAGGAAGGCATCAAAGAAGATGTAACAGTCGTGCTGCCGTCCGACCCCCCAGCCGAAAATGAAGATGTGGCCTTAGATCCACATCATTCAAATGGACTTCCTGAGGGCAACTGGTCTGAAAATACCTCAGAAAATGGCGAAGATTGTATAAGCAGTAGCGAGATCATTGCCGCCCCCAAGCGCTGCCTGTTACCTCAAAATAAGAAAGACAGCTCTCTCTTCAAATCCAGACGAAAAGCATCACTGACGTACAAGGTAGAGAATAACCAGCTGCCAGCCTCCCAACCACCACACCTTCAACAACAGCAACAACCACAACAACAGCAGCAGCAGCACCCACACGCTGTGCCACAACCTCAAGCAGCTCACCTCCACCCTCCTCCCAGCCATCCACCTGCTCCACCACTTCCTCCTCCTCCTCCCCCTCCTCCTCCCCAGGTAGCAGCAACACCCCAGCCAGTTGTGGTAAACAGCGAGCCAGAGATGGTCATGTCCACTTCCCATCTGGGACAGAGTTTATTGAGTAGCATACCCCAGAGCAGCATGCTTTCTAGTATGACTGCATTGGGACCAATTACATGTAACTCTATGGTTTTGGGAACACCGACTTTACCTGCTCAGGCAGCCGCTTCCTTCCTGGCTGCCTCCCAGTTGCTCAGTCCAACTGTCTCTCAGGCTCTGACCGGGTCACCAATTGTCAATATTCCATTAGGTCTTTCTGCAGATCCTCTTTCTTTGGCTTCTTCCACATCCTCCCTTACTGGAACATCTCAATGTCCATCTCCTGAGGAGACCCTGGTTGGACTCCCACGGGTTCAGTGGCATGCTCCACACTCTCCAGATAGCATTCGCAATACCATTCTGGCAGATGGACGAAAACTAACATCACTATCCAGAACACACTCCAGGTGAGTCAAAATTTTTTCATTTGTTACACATATTTCTCTCACCTTGATTAATATGTGATCATTTTAATAAAATCATTTAATGCTTATACATTCAGGTGAATTTCTCCTGAAGAAAGTTTTTGCATCATCTTCTATAATAGGACAAATATATTTCAAAACAAGTTGATTAACATTGGTCTTTTGAATAATAAAGTATCTATAATAATAGAAGAAATATTAATGCACCAAATGTCAAATGAATTTTCAACAATTTTTCTGGTATCTGACTGTAATTGTGAACATTTTTTTCAAGTTTTCATCCCCAAAAACTTACATATTTTTTCTTTGTAATACAGCCCTACAAATATTCAGTGATAGATATTCAATGTAGGTTAACTTTTTTTTCCCAGTATTAGAATATATCTACACACTTAAACAGATTTTTGTTTTTTGATTAAAGACTTTATTGATTTTAACAAACTTATGCTCACAAATTTTAGAAATATTTACAGAATTATGCTTATTTTATTTCTTATAGATGTTGTCTCTGAATAATTTCAGAAAATATCATATAACCTTTATGAATGCAATGATTTTTGTCTGAAAAACAAATCACACTGTATAATATATAAATACATGTTGATAAGAAACTCCTAAAATACTTCTATCAATGAACAACATTTTTGTTTACTGCTTTGAGCAAAAATATATTATTTAGAAACAATTTTGAATAAAACTCTGAAACTTTTTTGTCTTTATGAATAAAATAGTTTACAATAGCAATAGAAATGAAAGCATTTTACAAAGACAAAAGAAGAATACTTTTATAACGACTTGCATGGATTTCTTTCTGTTTCTCTAATATAATACCTCTATAAAATATTTATACTTATGCTTTGGGATTCAATTTAAGAAATTGTTTTTGTATTTATATATTCTTCAATATTTTCTTAATTTCTAAAAATATAAAACATATTCTAAAATTATTTCAGAAATTCATCCAAATTATAAGTAACTTTGGAAATTGAACATTTGTACATGCAAAACTATTTGTGCTTTTAGCAGCTTTTATATGATTAAAATGAATAGACTGAATGAATAACTTGCAATGTATAAAAAGGATTCTTTGAAAAGAAATAATCTGATTTCATTTTCACTGATATCATGGACAGAAACAGGAATCAATGATTTAGACGGTAACATTTTTTTTAAATTCATGATAATCTTTTTAATAAACAATTTTTCCTTGAAAATATTTTAATGACTAAAAAATGACCAAGAGCCATGAAATGTACTTGCTATTCTACAAATTCATTCTACAGTTCAACACACTTAGCACTTTTCTGAAGTTTCATTAACCCTTCAAAATGAATGTTCAAGATATTCCAAAAATAGGCAATTCCTATCTTAGTTGTGCCAAAAACTTTTTACCTTCCTTCTACATTAAAAAATTATAGTTTTTTGATAAAATTTTGCTTTTCATATATTAAGTGATTTGACTTTCAAATTGAACCAGTTATAAAATTCTTCTTAAAACCTGTCAAGTCCAAAAATAAATCTCTAAATAAACCACCATCTAGAAAAAGACATTTAAATATTTTACTTCTTTTATTGCATGTCACCATATTTGTTCTCAGTGCATGCTTCAGGATAACAAACCACAGATCTAACGATGTTAAATTTTTTTTTTTTTTAAATATTCTCTAATTACTAATAGAGCCAAGGCAATGGTGAGAAATTATTGACAAGAATTGAAGGAAATTATCTGACTATCCAACACTGACTAAGGAAAAGTTTTGTGCTACTTCTGGCTGAATATTTTGATACTTTTGTTTTATTCTGATTAAACTGAATAAGACTCTTTTATTTACTAAAACATTATTGCTTAATGTTTGAATTTTATTAAACGATATTTTTTAAACTTATACAGTTCTCTGTATACATTTCGTTCATGACTTATTAATAAAATGTGATTAGTTGGAAATTGAAACCAAGATTTGAGATCATTTTCTGGAATTCTACTCACACCTATATGGAAATTTTCAATGTAACTGATAGGAGAAAAAAGTCTGAACTTTTACTTCAGACAGATAACTCAACCGTTGTATGAATATTTAGCCTAGAGTTATCGCCCTTACTTTTAAAATGCTTGCAAAGCTATGATAATATCCATTTTCATTTTTGTCACAGCACAAATGAAAATATAAATGTCACTAGTCTTGTCAAGAATTAAAGTTCATTAGAATTATTTTGCTGAAAATGTATTCCACTTTGTTTCTGTATCTACGTTGGTCCAATGTCAAAACAAGAAAAAAATGTTTTACTTGGATCTTTCCAATTAATTTCCATCTTTGATTCCTGTTTTTTAAACCCTTTTTATGCATTGCATTTTCCTCCTGCAGTTTTCTCATGGGTATCAAGTTGTGTAGATCTTGTAGGCCAGAAGCAGAATGTTTTTCTGGCCTAATATCTTGATACCTTTTCCAGGTTACATATTGTGAATTCTCCTGTTGACAGAGAAAAGGTTTGCAAGCCTACATTACTGCCTGATGGACGAGCAGTGTACAGGTGCATTTTCTGTGGCAAGGATTTCCTGTCATTCTCAGACATCAACCGACACATGGATTTTCATGAAGGTAAGTGATAATCTTTTATTGGTTGTTTTTAGCATCTGCATATGATGTAGCTCTAGTAGACATTTTGTTTTCTTTATTTTTGTTGCTTTTCTTCCTTTCAAATTCTGGCCTGTACTTTTATTCTTATAGAAATTCATTTAATTTGAAGTGACATGTTTCACACATCAATTTGATCATTTGCATTATTTGCCAAGCAATTCTCTCATTAAAATACAAAACCTGGAGCTTTGGATCAGAGTGGATGGAGATTTTTCACAAACAGGAATGCTATTTCTGTCTCTCAGCATTAGTGATACTGTTTTTCTCAGCACTTCTAAATTAATCCCACATATCTTTTAGACTTAAAAGTTATAAAAGAATCTCAATTTTGAAAAGTAATTTAAAATATAATTTTTTTTCTTAAAAGATACAAAAATAAACTTTGTAATCCACAAAAAGCAAGTGCTGTTCATCTAAATAATTATCAGTGACATTTATGTAGTTGATGTCTTCTCTTGTAAGTAAACTTTTTTCTGAATACAATTCTCTTAATGCAAGTCATTTTCAGATTTTGATTAAAAAAAACACTAGTTTGAATAATGTAAAATTTTACATTGCATATATTTTCCCCAATTAAAAAAAAAAAGTATTAAATGACTCTTTCAACAAGATTTGACTGTGTTACTTCATAACTCCTAAATTAATTATTATATTAACAAAAAAGCTACATTTACATCTACATTGTTTTATCATATATTGATTTGATTAAATAGATGTAGAAAATTTATACCAGTAAGCAGATGTTGAAAAATAGGAATTACATAAAATTACAATTCTTTCATGTTTCTTTAATGTATTTCCTTTTACATTATGTATAAAGTTTATTTACTGAACCTAGTAATTATCTTCATTGGTAATGACTAGAGTTTCATTCCCACTGAGTGCCCAAATATGATGGCCTTAAACCAAATCATACACCAATATTTTTTTAATCATCTGAACTATGTTTCAACTAATAGACATAAGAAAAAGGTATATAAATAAGCATTGCTAACTAATTAAGGTCATCTAATGAAGCATTGAAGTATTTGAAGCATTGAGCTTTTTCTTCTCACAAATAAGTAAGCCTAGCTATTTTTTGCTGATTATTCTGAACATAAAATGAACTTTGATATCCCGACCTGTAAAATGCTATTTACTCCTGTTGAAAAATGAAACTGTGAATTGTACGATGTTTCAGTTTCACCACTACTACCGTCACTATTAATGTATCAACCAGAAAGATATATCTGTGCTTATATCAATTAAAAGCTCTCCAAGTTGGTTATCTGATGTTCTGACAAATGAAAACATTTTCAAGTTCCTCCAAAAATCATTAGAATTATCACCAAGTATTAAAAACTCAGAATAAAATCTAAATATGAAAATGTACGAAATTATCTTGAAAGCATTTAACATATTTTGATTTTGTATGCTCTATTGTGATAACAGATGAGGGAAAATGTTTCAAGAAGAATTGTAATTGACATAATATTACTAAAAATTTTTAAACTATATTCTATAATTCAAATTATCAATTTTAATAATTTGAAGCTAATGTTGATCTTTTTCCAAGAAAAAAAATTAGTTTAACTTCCCCTTTAGAATGTTTGGATATGATTGGTATACAGCAATTTTTAATTGTCCTGAAGCATGTTTCACATAACTATTTTAATAAGCAATAAGGTAAATTTACACAAGTTTGTGATACATAAAATTAGATAAAGAATAACCTGTTCAAAAATATACTATAGCAAGAAGAATGAGTTAATAAACCCAATTCAAATCCAGCTCTTAATTACTGTCTTTGTTGAATAGTGCTTGACTACATTTGACTTATTTTTAAAACACTGAGATTAACATTATCAACTCCTTGAACCTTAAAGTTAAAATAAAATACATTTTCAAAAAATATTTTTTTAAAGAATTGTACCCTTCATATTTTCTAAATCCCGGCATTGTAAACGGATAACTAAGCAAAGGTTTATTTTTAAATTGTATTGTGAATACTCTTCAATGCTGGCTACTTATTTTATTCAAACACTTTTTGAAGGATTTTCACCTACTCAGACAATAACAAAAATATCTTTTCAGCATGACAATGATTGTAAATTGACTAAGTAGGCAAGAATTTTTTGAATTGAATTTAATTGACATAGATTGTTAATAAATTGTACATTTCAGAATCTTTAAATTTAATAGCTCTATATTTGATATAATAGTTTTTAAAAAATTGGGAAAATCTTATTTGAATGACTCAATAAACTAATAAAAATAATTTTAGCCATGTTCATATTTGGAGTTTTAAAAAGATAGTATAGAATAGTCCTTGCTTTGAATAGAAAGTTTTCTATTTTATCATAAATCTCAGCGCAGTCAGCTGGGGCTGTAGAATACAGCTGCATCTCTGGAGAGGAGTAAGACAAGAAGTGTCCTGAATATGACACTAAACCCTCTCATGGTGAGGCTCTTAGTGTTGCAGCTTTGGGGAATGTGGCATACCCCTTCATTGCCATTACTCCCAGGTCCACTCTGACCCAGACCTATGGGTCAAATAGAATTTTGTAATCATTTTCTACACTTGAAATCATTTAACTGGGTGCAAATGAATGAATAATGTTGAATTGCATTATAAGTGTTAAATAGCAATACTGGAAACCATTCAGCTGTGTGCAAACAAATGGGTTCTGGCTCGTTTAAAAATATTTCCAACAAACTATTCCAAGTTGAATAACCACAACCAGAAAATCCGGCAAACACTGTAAGCGACATATGGAACCACTGGACAGCTGTTTCAACCTTATTAGGTCTCATCAGCAGTCTATACTGTGATCCCCCAATGAAGATTTAACCCACAACCACAGAATGCTGACCCAAAACTCTACCACTGAGCTACTGGTCCACATCAACAGTGTATCCTGCTGATGAAACTTAATCAGGTACAAACAGCTGTCCAGTGTTTCTAAATGTCGCATGCAGTGTTTGCCAGATTTTCTGGTTATGGTAATTCAATTTATAATATATTTATAATTCCTCTACTTTAAAAAAAAATGTACATTTATGTGTATCCCCGATTCTCTTGATGAAGCCCAGGAGGTGACCATGTCCTCTTCAAGAGTATGGACATAACTACAAGACACAGGTTAATTGGCTATGTATTTACCATGACTAGTTAATTTGGCATTGCTTGTGTGCAATAGCTCAGTGGTAGAGTTTTGGCTTTACATTCTGTGGTTGCTGGTTCGATCTCCAGGCAGGGAGATCACGGTATACACTGCTGATAAGACCTGAAAAGTTGAAACAGCTGTCCAGTGGTTCCGTTTGTTGCACACAATGTTTGCCAGATTTTCTGGCCATGGTTGTTCAATTTATAATATAATTCCTCTACTTAAAAAAAAATTGAACAACAAACTATTTGTTTACAAATCATATTTAATATATATCAACAGGATTTAGCAGTAAATAACCTACAAGCATTGATATGCAATGAACCACAACCAATCAACCAGTTTATGAATCTATTTTCACATGAAAAGTAAAATCTTGAAATATTTTTTAATTTCTTTTTAAAAGATTTGTTCATTTATCTACTACATTTTAGTTGTGCTTGAAAATAACTTTCAAAAACTTTTTCAGATGTTTACTTAGCAAAAACACTTCTATTTAAATATTTACCCAAATTAAACATAATATTTGAATTCTTACTAGTTAGAGCTGTAAAACCGTTCAAATGAATTGTCTGTCAAAAAATCTGGTAAATATTTGAAAGACAAAACTATAAGGTTGTAAAGATTGCAAGATATCTAAAAAATCTCTTAAAATCATACTCTAATTGTTTTTACTAAATTATTTCATATATTTATATTCACACAATCACCTTAGTTTTACAAGTTTGATGGCAAATGAAGAACTTCTTTCTCAGCAGCAGATTAATCCCAACTCTCAAAAAAAAATCAATCATGTGGTCTTTTGTTTTGTTTTTTAACAAAATCCATTTTTTTATAATCTAAAGAGCCAGCTAAAATACTGTTTCTACATACAAAATGAGGATTTTTTATTTTTATATAGCTTTCTAAATCTGTGTCAAATTCTAAGAGATTTACCCAGTCCTAGTATTTACTATACTTAGACATGAAATTCCCTCATAACTTCAAAACCTTTATAGGCAAGCACTGTTAAAACTTCATAATAAATTTCTATATTAATAAAAACTACATTCAAACGTTTTAAGAAACTAAAATAGGTACAGTTTATTTACACAAAATAACAAACCAACAAATTTAGAAGTTATGTTTAGACAGCTGTTAAAGTGTGAAGAAATCTTTTTACTCTTAAAATTATCAGGTACTTTGAGGAATTCTGTAGTTATAGATATATTAAACATATAATTGTAAGAAATGATGGTAAGTCTGCTGTATTGAACATTGGTTTAAAGAACTACCAGTAATAATTAACTAAAAAACTTAGTACAATGACTAACATTGATAATGAAATTGGCATGCATAATAATCCTTCTATTACTACTAATGTTGTTATGATGTCATTGAAGTTAAAGTTTGTACTTTCTTTTTAAATCGAAAAAAGTAGACTTGATAAAAAAGGCATGTGGCTAATATATAATTTTTTTATAGAATTTCACAAATCAAAATCAAAAATTGTTGATCTTTGTTTTTAAAATTATATGTTAACTGAATTCTGTAAAATAGGGTATCAGTGTGGATTCTACCAGATAAATGATCTGAAAAATTAGGTAAGAATTGTATTATCATTATCAACATGATGATCATATCAAAACTGGTTTATTTATAACATTGAATTAATCACAAAAATTTTTAACTGTAAAGATATTCAGATTTTAAAAATATCATGATTATATATAAAAGGTAGAATTTTAAATGCAATTTGAAAGTGAAGAGTCCCTGTGGAGTAGTGGCTAACATGCTGGACTGCAACATCATAGTAAGCGAGTTTAAACTCCAATCATGCTATTACAGTCACTTTTGGACGAGTATCCTTGGGAAAGGTATGAACTTCTTTAACCCCTAGCCATGAATTAAACAGTACCACTACTGTTCTTCTAAGAAATAATATAAATAACCTATGAAGGCTTATATACCATTAAAAACAAAGAAACCAAGTAATTTGAAAGTAAATTGTTTTCTGAATGTTCTTGACTGCTTACAAATACACATTTATTTGCTCTTCTTTTAGATATATTTTAAGATCATTTAAAATGGAAATATAATTTGGTTTCTCATTAAATATATCCATTTTCATTATAAGGATTACTTGTTAATAAGACATTTAATAATCTTTACTTGGTATGACACAAGGCTACAATTGCAGGGTACTCAGTGAGGATTGAACTCACTACAGTAGTAATGGTCTGCAAAATCTGTTAACCACTGTTCCACAGCAAGTTACATTGTCTCACTTGCTAATGGTTTCTAAATCTCTTAGATTTGTAAGGTTTTATGAAATGATCAAATTGAACTTATAAATATATTTTTCATGCAAAGGTTCATTGAGAATTATATTCTTTTTAAAATATCCCTTTTTTCTTCCTTTCTTTGTTGCTTATCTCTTGGACTTTAATAATTTTTGTAGATAGTAATATTGTCAAATTAGTAGAAATCTTCATTCAAGTTCAGATTATGTGGGTTTTTAAATTTGGCTATACATTTTCCAGTAATCAAGCAAGTAATTTCTTGAAATTAAAAGATGTTGACATTTTTCTCCTTTGTTTTCTTTGAGAGTTTATTGGTGAATGTATTTATTTTTCCCTGCTACTAGACTAACCTTTCTTAATTAGGACTAATCTGTCAGCAGCATTAGGCTCATAAAAGTCCAAATATTCATTTCTAAATCCTTGCATGTTGATTCCAATTAATCTTTCTACAGTGGAAAAAGGTAGGTGTCTGCTATGATTTTTTTGGGCTTGAGGCATTTCATCCTATATAATTTTATTAATATGTTACTTAGAAATATGACTCAAACAGTCTGCATGGTTTTCCTGTCATGTCACCCCATACTCTTCTTATTCTTTGTTTGTTTGATTTTCTTTCTTTGTTTCTATTTATCTTTCTCTGTTTTTGTCCACTTTAGAGATGTGTTAGTTCTGCTTTGTTTGAACTGATTTGCTTGCTTAAATGAATGTGCAGATCAGCTGTAATTGTTTATTTGTCTGATTTGTAGGTTTCAAATTGACTGAAATTTATCTTTTAATCATGCAGAATTAAATAATGAAATAATTCAAGTTTTCAAATGTCACTACTCTAGTTTTCTCTTAGATGTTTTGTAATTAGTTGCAATGATTTTTACCAAGTCAATTCCGATCATGTTATGCATTGGGATAATATTTATAATAATTTGTGATTGGCTTTTCTTTCCAATTCAATACAAAATATTCTTAAAATGTTTTTATAAATTTTTCACAGCATGTAAAATAAATGGCAATGAATATCATCTGATAACACAAATTTGCAATTTCACTGAATGCCTATCACAAATTAATTTCATAATCTTAATCATTGTCATTAACATGTTAATTGAATTATCTGAGTTGTATGAATTACAAGCCTATTAACTGATAAAGTTTCCATAGGTTTGGTCTTCTTTAAAGATTAACATTTTATACAATCTTTTTTTCTATAATTCTTTTTCCAAAAACACTCTGCAATATAGCCACACTTGTCTAAACATTATTGGATGTGACAGATGAATTTCTCTGAACATCCTTTCATCGAGTTGATGCTTTTTGATAAACCTTATAAAAATGTTAACATTTTGAGAAAATTAATCTTACTCTAAACAAGTTTCTAATTTTTTATTTATTAGCAAACAGCTTCAAATTCATCATTTGAACTTGTTCTGTTGAATTTTTCTGTAATTGCAGTTCATTATCCATAAATATATTTTGCCAATTTTCAAATGTTCAAAATTGGTTTCATTTAAATAACTGAAGTATGATAGTTTTAAACTTCTGGTGATAATTTGAAAATATTCACTGTAAATTGTTATTGTAAAATATCAGATGGTTTTAATTTATTGAAATCTTTTCATAAAGGTTAATTTTCCATCTGTTTATTATTTAATTACTTTTATTTTTATTTTTCAAATTAATGATGACACTGTTTTTGTGTGTGATCTTCTTCCATCTATTTTTGCTGTTGTCTTTGGGGATATTTGTTTTGCACACATGTCCATCAACGCGTCCAATCTTTTTTCACTTGTCAGTTGAAACTGGTGTGAATCAGTCCAGGCACGGGGAGATGACACTGGAAGGATATACATTTGCCCTAGATGTAACAAAACAAGCACCAAAAGCTGGTGAGGGTTCAAACTGGCTTCTTTCTTGCAAAAACATTTTTTTCTTTCTTTTTTTTTTTGTTTATAAAAATATCTTTAATTTTGCTAAAAATTGGGTTTAATTTTAAATTGTATGGTCACATTTTCATTTCACTTTCTTTAAAAAAATTTTTTCTAAACAACTAGCTGGGAGAATAACTGTTAATCTGGCTGTTGTCATGAATTAAATTTGGCCAAATATTCTTAGTTTTCTTTCTTTTTTCCTCTTATGATTGATTACATGTGTGTTTGTGTAACTGTGAGCATACATATTCAGTAGAGTTCATTTGTATGTTTTGCAGTGTAGTCTTTTACTGATAATTTTATCAGTATCTACATTCAATTTATTCTTGACTAAATAAACATTCCAAAATATATAAACAAAGCCCAAAGGTTTACTGGTATTTTCATGAGATGTGGATCTACTAAATTATAAACTGTAAAAAAATCAGATAAAAAAGATTTGTCCAAAGACTGAAAATAGGCTTGAATTAATATCTCCAGTTAAAGGAAGTAGCATTAATGATGGCTTGCATTAATGAAGCTGTTTTGTTAATTTTGATTATTGATTTACCTTTTATGAGCATTTCTATGTTTGGAAAAAAAAATCTTTTTAAGCGATACACAATTGGTATTCTTATTGAATTGTGACTGATGAATTGTTAAATTTAACTTACTGATTTCCAAGATGGTTAAAATTTTAGAGTATAAAATAGGTTAATTTAAATATTACTTTTGTTTTACAAAAAAAAAAAAAAAAATTACAGAACAACCAGTTTGCAACTTGCCTGATTGATATCAATTTCTAGTCAAAATTCTGTTGTGCTTTCAGGGCTGGTAGCCATTTGCTAACAAGTAATGAATAAAAAATATAAATTATTTAATTATTGAATTCTTATATTTTAGCAATATCTTATAGAATGTATGGGTGTTCACTTGACTTGAGAAATTCATTTCAATACAGGTAGGCAATTATGGATGTTGCCTAAAAAATCTGTCAAAAAATCAAGTTTACAAAGCTTAGTTCAGTATGGAAAAAGTAGGTAGATAGTTTGTTTATTCCTAGTGGAGAGAATTTGCCTGCCTTGAAAATCAGCATTCAAAATTTGAACTTTTACCTGAGTATGAATACTGGCTAATATATAACATTTACAGAAATGAAATAGGCTTAGAAATAAATATGTTGTTAAACAATTACTCTAGTTATAAAGCAGTTAATTCTTTTATACAGCTTTTAATAGTTCATCCCTGGTTCCCAATATACTAAAATGAATTAGAGAGAATCTTTGAAATTTAGTTGTATGGGGTAAGAAATGAAAAGGAAACCACAATAGAAATTAAGAAACTAATGTAAAAAAAATAATTCTATGCTAAATATTAAAATAATTTCTTGCTTATTTGTAGACTCAGATAAAAATGAAGTTAAACATAGTCTTCATGAAAATTTCAGAGTGATAGTTAGGTTGCAAACATCACACATTGTTGCTAGTGAGTTTGATTTTTACTTGGTACTCCATAAATTTGTCCTTGTGTCTTTAGACTGAGTCCAATTAATACCAAAAAGTGCCTTATATTTTGTAAAATGGGATCTAAGTTAAAAAATAATTCAGTACTTTGAAAATGAAATCACATTAAGACTATAAATCAATCTTTAGAATTTTATATTGCTTCAAAATTTTTAGTTTTTTCATCTTTTTCTATTGATGTGAGGTAAACTATTTTTCTGCTATTTCTCCCTTAATATTTCTGACCAATCAAAACAATATTGCTGGAATTCTCTTGACTGTATCATCATGTTTTCTTGCAGATTACTTTTAGTTTTCAACATTGCAGTCATATTTTTTCTTCTAGCTTATTTTCCTCAAATAAATATGCATACTCTGATTTTTTTTCTTGTTGGTTAGTAGGAGATTTAATTAATTTTTTTTTTTAAAGCTTAAAAATTCTAGTAATCATATATTTTTAAAATTGTTAACTTCACAGTGTGTCAATGGAATCAATCAGTTTAAATTAAGTGACTGAAATAATTAAAAATTTATTTTCCATTTGTGTTTACCCTCTGATACTAAGTCTAAAATTTATAGGGAGTCAAAAAGTTGGGCATGTATTTACCAAAATTTTACAAAATGTTTTTGCTAAAAGGAAACTTTTTAATATGTACTAAAAGTGTAAATTATTTAAGAATGCAGAAAGTTTTGTTTATTTCATAGGAAAAATCTTTGATCTTAAATGTTAATATACAAAAATAAAAAGTATCATTTATTGCTAAATATTTTCATTTTTATTCTAAAAGATTATTTTTATTTTGCCTATAGTTATTACTTTCTAGCCATTATAACATATTTCTCTTCATACATCATCATAGTTTTTTGTTTTTGTTAGAAATCAGTCCCTGTAAATGAATACCTACCTTTAGCTTCTATCACTATACTTCCAGACTGTTAGCTCTTCTAGATAAACAAGGCTTGTCAAAGTTGCATTTCATAACGGACATTAAATACATCTTGTTAAGCCAAAAGGAATCAGGTTTTATTAAGAATTATTCAAATAATATTTCTGTAGCAATCTTATATTATAGCTATGTTACTGTTTATTTTTATGAAAAGCTCATATATTTGTCAGTTCCATCTCCATTGATTAAAGGTAACAATAACACCCAATCTTTTTCTTTCTCCAGCTCTCTCTCTCTCTCTCTCTCTCTCTCTCTCTCTCTCTCTCTCTCTCTCTCTCATATTCATGTTGCCAACTTTCAGAAATAATCAATTATAAATCTCTTCACTTGCACTTTCATAATACAATTTTTTTCTGCATAAAATATTTAAAAAAAAACATTAAAAGTTTATTACATATTCTCAGATTCCTATTTTGCAAAATCTTCAATTCATTTGTTGCAAAGCTTTTAGAAGCAACTTCTTTTAGGTATTCTGTGAAGTCAAAAGATCCAAGCTTCAATAGTTTTTTGTCATTATGTCTTTAATTTGGAGAGAAAGACTTGATATTTACACAAAAAAATAAGTACAAAATACATCCAGAGGAAAACACCCATCCATTTAAAATTGGAAAAATAGTAATAATTCCTAACTCTTTTGAATTATATGATTTAACAATTATTATTGTCCATTGCATCCCTCTTCAGATATTTGTAAGAGGTTTAAAGGATTTCCTGTTAGTAAAACATAAAGGTAGCTTTTCTTATTTCTCCACATGAAAAAAATTATATTAAAAGCTACATACACAGTGAGAAAGAATTTAAAATCAGGTTGGCCTTAAAGATTACACGACATTAGAAAACTAATATCCAAGGCACAATATTTAAATTAGGTGTAAAAGACTGTAGGAAGAGATGGGGACTATTTGTCATTTGGAATAAAGTTGAAAGAATATAAAAGCAACAATGCTGGAAAGAAAGTTGCACACAAGAATTTGTCATAAAATGAATGCAAAAGCAATGCTAAAGGCTTAGAGGAAATAATATGAACAATTAAGTCTTTCTGTATCAGGGTTCAATTGGAAAACTACTTAAAAAATTGGTACTGTTACTGTAAATGTTAATACTTCCTGTATCAGGTATCAGTGAAAAGTATAATATAGCTAAAATTATAGTTGACAATCACTATTATAATTATTAATATTATTTGTAAATTCAATCAGGTGACCAAAATCAGTTTTTAAATTCCCTCCTACTCTTTCTCCTTTTCCTCAAAGGCTTTTTTCATTTTGCTGTAGATGAAAAGAAGTAGATGAATTAACAGAGTGAATTTTCAGTGAAAGTTCTTTTTCTCTTTCTCTTTTTGCAGATATCCGGCCATATAAGTGTAAGTTCTGTGATTATTATGCCCGTACCAACAGTCAATTAAAAGTGCATATGATGCGGCATCAGGGTAAGTTCTTTACATTTCACAAAGGCTTTTTTAGTATTTGAATCCCAGCATCCATGAATGATTACATGTCTTCAAGAAATCCTGATACATTTTCATTAGGATTGATATTGGTCTGCTTTGTAGAGGAAATAACTTTCTATTTCCTATCAGTGGTTTGAGCCCTAATTTTTAGACAATAAATCCTCTTACTCAAAATTCCCTTCTTACCAGCCACCAACTACTTGGCTCCATGTTAGAACAAGATGGACATTGTAAAGATCAAATTAGATTTAACTTTTACTTAAAGTCATCAGTTTTGATTAACATGAGATTAAGAAAGAAATGAATAGTTAACATATTTACAAAGGGGATTGTCTGATTTAATATCATTCACAGGACACATAATTTAATAGATATACAACATTCTACTCCAAGTAATAAGTTTAAAAGTTCTGCTTCGGCAGTACATATACTAATAAGTTTAAAAGTTCTGTAGTATATTCATTTGCCTTTTTTAATAGCTATTGCTCTACTTAAATGCTCATGTTCTTTTTCAGGCATTCGTGAATTCTGCTGCAAACTGTGCAATTACAAAGGTGTGACCCAGTCAGATCTGAACCGCCACATGAAATCACAAATCCACATGCTGAAGTCCAGAAATGAGTGTCCCCACTGTGGGGAAGGATTTGTTACTCCCAAGAACCTTGATAAACATGTTGAAGGAGGAAATTGCTTAGCAAAACGATCGAAAGTCGAGCAACAGTGAATGATTTTTAGTGTCCAATGATTTCAGGGTACCTCATTCTATTGAGACCAAGTGACTGAAGCACATTTGTATGGTAGTCTCCTTGTTCATCCTTCTTGTTTGTCACATTTTGTGTATTCCCTACCCAACTCCTCTCTTACTTGGTTGGTTAGAATTGTTGACATAGCAACAGGCTATAAATTATCTATTAGCTGGGGAAGATGGACAGTACATACATACAAATATATATATATATATATATATATATATATATATTCTTTTTTTTTAATCTTTACTCATACAGTCTGGTAGCCACTCTGTTGGCTATACTGTTACTCTCATCTAATTCTCCCTTGAATGTATAACTATTCTCATTTTTCATCTGTTGCTTAAATCTAGTAGCAATTGTCTCATCTTTCCTTTACTTATGCATGAATAGGTATATGTGTGTGTGGAATATTCTTGTGATTCTAACAGATTGTGAAAACATTTAATATTTACAAAGAAAGTAGATTGATGTGTGTAAATTTATTTGCATTCTTTAGATATAATCAAATATTTCTTTGTTTCTAAATTTCTTTTTTCAAATATCTACACATTTCAAAGTATTTTGAGAAAAGACTTTCTAGTAGCTGTTAATTTTTTTCTTACTACTTTCCAATAAGTTAAATGCTTTTTTAATTCTATTTTTGAAATTTTTGATTTTATGTTATGTGAAAGTCATTTTTCTCAAAATCTTTAGCAAAGAATAAAATTGTTAAAATGTTTATAATTGTTACAAACACACACACACACAAACACACGTATCGATTTGGACATTTCTCCTCCTCTTCCCCTTTTATATTTCTACTGATTATTCAAAATTGGCAGGTAAATAGTAACTGAATGGATTGATGGGTCTAAAGTCCTGTTGTATTTCCTTCTTATGATGAATCTCCATCTTGACTATGATTGTCACCATCAGAAGAAACTTAGCAGCTTACAAATCTTTCATATCTAAAAATTTTAAAGTAAAAAAGTTATTTACTTTGTTTCTAATAAGTAAAAACTGATCTAGCTGATTTATAATTTTTTTCTCTCATTCTAATTTTTAAATGTTTTCATCATCTTATTTTAGACAAAATCTATCAACACATTTGGCTATTGTATTTATTATTTTCAAAAAATAAGCTGTCACTTAGTCATAACAAGATCTGCAACTCTGACTTCTGGTGGTGTTAAGAAAAGAAAAATGGAAGTTTACCCCCTTCCCCCATTCTCCAAGAGTACAATTTACTGCTTGGCTCAGCATCTTATTCGATATATTAAACTATCTCAGGGCTTTATAGTGCAGACTTGGATAGTAGTATCATTTTGTAGTCTTTCATGGTACTTGCACATCCATTTATATACACAGGAATAAAGACATCTACATTTGTTTGTGAATGCTAGCTGTCATCTGTGGTAGAGAGCTCGATTCTTTTTTTTTCTCTTTTTATGTTTTTTGCTATATCAAATAAAAAACAAACAAAAACAAAAAAAAAACAAAAAGGGAGCATCCTGACTTATCAGTTAACACCACTGCATTCAATTTACAAAGCATAGAATTTATGAAACAAAAAACCAAAACAAAAAACACAAAAAGACTCAGTTTCAACAAAGAACAGTGCCTTAAGGCAAGTTCATTGCTAAAATAATTTAAAAGCCACCTAAGATAAATCCAGATACCACTTCCACAATTTGTGTACAAGTGTTGAATTTTCAAGATATCTTAATCGTACATTAGTTTTTATGCATTCTTTATCACGATCATTTTTACTCTTTTATTTCTTCTAAAGTTTCATATATTTTGTATGATAGAAATGTTAATATCTCATATTAAAAGTGAATTTTATTTGTTGAAGTAAATATGGCCTGTATGCATGGAATTAATATTATCCACCGATAAATTACTCTTAAATTGATCTCTTGAAAACTTCTAATCATAAAATTTCAGGAATAGGATGCTCTTGGATATCTAAACCAGGCTTTGTATCATGGTTTTTTGCTGAAAAGCTACATGCAGGCTAAAAAGAATATTTATAAGAACTTCATATATACTTAGATGTAATGACATTTTTTTTTTTTTTGTTTTTAATGACCATATACTTGAAATTGTAGTAAGAGGAAAGCAAATGTTCCTTCTTGTGAATCCCTCCAATTCATAATCATCATTCATTCAGTATCTCAGCAGAGCTTGCAGACATTTTTGGGCCACACATATTAAAATTATAACTCCAAATCATCACTGATAAATATTGTGTCATTCATCTTCATTCTTGAGTTCAATGTCTTGATTTCATAAATTTATTCTCTTTTTTATACTTAGAATGTTTTTATAAATATATTTTCAAAGAAACTCCTAAGTCTATAAAAAAGATTTTGAAAAACTTTTTAAAAAAAATTAAAAAAAAAAAAACTATCTTATAAACTAAACCAGCCAAAGTATTGATTTTCTCCCTTCCCTGTTTCTTTTCCCTACAAAGTGCTTCAGTCATGTACACACACAAACACACACGTTTTTCTTTCTTCAGCAATGGTCAGAAGGTGATAATTTGTTAGCAAATGTTATGTTTTCCTAGAAAACCTCTTTCTACCATATGAGATTTATGCCAGCAGCAGCAGCACATATAACTAAGTCTTTGCTACAGTATTTATTACTTTTCCATTTCATAATTTATGCCTCCCTCCTCAATCTTTTCTCTGCTTATCAAAATCTGCAAAAGTTAACTTGCTGCTATTAAGAAAAAAAATGAAAAAAAGATTCCAAGGAAAAGATATGAAGCTCTGCTTTAATTTCCAGAAAGCAGTCAGTTTATTGATCTAATTTTTTGTATTATCTTAGCTTCACTATATCATTATTACTTTGTAACTTTTCTTTTGTCTATGTTTATTACTAATACTGAAAACCAACAAAGGTTTTTGCATGCATGTACACAGCTGTTTTCTTGTGCATGCATGTATACACACAAATCAGAAATCATCTTAAAAAACAAAACATGTAATAAAGTTGAGTAGTAAACAGATGCAAATGAGTATCTGTGAAAAAAAGTGTACATGTTATTTAAGAATTTTACTTTTCATGTAGCACTTGCATCTCTGTAACCTGTGCACTGTATCTAATCCCTTCAGTAAATTAGAATTTAGAAAAAAAAGTTGGTAATCAATTGGCTAAAATTTTTACTAAAAATCTGTAATGTATTGAAATGGAAATGTAAAAATTTCTTGAAAAGTGTAAATTAAATAGCAAAAATATGAAATTCCTAATCATTTGCTTAGATAGATAAATGAAAGCAGCTAATTTAGACAGTGTTTAGTACTGTGTATAAATCTCCATTAATTTGTGAGTTTGATTTATGTGAAGAGTAATAAGATTGGTTGTCAATTCTAAAATGATCAAGTCATCCCCTTTTGTTTATAGCCCTCTTGATAATTACCTTCATTAATCTTTCTCTCTCTCTCTCTCTCTCTTGTTATTAAAAAGAATTTCAGAAATCACTTTTAAAGGAAAAGATTTCTTTTAATATCAGTTTAATCCTAAAGTATATGCTGATATTCAATTTATGTAAAATAAATAAATAAATAAAAATTTGAAAAAATTTGAAAGGAAAATTTTTCATAAAATTTTGAAAAAAATCATTCAGTAAAAAGTAATGATTTGATACAACCATGATTAATTTCAGGATTCATCTTGTTATAAAGCATTGGTTGATGGAAATGTAAATAATGCTCATATTAATTAATGTCTGTTGGCAAATGACTTGTTAAAAAAAAGTCTTTAGAATGAGGCATTTTCTTATATTTTGAACAAATTTCAAAATCAGCTCATTTGTTCTAGATCAGATATATTATCTTTCTTTGTTATATAAAAAAGAAACAAGACAACCAATCTATTTTCAAGACAACTCATCAGCAAATTGATTTCATTTTGTAATATTACAAACTTCATATTCTAAAAATTGTAGATGAACTTGCTGGTTTCCTAATATTTTAGTTTTTCATCTCTTTTAATTCCTGGTTTGCCAAGTGAGGGGCAAAGAACTTCATTTTTTTCTTCATTGCTATTATATCAAAAAGTTTTATTTTTGCTTTTACAATTAATTTGAATTAGTTATACACATCTGTACCCATTCAATGTGGTTCTCATGGTTCTTACTCAACATTTGGTCTTTCATTATGCCTGTTTCATGGCACAGAATTCAAATTCATCTACTGTACATCTGTGTACATTGAAAATTTGGCAACCAAGGCCAAGGAAGTATTTTCTTATTGAACTCTCTATTGAGAAAAATAAAATTGATTCAGTAATGGAAACAAGTTGATCTTCAGAAATCCCCATTTGAACCCTGTGGGGAAATCAATAAATAGAAGATGTGGTTATTTGGGTTAACAAAGTGTGTGTGTTTGTGTGTATGTCTTGGAATTAAATGAAACTGATTGCTTTCATGATAGTTACCAATCAGGCTAATATTTTATAGCTTCTTGTTTTGATGAAAAAAAATTAAGTTTATATTGAAATTTTAAAAAATTACTCCATTATTTCAACTGTTAAATTGTTTCGATAGCTTGTTTTTTTTTTAATTTGTTTTTTATACACACTATAACAATTTTATTTACATTCCCCTTTATTTAAGCACCCTTTATAGTCATGTTTGTTAAGTGCACTTAATCTGTTTTCATGGCTGCAAGAGAAAAAACTGAATGCATGTTATTTCCTCCTTTTAATTCACTGATATAATTTGGCTTAATTTTACTTTAACGCAACTCAATAAAATAAAAAAAATTTTAATTGCTTTTATTGAACATTGTATTAACCATAATCTAGTCCTGGTTGGTAACTCTTTGAATATATTCAAAGGATTTGTAATTGAAATATTTCTACATGTGATAATAAGATTATTATGATGTTACTTGAAGTTTTGTGAACAAAATGTCCAGCTGAAAAAAGTCCAATTAGCTTGTTGAATGCAAAGTGGCTCAATTGCTAGGATTTTAAAAGGGAGAATATCTTCTTTTGGGAAAAAAAATCAATGAAAAATGTTAACTTTTTCAAAAGAAAATACATGTACAGATTTGACGAGCCACTTGCTACTTTTTAAAATTTTTCCTTGCATTTTCAGTACAATGCAGTTGTTGAAAATGTTCCAGACTTTGTCTTAATTATTTGGCCTTGTGCCTGTCTCATTCTTTTCCTTGAACCTAATCTTTTAGTTGTGTAATCTGTCCTACTTCTGTGATAATAATATCATCCTTCTCTCCCTCAGTCAAGCAACAGGATAATGAGTGTTGCACTGTTCAATTGACATTGTTTAAGTTTTTTCAACCAACTTGAAACTCCTTAAATTTGATATAACCTTTTTTGTTTGTTTACTACTGTCCTTGCCCACAATGTTTTGGTACACTATTAAAGAAAGAAAAAGTGCACACTTTGATTTCAATGAAAATAAAAGTGTGTTTCATGAGATTAGAAGCTGCTGATTTGCTGGCAACTAGGCATATCTAATCCTTCTCCTTCCCTCCCTATTCACAAAAACATACATACATGCACTACACTAAACGCAATCTTTCAGATACTAGAAAATTAACCTACTGATTCTGACAAATTTTTATGTTGGATTCAGATCCCACCCACCCCTCAAAAAGATTGATTCACACCTGTTATTGGGTGTAGATACACACAAACACAATTGCATGCACTCTAACACAGCAGACACTTACATGTGTAGAATTGTTATATAGTAAAATTTTTCTATAGAGTTGAATAATGTGTGCTTTTTTAACAAAACTTTTTGATACAAAAATTCACTCTGCTCATAGCTTCAGTGTTATGTGTGTTTATGTATTGGACCAGTGATTTCAAAAACGGGTAATGGTGGCTAACACTGACTGTAGAAGAAATAGTTGCATCTTCATGGTTGATGGTGTACTTTTTGAAAAAAATTGAAAAAGAAAAATATTTAAGCATGTGATAAAAAATGAAAAACAAACTCAATGATTTCATCAAAAGAAGGTGGCTTTTATGCTTTTCAAGTTAACATAACAATAGATGACAAAAATTACAGTGCATGGAGATATTGTTTAGTAACAGGGTATGATTGTTATGTATATATTATATATGTATATAATGTGTGTTTTGTGTGTGTGCATGTGCGTGTGTGTGTGTGTGTGTGTGAATTTTATATATATATATATATATATATATATATATATATATATATATATATATATATAAAACCACAGCACATTAAGTATTTTGTTTGATGCTTGGAAATGTTTCACTGAAATCTCTCTCCGTGCCATATTAAGTAAAAGACAAAACAATTCTGTGTGTACAGGCAGGAACTTTCATTATTGTTTTCTCTCTCTCTCTCTCTTTCTCTCTCTCTCAACCTGATGTTGTGAAAAAAATGTTCCAAGGTGGATGTTGGATTACATGGGTGCCAGTCACTCTCAGGGAAATTCTATCAATGGTCAGTGAGCTTTTCTCCAACTTTCATTTTAACAAGAATTTTTGCTTCAAGTTAATTTCTGTAATTCCTTAATAGTTTCTGGGAATATTTTTTTATTAATTTCATCATATGCTATTTTCTAGATTTAATTCTTCTTGTTAATAGAATCAACAGTCTAGAATTGAATAAATGATTAAGTTTTGAAAAATATATTTAGTGACCCAAATAGAATTACTCATTTGTTCTGTTAAAAAAGTTATTCATCATTCATTTTACTTGTACCAGTCTTAGTAAGTATTTCTTTCACAAATTGACGAAGAGTATTTCAACCAAAGTAATGCTTGATATTTATCAGAGGGATGTAGGTGTGTTGCTGGTAGGAATATGAATGTTTCCTATTTACATTTTCCTTATTTGATTTGTTTATATCTTATTCAGTGTTTTCCTTTTAAACAATTCTTGTTATTCATGTTTATATATTTGACAAGAGCATTGCTTGAATACAGACTTTATTATTTGTTTTTTATCATCTGTTCCATCCCATTTCACTTTAAATCTACAAAATAAGTTTACTTTCTTCTTTTTAATTGTTTTTCTTTTTTAAATGTTTATTTTGTATCCAGTCCTTTATTTTAAGTGTTTACACATTTTGGATAGCTGAGAGAAAGCATTTGGGTGGGGCGTATCAAAGCTTCTGTTTTCATGTTTGAACTTTGGCACCAATTTGATCTTCTGTTTAACAATTCAAGCCTAAATACAAATAACATTTTTTTGATTACTGTTCTTCACTCTACTTTTTGCCTTGGTTTTACAGATGTAAGCAATTTTATGAAGTAACCAAATTTTGAGGTTCTGAATAAATCTTTGAAATAGCTTTGGTGTATTTCCATCTTGTTATCATGAAAAGTAATATTAGTAAGCACTTGTACTGAGGTTGTGCACACACAATCCACCTAATGATGGAATCAGGAGAGCTTCTTTCTTTAGCCCTTCCCCATATCTACTGCTTCAATCTGTGTCTCATCTTGCATATTTCTTGTCAGTTCTAAAATATTAGAACTGCTTTAAACTCTGGTGCAAGTTCATTTTTATTCTTTCTCTCATAGAAGTTAAAAATGAATTCAGTTTCTAACAAAGTGACTAATGGGAAGGTTGTGAGGGGTGAATAAAAAGATAAATATTTTGAATTTATCTCATTTTTACTGATCCTGCCATTGTATGCAAAACCTTCTGCCCATTTATTTCCTAAAATAGACAATTTTGTCGGCAAATTGGCTCACTTATTTTTATATTCTTCGTCCTTTAGAGTTAGAATATTATTTTGATGTCATATCCTCATATTTGTAAACTGCTAGTAGAATGGCTGTGATTCTTATCAAACTGAACACAAATCTGACAATGTTATTACGTCCAATTTTTTAATGAACCTTGCACTCTCACCTCCTCCTCCTCCTCTTCTCTACACACATGCAAACAGATCTAATATATTTGTTACAGTTATTGCCAAGACATATTACAGAAAACCAGTTGATGACTATCATATAAAATATAACTGATTTTTCCACAATTAAATTTAAAGATTAATTAAAAAAAAAAAATGAAGCCACATTACACACTTTTTTACTTTTTTTTACTTATAAAAAAATTTGGATGTTTAATGAAAATAAATCACAAGTCACACTCTTGCTGGGTTCAATAAAGATTTACATTTGTAACTGGCAAAAAAATTAATTTTATGAAAGACTTAACCATTATTTTCTAATTTTATTTCATTAAAATTATAATGAGGTGAACAATTATATATGAAATGCTGATCATTTTTTTAACTTCAATTTTCCATAGAAAATTGATGTTTTAAAATTTTACATAAATTTCTTTCAGGTTATGCCAAAAATAATCATTAAAATAAGTGTTTGATATTTTTAACTCTTAAATTTTTGAGTGGATTATACACTATTTCACCATCCAAAACTTTAATAACCTGACATCATTTTAATAAAGGTGTGCATTCTGGCCTATGAAAGTAATCTTCAGTCCAGCCATTTATTTGTTTTGTAACAAAATCAAAAGGAATATGCACAAATCTTTATTTAAAAAAATAATATCAATTATAATTAATAAAATTCTTGGTAGTAGAAATGGAGGGGGTGGAAAATGAAAACTTAATTCCAGTGCAACATGACCAAGAGAAAAATTCACTTTAAAACATTGAAGTTTAAATCAGTGAAATCAGTGTTTTTCAGCACCTTTGATGTTACTAATAGTGAAAAAAACAAAAAAATACCAGCCTAACATTTTTGATCAGTTCAAATTCCTTTGCATCATTTTATTGTTCTTTTGTTACTTTATGGATGAAGTTAATAACACTTGTATTCATCAGTTATACTCTTAAAGATATTCTTACTATAAATTTATGGATTGGGTTGTTGAAAAATTGAGTTATAGCACTGTCTAGGTTTTTATTTTGTCCCTCTAGGCTGAATCAAATTTTAGTTGAGTTGGAAATAATTCAGTGTTCTCAGTTTCTCTAAAAATGATATTTTTCAAAGATTGTTTATCTTTACTTATAATATTTATACTTCAGAGATAATTAAAGCCATATGTGAGTACATTGTATTATTTCTTATAAGGATACAATTTACTTATTGGAAGAATCTCTACTTTAGATACATTCTCTTTAAGAATTATTGTATGTAAACCTGATAATTGAACCTTATTGGCTGTGTCTCTTCAACTTCAGAACTAAATATTGTGTGCCACAACAAAAAAAAACAAAAAAAAACTGATCAATCAATCTTTCTAATGCAAGTTTGTCTGAACTGATTTAGATGTTATGAGAATTTAATTTCATATAGAATTTGCATTAGAAAAAGAAATCCAATATCCCATTACCAACTATTTGATTAAGGGGGCCAGAAAATATTTGAGAATATTTTCTTTTTGCTTTTTTTGTTTTATTTTATTTTTGTTTTTTTTGGGTTTTTTGTGTGTACATGAATGACAAGTTATTAGAGTGGTCCTTGTTTAAAACATTAAATTTTACTTTCAGTAAATTAGATTTTTTTAACTAAATTCTTTACAGATATTGTGATATTAAATCATTTACTAGAGTATTTTTTTATCACAACTCCTAATTATTGTTTGATGTATCAAGATATTAACACCAAGGAATTTCTCAAAGACTTTGTTTGGGACAAAAACTTCTTAAATTCATTATTTGTAGATTATTAAAAACAGATTTCTTTTCAAAGATTCTGTACAATTCTTATGTTCACTGCTTTTGTGTTCTCTTGGATGGCATATTCCAGTGAAAAAGTGTTTGTGATGAATTTTGGTCGATCAAGACACTTGATAATGAGAAGTTGACATGGGTTGTTTTCCAACCTTTTTTCACTTATTCTCATTGAATGATGATGTGACTGCTCCATCTTCCTGCCAATGTTCTTTTGTTGGGTTTTTACCCAACATTTGTTTTTAATGATAGGACAGTCTGTGATAAGCATCAGGTCAATAATGTTTTCAGTGACATCTTAAAATACTCACATCTTTTTGCAGGGAAAAATATCTATATTTTTCTATTTGATCCATTGTTTACCTTTAATTTTCAAATGAAGTTTGGAGATCTTTTTTTGTATTTTTGGATATTTTGGAACTATTGCAAATTTTTAGTGATATCTTCAATATGATTAAAAAATATTCTAATAGATATATAGATATAAAATATATAGATATTATATAGCCATTTTAAAATGGTTTCTTTTCTGTATCTTGCTCAGGATTTTTTTTACTTGTGAAACTGCCATCCATTGAAACAATTATGAACACAGAAGTGAGTGAATAGAAAAGAGTAACAAAAACAGGAGTTTTAAAAAATTTCAACCATTGTTTTTTTAATTTAGTGCATGTACTAAAAAAAATTAGTAACATTAAAGTTGAGTTTTAGAATTATGGAAAGTTATAGGAACTTTTGAAAATGGGATATTTTGATCACATAGTTTATGCTCTTTATGTTAATAGGAACACCATTTTCATTTTAACCTAAAATGTTGCTAATTTCTTTGTCGGTGTAATAACTAGCCATGTAAAAACATCTATTTTTATTCTTACTATTTATTGTGCTGGTAATTGACGAGCAGGAATAGATTTGAAAAAACCCTAGGACTATGGCAGGGGAAAACACATGACGTCACTTTGAAGGAATACTGAAGATCATTGTGTGATCAAAATTACTTATTCCTTTTAGTTTCATTCTTCTTCCATGTTTGTATGTTTTTTGGTTTGTTTTTTTTTTTTTTGGTGGACAGCTCAATGGTTGTGAATTTTAGGTGAAAATTGTCAATTCTTGTTACCAATTGATAAATGGAAAGCAATGTATGAGGTTTCCTCAATTGCTTATGTGAACATTATTTTAATCTCACCTTTTAAGTAACTGATAATTTTCAATTTGTACAAAGCAGATTGTTGGTTATCTCAAATTATTTGACACATATTTCATGTAATAATCATCAGGGATTTTTCCATCATAACCAATGTTACTCCTCTCCATGAAACTTGGATTGTTCAATGATTTTGATTATAGATTGTCTGTGATTGGTCAGTATTGACCCAAACTAAATTTGTTTTCCAGAAAGGAGAATGTTCAGTTAAAAAAAAGAAGAAAAAGAAAAAAAATCAAAGGAAAAAGAAAAAAAAATTGTTCTAAAAATCTTTCTCACTTTCTCCTTCCTTGCAGTATATATATATATATATATATATATATATATATAATATATATATATATAGGCTGGTGTCAACTTGTAAGATATTCTGCTACATATTTCTAGACTTTAGAACTAGAAAAGATTTCCTAAACATGTTCCGATGCACGTGCATGCCAGCGTACATACAAACGTGATGGTACAGTTGTGTTATTTCTTCAACTCTGAATAGCTTGAAGATTTGAGTCTGTTTTATTTCCTCTTTCTTAAAGCCATAAAGTTAGTGAAATGCTTTCAACCAATGTGCAGGTTTTTCTATATATGTACTGCTGTTGTGGTCATAGGAGGTACCTTTTCTGCTTCTTACAACTCTAGTTGCTACCCACTTGGCTTCTATCATGTGATGTCGGAGGAAAATGGTTGTTGCTGGTCAAAATATGGCAGGATGCCAAAAAAAGAAAAACAACAGCAAAGATATAATTTTCAACTAAAAAGAGAATAACTATGGTCCGTCTCTTCATCCCTCCGTCAAAGGATCAGACATTATTTTTTTTGCGTGTATGTGTATTTTAATGATTTTCTATTTTGATGCCACAATATCCGGATTGTTACAAGAAAAACAAAACAAAAAAAATCCCCCCACCCCACCAAAAAAAAGAAAAAAGAAAAGAAAATGCTGGTGGGACAGCTGGACAATTAAAGTGGCCCTCCTCTCAGGGACTACTCTGTGTACAAACTGTGTGACAGAAATGACTAATCCATCCATCTACCTACCCCCATGTCAGTATATCTCAATAAGTAGATGGACTGACAAACTGGCAGAAAATGATTCTTCACATTTTCTTGAGATTTCTTTTTTCTTCTTATCTCAATAGTATTGTGCTGGAGGTAAAGGACCAATTTATTTTTTACCAAAAACCACACTGTTTCATTTCTTGTCTGTCTGTATGAGTGAGTGATAAACAATTAATTCTGTAAATTAAAAATAATGTTTTTTTCATTTCTGCCTTTTGCCTTTGAAGATTATTACTCTGATTTTGGGTTCTACTTTGGTTTATAATCACATTAGACGTGAGACAAGTGATTTTTCTCATGATTTATTTACTGATATGATAAACTGCAGAATATAATTTCATTATTATTATTATTATCTCTGATTTCTATTTTAAGATTTTACAAAGCTTAAATTTTGTCTGGAAGATTTAGAACACTTTACTAATCAGCTCTACTTCTTTTTCAGATTTTCCTTTGTATTTTTATTTAATATTGTACTGAATGAGTAAAAATGGTACATTTTTCTGGTGTACAGAAGTAATGATTCATTGACCAATCCATCCTTGATATCAAGAGTCCTTTGACTATATATTCTTCAATTCCTTTCTCAAATCTCAGTTTTGTTAAAAAGTTTGTTTAATTGAATTAGATACAAATTATTTACTACAAAATTCTATGAACTCTGTTGCATAATTTTAACAAATTTCATCTAGCCAAAGAAATATTATTTCAAAGCAACTCAAATTTGGTTACCTTTCAATATTGTTTTGAATTTAACTGCACCAGAATTGTTGATGTTGCATTTATGTTTGGTCATTTTGGCAAATTTTCCATTTGTTACAAACAGAAAATCTTCTGAGAATAAAGAACAGTGTCATATTTTACTTTGAATGTTATAAGCAGTAAGAAAGGATTTCTGACACACCTTTCATAAGCTTGCATCATTATCCACTGTATCTAATAGATGCATTAAAAAACAAATTAGAATATGCAAGATTAGAATCATCATCATCATTATTTTATGCCTTTTATTTTGAGTTTTTATTTTTAAACCCAATACACTGTTAGTCACAATCTCCAGCACGCATATGTATTTGCATGATTTTAAATAGATATTTAAGTATATGATGTTACTTGAATATTTCAATTAAAGTTACGAAATTTGATTTGTTTTTTTTCTCTCCTCATAGTGTTGACTTATGTTTACCATTGTGGGATATTGTTTCAAAATAACTGTTTTTTTGTACTTTTTCAAGAAACTTATTTTCTGTTAATCTTTCCTTAATTCTAAATTAAGGAAACCCAGCTCTATCAGTGATCGGTTCTCAAAACACTGATCTTGAATTTTGTAATATCCTAAAACAAGACTTGGTATCACCTTTTTACTTTATTTGTATTACTGCATGGTCCTCTCAGAAAAGTGATATGAAAAGAAATCAAACGGAGATTTGAATTCAAATTTTGAGTTGTTTTGGTTACTGTTGTATGGGGCCAAGTTTGGATTGCTGTCAGCCACTACAAACTTCAGTTGTGGCCAAAATGGTGTCTAAATGTGCGACATCACATGGTTAAATATATCTATTGCTATAGATGAAATGATGACAACCAGAATGATGAGAGAAAAAGAAAAGCAAATACCTCAAAATATTTGATACATCTATTTTATGCATGTATGGCATAACACTGGATGAATGGCTGTATGTACGCAAGTATGACTGATTGACGTGGCATGTCCGACAATGCAAGGTATTATTAATAAAGCTATTTGTATATTTAGGTAGAAATGCTGTCAGTCTTGAACTTTGGTGTGGGGCAACTTGTCAGAACTTTTTCACTTGTGTGACTTTACTATTTGTATTAATACAATGATCACTATCCCCACTGCATCTCTTCCTACTAAATGACAGGGGTAAACATAAAGATGGATATTTCCACATTAAGATTCTTTGGCTTACCTCACTCTTCTCATTTTTACTTTTTTCTTTTGGCCAAAACAAATGGATTTTTTTCTTTTTTCCTTTTTCTTTCTTTCTCTTTTTTTTATTCTTATTTTTTTTTTTTTTTTTTTTGCTTATTTGGCTTTGATTTGAATTTTGAAAACTAATTTGTTCCACTTGTCAAGTTGCTCTCATGCCTGTGTACAGAGAATGACTGGTTGGAAGGGCAGGGAAACTATTTAAAAGCACATGTAATCTGTACATTTCTGACTGTTTACTATATTATAATTATTATTATTCTTTCTGATTATAATTTAATACATGTAGTTGTCGTCAACGCACCATTCCATTGGTTTGTTGTCATACTGTTACCTCTCCAATGGAATGTCTTTGCTTTATTACCTTAGGTAATAAAAACTTTTAAAAACACTGACTTGTTTATTTTGTTAAATGATTGGAAATTAAGGTTTTATGGTGCATGGAATACTATTGTCTTTATGCCATGTATAACTTTATTTCAGATGACTTCCCATGTTTTTGAGTGATAACATTTTAACCCAAGAGATAATAAAAAATATATAATTTAGTTAAAGATTTCAGTTAAAAGGAATTACATACCTGTAATTTATTGTCTGGTAAGTTTTTTTTTGCTTGAAAGCATTATTTTTTGTCTCAACATTATTTTCCTTTATAGTTTATATGACTTAGATCAGACAAATTATCATGGTTTCCTATAATTTTAAATTTAGAAGAAACATATTTCTAAATATTTATCTTAAAAATCAGAAAATTCAGGAAACATTTAAATATGGTCACTCATGTCCTAAAAATGTTATTAAAGATATTAATTATTTAATGAATTCATTGAATTTCTTTTCAACAGTCAGTCTAATTTCTTATGTCAGTAACCTGATCAAGTAGTTTCCAAAAAGATTATTCATAAAATCTTGAGTCTTAAAGCCTCGTAAAATAAGAGAATAATAACTAAGTAAAAAGGGTTCTCTAAGTACTGAAATCAGTGAATGATAGTGAACCATATTCAAGATGTGTCAAAAATTTTCACCTGGAAGTCAATAACCTGTTTTAAAAATGTCATTCAAATTTTAAAAAAAGAAAAAGATTTCTTTCTTTTTGCAAGAAAGAAAAAAGAAAATTTTCTCTAAAAAAAAAAAAGAAATTAATAAATAAACAACTAATTATAACATTGACTTTATAACCTTCCAATTCAATGTTGACTTTAATTAGCAATAAATCAATAATTACACCATATTCAATAATAGTTAATTAAAAAGAAATATGAATGACTAGAGAACCTGCATGGTTGATATTTTTTTGTGAAATGTTTTGAACAAACATTGATTTCTTTTCAACTCAGGACAACTGAAAATTTACTTTGTATTGTATCCTTGGTAATCAATCAATTCTGTTGAAAATATGGCAACAACTTCATCAAAAAAATAGCCCCTCCAGTAATTTTCGTATTTTTCTGCTGTAAACTTTTGCCCCTTTTTCTACAACATTCTAAAACACATTTGAGAAATAACAGCAAACTAAACAATCCATCTATGATTGGTACAAGAAATTTGAAACAAGAGGATGTCTGAATAAAGGTAAGTCCTGAGAGGCCATCAATACTCTAAAAACAATTGGAATGTGTTCATGCAAATTACCTTTGCTGTCAAGACCAAATCCAGGAGGATGGATTGGGAGATATAAATTCCATACCAGGCTATTTGGAAAATATTATGAAAATGGTTGAAAAATGATTCCATAGACTTTGTAATAACAGCTGTTTCCTTGTGACCAGGAAAAAAAAAAGTACACATCAAGATTTCTGAATAAAAATGCTGGACCATTATGAAGATGGGTTATTGGAAGTGTCTGATTTTCGGCTAGAAGTTGACTAAGTCAAATATTTTTTGTTTATAATTCTTGAAACTTTATTTTTTTTTGTAGGCACCAAATATATCTCGTGAAGATTTTATATTTTCAAATACAAGAAACTATAAGTAATGAAGTCAATATGAGATGGGATAATAGTTTCTTTTAGGTTTTATCCTGCTCTACTGGCCAGTATTTGAGCACTTCCTTAATTTAAGAAAAATATTTTTAAACAAATTGTTTATTTAAATACATATTTTAGTCCTTTGAAATAAATTTTGCAAAATAGTTTTAATTTAATAACATTTTCAAACTGGAAATTTTTGCTGATTGGGTAAATGAAAACCTGATTATTGATTCTTTGGCCTGTTTCTTAGCCTTTACAAAGTTTGATTATTGGCAGATATGTTGATATTTTTCTATTTCTTGTTTATGTATTTGGTACAAACATTTTTGAACTACAGAACGTCACAGCTGTACATTTTCGTTATTTTGTATAACTCGTTTTTTTTACTGAGTGATATTTTTTTAACTTGATAAAAGATTTCAAATTGAATAATTGAAAAAAAATTTGAGGATGAAATATCAGACAAATAAACAATAGTGAAACATTATTAGTTAAAATTATTAATTGAAAGATAAGTGACAAATCAATGTGATGAATGGCGGCAAAATATTCAGTTTTTGCTAAAACATTTACTTGATCCAACTTGATCACAGGATTTTAACAACTAGTATTTGAAAGCCGTAATGCAATTAAATATAGAAAATAATTTGTGTTGCATTGTTCACATTCTTACACACCATCATATGCCACTGTATATGTCATGGTCAGTAAATGAGAAGAGGGAACAATCAGTTTGATCTTAGACAGAAATACTAGTAAGTGCACAAATTCTCCGATCGCAATTTGAAAGTTTCAATCCATATAAAAATAATCTTATTTCTATTAGTTATTGTTAGCATTATAATAAACAGGCAAGATACTGTGCTAAAAAGATGAAAAACTTTGTGTACTGAGATGGCACAACTTTCAAATCTATTAGACAGTCCCATGATTATTACAACAATTTCACAATATTTACCTTTTTTTTTTTTTCAAATCAAACTTGATTATATCATAAATAACTGATTCCTCAACTTAATTGAAAAAAAAAACTTTTTATTTGAAAAGTTGGATGAAATGTAATGAATTTGTTTCCCCTATAAATAAATTTTTGTTTATTTTTTTTTAATCCCTCCAAAATAGACATTTTTCTGGTCAAAAATCTTTGAAATATTTGATCAATTTCTACCGATAAAATAAGATTATTGAATGAAGTTAAAGTTTAGTTTATTTCCAAGTCTGGTGACAATGATTAATCTTCTCTATTTTAGAAGGAAGCAGCAAAATAAATTTTCTGACTCTTTTACTAAAGAAAAGTGATGCCGGTCAATCCACAGCATCAGGACATATCCTTGATTTCCCTCTCATACATACACTTATTACTACAATGTAGTAATTTACAAAGCGCTTTGTTCAGATGTGGCACAAGGCCGTATGAATGGGGCACCCAATGAGAATCGAACTCACTCATGAAGGTTTGCTAGTCTAGCTTGTTAACCATTACACCACCAGAAATGCCCTTTTATAACTACAATGTGGAGATAATGTTTTGGAAGACGGACCAACAGTGGCTGCCATTTTAAATTAGCAGACGACATTGTTTTACCGAACGGCAATTAAAATTTTTGAGTTGGGCATTTTTTTTTTTTTTTTTTTTTTTTACAATTACAGGAAAGGTAATAATTTCCCAATTTTATGTCTACTTAATACTAGAGATGCAATCCAATATTGTAATTCTTCATACATATTTTTCTCGTTTTGTTTATTTTTAGGGTTTAATAGATATAGAGACCAAAAAGATTTATTTTTAAATGTTGAAGATTATTCATTCATTATCATTAAATGATCAATGTTTTGTACAAAATTCAGCAAAGCTTTTTTACAAATATAAATTTAAATTCTTTGACTACAAAAAAACAATGGTTAAATGTCGACATTTTGTTAAGTTTTAATTTTACAACTTTTGTTAAAAGGAAAAACAAAACAAAAAACAAAATTTTGGACAATAAAGAAAAGAAAACTTACCTTTTATTTTCACATCAAATGGTGCTTAGTATTTTTTTTCTTTTTTCCGGAAATTGCTCAATTCGTTTTCCTTTCGTTTATCTTCTCTTCCAAAATCTTTTCCATCGGAATTAAAATGTATTTGAATGAAAAATTTTCAGCGGCAATACAGCGTTTTTAAAGGAGGGAAAAACATATCTGTCACTAACGTTGATACGAGATTCACATGAATTTTCTTATTTATTTTTACATCAAGAAAAAACTAAAAAAGAAAAATGAATTACTTCAGATTTTACACACACAAAAACAAAGTAAAAGTTTTTCTTTGCATAAACTTTGTTAAAAATAAATCCCGTTGACTTGTTATTTTTACCGTTCTTGCCTCCATGGATCTTTCGTACTTTAATAAATCTCTACCCTTGATTGAAAAAAATCACGAGATATCGAGAAATTATCTGATTTTAATGAAATTTTCAGTGTTCATTAATTAATGAATTAATTTCATAATGCATCAATTATTTTATTAAAAAAATAAACAAAGAGATTTTTTCAGGTCATTTAACTTGTGTGTGGCTCTATTAAATCGGTAGAAGTATATGATATGGTATATACTTTCTGTGTATAGTAAAAAGATCAAAGTCTGAAGGTGTGAATAGAAGAAAAAAATTAAAATGAGTTACTGGTCATATTTGCATATAACACATATACAACTAACTGGAGTGACCTTCCTTTTGTCCAAATAAACTACTTTGAATTTTAAACAAGGATCTCTCTCCCCCTTATTTTATTTTATTTTATTTTTGCCGTCATATTTTCTGTTATGTTATTATTTTTTACTAGTGTCCAATTTTGTAGTCTAAATAAAATTGCGAGAGTTAAGCAATTTCCAGTTTTATCTCTTGTATTCGGATTGAATATCTAAAAATTTGAGAAAAATATAGCAAAATTCTGTTATGAAAATAAGAAATAAAAAAATGAAAATAAAAATTAGTGTTTTCGGAGCAATGAAAGATTTGCTGATTATTACCGGATAAAACAAATATTAAAAACCTTTTGTTTGTTTCTTGTTTGCTAATATAATTGTTAAATTTTTCATTGTCTTCTTGTTTGATTTGCAACTCAGTGTTTTGTCCCTTCCTTGCAACCATACGTTTGATATCATTATCATCATCATCATGTCGTGCCGCAGGCACGGATATCCCTGACCCTCTTTCGCCACTTCTCCCCATCGTTCATTGCCTCTGGCAGGTCTTCAGGGCCACATCCCGTATCCTCACATAGCTGCTAGATGTATGTTTGAGCTGGTCGTCCTGCTTTTGCCCGGCCATATGTGGGGGTCCATAGGAGTACATCACTTATGAGCTCGTCCCTACTTCTCCAGCAGTGACCTGCATGTCTGGTTCGTCTAACTTGTATAGTTTTCGTGATGGGAGGCAGGTGGCCGTATAGTTGGTGTCTTGTGGGGTGTTGCCGCCAGGACTTGTTCAATATTGCTCGCAGCATTCTTGTGTAATTGCCGTCTAGCTTCTTCTCCAGCCGTTTAGTTAGCGTCCAAGTAGTGCATCCATACAACAGTATCGATACGACCGCTGCTTGGAAGAAACTGCGTTTCATTTTATCGGTCAGGTCTGATTTCCATATGATCGATAGTCTATCAATAGCTGTCCTTACCTTCGTTAGCCGCGAGTCGATGTCCTTTTCTGTTGATGATATGCTGCTCCCTAGGTAGGTGAATTTGTCTACTAGTTTAAAAGGGGTTCCATCTAGTGTGGTGATGTCGCCTGTTTGATTATAGCACATATATTCCGTTTTGTGTGCATTGATATGGAGGCCAATGCCTGCGGCGGCTTGTTCCGAACTATGCAGTAGTGCTTCGGTTTGGTTGGGTGTATTTGCCAGTATCGCTATGTCATCGGCGTAGTCGGCGTCGGTAATTGTTTTTGCAGGGTGCCTTCTGCTTCTTTTCTTTGTCAGCTCGAAGCCGTTTTCTCTGATTTTATCAATCGATGTTCTAAGCACGTAATCTTGACAGATGATAAAGAGGTATGGGGCTAGCATGTCTCCTTGCAGTACACCTGCTACAATGTCGAAGTATTCTGTGTCTCCATCCGGTGAACGTACTTTCACTTTAGTGTTTCTATAGAGAATCGTTATTGCTGCCACGGTTTCTTTAGGTACGCCGTATGCTAGTAGGATTTGTTCCATCTTTCCTCTGTGAATAGAATCGAAGGCCTTGGTAAAGTCGACAAATATTAATGTCGCTTGTAGGTTTTTTGCCCGAACGCCGTCTAGGATTCTACGGATGGTTAATATTTGTGAAGTCATGGATCTATTTCTTCGGAAGCCATTTTGGTTTTTCCTAAGGATGTTGTCTATTTTGGGTTCTATCCGGTTTCGTAGTAGGGCATTGTAAATTTTGGCTACTATGGATGTAAGTGTTATGCCTCGGTAGTTCTTGGCTAATCCGAGGTTACCCTTTTTAGGGAAGGGGAGGATGCATCCCTTCATCCATCTGTCTATCGGATTTTGATTATAGGCTGCGTTGCAGTATCGGAGCAGTATGTCGTCGGATTGTCTGGTCTTCCATACTTCTGGGGGAACCTCGTCCAGCCCTGCAGCTTTCCAATTTTTAACTTTTCTAAGAACCGAGTCGAGTTCTTCTTGAGTGAACGGTCCTAGTTTAATGTCCAATTGCTTACTAATTATTCTGGTGATTGGTTCATGCGTTAATTTCGGTGGGTTTCCTAGTAGGTTTTCGAAATGCTGTTTCCACAGTTTTATTCTTTCCAGTTGGTTTGCAGCTTTCAGTTTTTCTTTGATTGTGCTCTTCCTTCTACTCACTTCGTTTATTGTTTGTCAGGCTATCCTAGATTGCCTATCTTCCACTGAGTCTCTAATCTTATCTATCTGATTTTGTATGTATTCTGTCTGTTCCTTTATATATATGCCTGCTAATTGATATTGTGTCGTTTTTAGTTTTCGGGCATTTATGTTTGTTGGGTTCTTCCTATAGCTTTTGGAGGCTGTTTTCACGTGTGCTCGTTTTTCTCTCACTGCTAACGTTTCCCATGGGAGTATGCCTCGCAATTGATTGTACTATTTTTCTATTTCTTGCTTATAAAGATGTAGTCTATCTGTGCTTTACTATTGTTCGCGTACGTGTAGGTCCATAATTTTCCCTCCCTTTTTTGGTAGTTTGTATTGAGGCATGTTAATCTATTTTCTATCATGAAATCTGTTAGATGTTGTCCATTCCTATTTGACGTGTTGTGTAGGCTGTATTTGTTGTTTCCGTTTTTCCCTATGTGAGCATTCATGTCTCCGCCAATGACTAACAGGTTGTGTTTCGGAATGCTACGTACTAGAGAGGATAACTCATCGTAGAAGGCGACTAGTTCAGTCTCTTCACTAACATTGGTAGGACTGTAGCAGGAGATGATTGTTGCTCTTGGGTTGCCATTAAACGTAGCTGTCAACATCCTCGGTTGTATTCTCTCAATGCTATTAAGTGTTTTTAACGCTCTAGGTCCTATAAGAATTCCTACCCCTCCTACTGTGGCATTGACAGAGTTTTTCCATGCCGATACAGTGGCTAGCGTCCATCCATTGCCAGTTTCGTGATATTTGATACCTTTGGTGTGCGTGTATCTGTGTTCTTGTATGCATATTATGTCTATCTTATGTTCTACGGCCGATGCAGTTAGCTCTGGTTGTTGTCCTATTCTATTTAAGGTTCTTACGTTAAATGTCGCTATTTGTATTGTTTGTTTGCATTTTAGTAGTTTTTGTTGTTTGAGCTCTGTAGCTGATTTTTCGAACACTGAGGCCAGGGCTCGAACCTCAGCAGAACGCGCCCCTTTTTTACCGGCGCGAATAGCGATGCTGTTTATGTATGTGTTTTGAGTGTGGGTCATGTTTATCTTTCTATGGCTGTTTTTATTCTCATCCATAGAAGCCACTCTTATAGAGGAGCAGCAGTAGTTCCCCGATCGAACTGACGATCCTGAGCGTTAAGTCGCAAAACTCACGTCTAGGACCAGGTTAGGTATTGAGTTTGGCCGTCAGTAGGTTTATTCAAATACCTTCACGTCCATCATGCTGCTTCCCATGTGTACGTAAAAAAACAACAACTAAAAATAAAAATAAAAAAGGGGAGGGCTTAAATTTCCCTTAAGTTTTAACTGAGTTAAAGTCCACGACTAAGGTACATTAGTCAGAGGTTTCGGTATATTTTCACCTATCTTCTGATACTGGCACTAAAATGCGTTTTTTGTGGCATTGGGACTTTTACTTAGGCTGCTTAGTTTTCTTCTAAACTACTGTTATGTAACAATTTTAAACTTTTAGAAAAGAGTCAAAACTTTTTTGCCGTGTACGCTGACATTTGGACAGAGTCATATATTCAATTTGGGTTTATAGTAAAAGTGTCTTTACATTTAAAACACACAGTACAAGCAAATATTTTACAAAGAATAAAGCAGCATACAATTTTGTAAAATTTTCAGCATTTTAAATTAGTAGGGCTTAAAGACATACTAACCAATCTGGAAGCTATTTTTTCGGTTGGCACATGCGAGTTTATGTCCTTTCTGTTCTGTTTCACTGTTTACTTATTAATGAATTCAAATATATTTTGGGCAAGTCTACTCTTTGGAAAGGGGGAAACTAAGTATTTGTCATTTTTTTTTTTTTTTTTTTTTCTGGTGGTGGCATTGGGATTTTTTGGCCGTTTAGTTTTCTTCTAAACTTCTGTTGGGTGTAACAATTTTAAACTTTTAGAAAAGAGTCAAAACATTTTTGCCGTGTACGCTGACATTTGGACAGAGTCATATGTTCAATTTGGGTTTATAGTAAAAGTGTCTTTACATTCAAAACACACAATACAAGCAAATATTTTAGGATAACAATAGGAAAAATCACAACCAAAATAATAATGAATTCAGAATAATTATTTCATTGGGTTTGTTAATTGTATATTCAAAAACCATGATAACGTGTTTATTTTCCTTGTGTAAGATTAAATACAAAAATAAACTATTGCTAATGCTATTGTTGCGGATGAAGTAAAAGAGACGCCGATTCCCCAAACATTCGTAATATGATTTTTATAAAGTACTAACCTTTAAATGGCACGTGTCAAAATTTGAGTTCAATCGGATTATTAGTTTACAAATTACAGTTATTCAAGTGAAGCTACTGTTGCAAATTTTCAAAACAATGGAAAAATCTGAATTTTGTATGTTGATAAAGCATTGCTTTCTAATGAGGAAAATACTGTTCAAGCAAAACAATGGCTTGATAAGTGTTATTCGGACTCTGGTCTGTCGGAAACAACGGTTAAGAGGTGGTATGCTGACTTTAAACCCAGTCATACTGACACAAATGATACTGAACGCTCAGGTCGCACAAATTCGGCAATTGTCCCGGAAAATACCAAAAACTCCACAAACTCGTTTTGGCCGATCGTAAATTGAAATTGCATGAGATAGCAGAGGGGTTAAAGATATCAGAAGGCAGTGTATTCAACATTTTGCATGAACATTTGTCAATGAGAAAGCTGCGTTCAAAGTGGGTGCCGTGTTTGCTCAGAGTCGATCAAAAACAACAACACATCGACGATTCAGAGCGTTGTTTGCAACTGTTTAAACGCAACTAAAAGGAGTTTTTGTGTAAATATGTAACAATGGATGAAACATGGATCCACCACTTCATTCCAGAGTCAAATCGGCGGTCAGCCGAGTGAACAGCAGCAGGTAAAACCCGTCCAAAGCGACCAAAGACGCAAACATCAGCAGGCAAGATTTTGGCCTCCGTATTTTGGGATGTGCAAGGTATTTTGTTCATCGATTACCTTGAGAAAAGAAGAATCATTAATAGCGAATATTATATAGCATTATTGGTTTGTTTGAAGGGAGAAATTGCCCAAAATGGCCACAAATAAAGAAGAAAAAAGCTCTCTTTTACCGAGACAATGCACTGTGTCACAAGTTGATCGCAATGATGGCAAAATTACATGAATTATACTTCGAATTGCTTCCGCGCCCACCTTATTCTCCAGATCTGCCCCCCAGCAACTACTGCTTGTTTGCAGACCTCAAAAGAATGCTCCAAGGAAAGAGATTAGACTCCAATGAAGAAGTGATATCAGAAATTGAGGCGTATTTTAAGGCCAAAAACAAATCGTTCTACAAAAAAGCATCGAATTGTTAGAGAAGCGTTAGAATCAGTGTATTACTCTAGAAGGAGACTGTGTTGATGAATAAAATCGAATTTTGCCTAAGAGTTGTTTTATCAATTAGGCCAGGGACTTATTGAATGATGTAATGTAAATGACAGAGGACTAGACGAACGACAGTGACAAGAAGTTAAAATTCAAATATTAGGCCTTTGTTGAGCGAATCGTACACGAAAGGTTCGTATGGGTGTAGAATCGCTGCTGCTGCATCTCAACGCTGTTGAAAGTCGGTGCGGTCGAAAGGAGTAAACTTGGCTGTCTAAAGGTTCTTAGTAACAGTGAGTTTAGAAGATCAGGATGATTTTGGTGATCAGTGCTGATCGCAGGTGTAGCTGGAGTCGGTCGAAGATGTGGACGCGTATGTTACAGAGGTTTGATTGGTCGATGTCCCGATTTATTCAGTCCTTGGTTAACTGGATGTATGTCGACATTAGCCACGGAGTGCTGAAGATAGTTCGAGCTGAGATGTCACTCATGGACTGGAGTGCTGGTCGTTGGGTTAGCGTCGTCGATCGGTTGGTTGCCGTCGGACGCTGATGGTCCAGAACAAGGGTGTCAGGTAGGGCAGGCAGAACAGGAACGTCTCTGGACTTGAACGACGATTCGCAGTCGTAAACATAGGACTTTCCATTACATCTGCCGCAACAAGGACAATTTGTATGTCGTGGTCGTACGGTCAGCGGATGACTGGGTCGGCAGTAACAGCTTCAGCGGTCATAAAGGAGCGGTTGCGAGCGTGATCGGTAGGAATAGTTGTGGGCTAGAGCGTCGTCAGCGGTCGACAGGAATGGCTTCAGTAGTCGGTAGGAACAGCTGCGGTCTGGAGCGTTGTCAGCAGTCGATAGGAAACTGCGGCAAATTGGAACGTCGTCGACGGAAGTCGACTTTGGCTGCAAGCTTGAACGTAGTCTGCAGAGAACAGTTTCGGTTGGGAGCCTAGCACGTTTTCGCTTCCAGGCAGAATCGACCGTGGATAGGCGGGATCGCGGCGAGCAAACTCATGTGTGCTACGGCTGTGATTAGCTTCCCGGTATGATCAACTGCGAGAATAAGGGATCGCTACAAGCTAACACGAGCGTGTTTCGGCTGTGGACTTGAACATGTTCGGTCTCCTGGCTGGTTCGACCGCGATTAAGCGGGATCAGAAGCGGGCTTAAACTTTTTGAGTTACCAGGTTACAACGATTCCGGTTAAACGGGATCACGAGCGAGCATGAAAGTTCAGCAGAAGGTCATGAGTATACCAGTAGAAAGAAGTTCATCTAACCCTCTCGCTTCCGGGGATGAAGGACTGCCGCCGACTGAAATTTGTGGTCAATAACTGCCTTTAAACAGAAGGCAGCGTATTGAATGGTTTGAGTGGCAAAAATTCTATGTTGTCGAAGACAGGAAGTCTCTCTTTTAAAGATGAGTAATAATAAAATATCTCATTATACTAACAAGAGGAGCTTACAAATGCCACGTGTTTTCTCCTGTGATTATAGAATTAATTTACCTCGAAAATAGTCCTCGTGTTGATAAAAGAAAATTCATACGTCAACGTTGGGGTGACATTATTTATTAGTATCGGAGCTTACGTTTCCGGTTGGGTTGAAAAATTCAGTTAGCTAACTGTTGGGAGACCGAAACTTATCTGCATCATGGACTCTTCCAGCACTATATTACTAGCTTAGCAATGTCTTAATACGGGCATGCGGTAGCAGTAGTACAAGAGTACCAGAAGTACGACTACCAATATAGGACATTATCCTTTTTAACTTTTGTTAATACCTCTAAACCGTGTTCCGTGTTTTCCTTCTGTGTACCGACTTTGGGTCCACATCACTAACGACACGGATGACTCTGCGTTTTTAACGAGGTGTAGAGGAATTTTTGTTTGGCGCGTAATTTAATTCGACGCATAATTTCACCCAATCAGAATGACTTATCCTATTCATGCCGAATCACCTTTCTGGGCAGCAGTAATTGGGAAAAACCGTCATACACCTTTTTTTGGCTGAACAATTTCGTTCAGTGCAGACGTCTCATCTGTCTGCTCTTCAATAGTAGCAGCAGCAGCATGGACACAATGAGGGAAACCGTCTAATTTATGGATCCCTTGCGTCTATTTCTCTTAGACCAAGGGTTCCCAGTTGAATATGAATTAGATGAATTCAATACGCCACACACAGGAACAACTTTACGTCACCCCCAAAATTGGCTATGTCGACTGCGATGCTAAATTCTGCTTCGACACCTAGCGACTTCACCTCTGGGCAACATTTTCTTGAGACATTCACGCTTCTCCCCGAAACAACCAGGATCACAAAATCATGGTGACTTCAACGTCTATTTCCTCAAACAGCAAACATGACTTTTGCTACATACGGCGAACATATTTCCCTCGCACGTCCAACAATGCCTAAAACACTTTTCGCCCGGCATTTAGCTGCAAAAATACTTTCTCCACTCTGTCATAACTCCATTTCGTCTCTTTACTTCTTTCCTTTTCCACGAGGCTTGCAGCACAAACGCAAGCTCTATATTCCATGCTGCCATTAAAAACCTTCATGTAAAAGCTAACGGCATCTTCGTCTTCTTCATCCTCCCTTATTAACAACAACAATTAGCGAGGGAATAACACACACGCGCAAGAACACGTTTCTTCGCCCAAAAGTAATAACAAACATTCAAACTCGCTAAAGAGGAATTTAGATTCGATCAGCCAGCAGGCCAAGATACTATTTTCAATTTTTAAAATGTTGAGGTTCAAGCCTTCTGTATTATTAATTTTTGGCGGAAAACTAAAGTACACCTCAATAGCTGACGGACGATAGATGGGCAAAAATATCTGGCATCAATTTTGATCAACTACTTAAATTTAAATACCTTAGTAAGTGATATAGTTATCAACGTGGAAGTAATATTTTCTTAAATAAGTCGGTTTATTAATGTTTCTAGTTACTAATTTCATTCAAAAAAACTTTTTCAAAGTATTCTTAAATTTTAATATCCACTTTTTAATGTACATAAAGTCGTCTGCTTTTGGTGACTGCGCGTTTCTCTCACAAGATTTCTGATGGTTAGGTTGGATGTTTCCTTACTGCTATCGTTTTATGAAATTCTTAGTTGTAGAATTTGCGCGTTACACCTAGTAACTGTTGTATATAGAGAATAAGTTGATTCGTTGAGTGTCATTCTGATACCTAGGAGGGCAAAAGGTAATGCTGATAACCACAATTGCTTTTTTGCAATTACTGCTGTTGTCAGTGTCCTCTGTGACGTGGTATGCTATGAGAGAGAGAGTGGAGGGGAGGTCAATACCCTTACCCTTTTATTTGAATCAGCAGGCATTAAAACTGACCGTTAAAATGGTAGGCGAAAGAAGGTTAAGCTATCTGCACTCTATGACCCGTAGTCTGTTGAACGAAGTCTTGGTCAATCGAGTGGCGTAAGCTGACGAGGTGGTGGAAGAAGAAACTCGAATGATTGGCTCACCGGCTCTTCGCGCCAAAAAGACCATCACCCGTCAGAAAAATTTGAAGGGAGATTTTAGTTTGGACAGAAGACAGCGTCAGAACCGCATACTGAATTCAGCCGACTCCGGGAAGGTTACTCACCCGTAAAAAGGAGAGAAAGAAATTTGAAAAATTGAAAACCCGTCAAAGATAAGTACAACTCAAACCGTTTTCCTTCTACAATTCTTGAATATTGGAAAGTTATATGTATTTAAAAAGAAAGAGAGACTGTAAAGGTTCTATTTATATAATTAAATTTATTGAATGAATACTACTACAAGCATCAGTCCGGCGACTTAGACACTTTTCTCAAGTTAGAGAAAAAGAAAGAAAGGAAAAAGAGAAAGAGAAAAGAGGACTGTTGAGAGACATTTTTGTTTGATGCTTTCCTGTTGGCTTAACATTTTGTTATATTTTAAAAAGAAAAGAGAAAAGAAAAAAGAACTGTTTCTTAAATCTCATCATTATTTGTTTGGTCGTTGCATATTAAAATTTGGTTATATTTTAAATGTACCCTTGTGTTGAAATCTTTTGTTATTTCCTCTATCGATTTGTCTTCTTTTGCATGTATCCGTCTCCGCCTCGTATCGCTTTCATTAATTCTTGCTAAACGTCTTATTGCCTCCTTAAAACATTACAAGAGAATTAATATTATCTAACCTAGAAGTTCGTTACTCTATGATTTAAGGGGGTATGAAGACAAAGGACTTGGTGGTGTATGTGAAATTGAATTGACACCCCCTTGATAATGTCTGAGATCAGTCTAGCCCTGAATTAACCTCCACATTATTTGTCTGTTTATCATACGCCCGAAATAGGAGTCTTGACCGGGATTAATTTTGTGGGGTGTCAAGTGCCAGACTGCCCTCGACGTTACATGCGCATAAAATGGGCTCTTGTCCTGGGATAATTATTTATGCAACGTCACACCTCTGTGCTCGTTCAATTAAACCGTTTGTCTGAGGATGGTATGACATTGTTCTCAATCTATGAAATTCTATGATCTTTGACAGTTTTGAAAACAATTCAGATTCGAACTGACTACTTTTGTGACAACATGTAAGGGTGCTCCGAATCTGGATACCCATGTATTTATGAAGGCAGTATACACGTTCTGCACAGTTATTCCAGTTAGAGGAGACGCTTCAACAAATTGAGTAGCTGTGTCTGTCATCGTTAACAGATACCAATATGGTGAAAAATAGGAGCCAGTTGGGCTTTTTAATTGACCCATAACGTCCACATGCACTATCTGGAAGAGACCAGAGAGTAGTTCGAAAGGTTCTACTTCACCCTTAGTATGTCAGGTAATTTTTACTTGCTGACAATTTGGACACTTTTTTCAGAATTTTTTGATTGATTGATTGAACCACATTTTGCCAGTTATATCTAGATTTTATTATGCATAAAGTAGCTGATATTCCTGAGTGCGATAACATATGCAGACTCTTTTGTGGAGGAAAGGTTTAAGAAATGATTGTGAAATGTTGTACGTAATTATTTGATCCTAACTAGTTTTGTACTGTTTTAGATTATTTTTTGCTTGTTGGAGTTCTTCATCAAATTTCTACTTATTGATTATTATCTTATAAATCACAAAATCTATTGTTATTGCGTTAGTTAATCGAGACAAAGTATGTAACAATGTTTTCACGATCTCTTACATAAGAAATGTTTGTGACATATTCACTTATAAAGCTCAAATGGTGCTGTTGGGTTAGTAAAATGGTAATTCCTGTGTATGGAGTGAGTGAGGGAGAGGCTCTCTATGACTGGATATACTAATCACGTGATGAGCCCAGAAGTCTTGGTGCAAAAATCCAAAATCCAGTCGGACAGATTCTACCAGATGTTCCGTGAGGCGGGAACGTTAAAAGCCCTCAGAAAGACAACCCTAAGATACCAGTTATCTTCTTCAGCGCGCCGGTAAGTTCCTTAAACTCAACTTTATACACAGGGAGGACTGTATATTGTTATTAATTGTTTCACGTGTTGATTAATAAATTGTTAGAATTAAATGAAGTATTAATTCATTTATTTGTTGCTGTTAGCCTGAGAATAAACGCTATACTAACACAATAGTGCTGTTGTCTATTTAATTCATACTTCTATCATTATTCGAACAAGTCGATAAATTTGAACGTTCAAATTTGGGAAGACAATTACTGTTAGATTTGATTGTGAGTCCTTCACGGCTTGGAAAGAAACTTATTTTTTTCGTGGTTAAAATAAGTTGGAAAAATTAAAGAGTGGAAAAATTAAATCACTCAATCTTGGAACTAATTTTTTGAAGAAATCTATCATTCCAAAAAAATCTTCACAATGTTTTTGAATCATTGAGAGGAGGGAAATTGTTCTGAGAGTTTTCAAGTGCTGGATTTAATTTCCTCTTTGGAAATATGGAATCTTAAGAAATCAAGTTCTGCAGCACTGAACACACACTTTAAAATGGAAATTTTAAGATCGTACTCACTTAACTGCTAAAATACTTCGTCCAAATGTTTTGAATGAGAATTTTCATCGTCCGAATATATTAGAATATCATCGATGTACACAAATGTACTATCTTGAAAAATGTCATCTATCATCCTTTGGAAAGTACTTGTGGTGATCTGTAAACCAAAAGGCATATAGTGGTATTCAAATAATCCTTGTTCTATTAAGATTGCTGTTTTACACACATTATCTAGATGAAATGATATCTGGTGATACGTCGAGGAAATTAATTTTCGAAAATATTTTCTTTCCATATAACTTCATAGCGAGAGAGTTGATACTGGATTGCAGCCTCTTTTCATAATGCTATTTAACAGCTTGTAGTGGCCGATTGACTGGTATGTGTATCATTAGATTTTGGTACCATGTGGAGTACAAAACTCCATTCTGACTTGGAAGAGGAAACTACTCAAAATTGACGGAGGATTTTAAATTTCTGGGGGTGTCCTCGTGGTGTAATGGTTAAAGCGATGGACTGCGGAATCGTAGTACGCGAGTTCGTACTCCAGTCGCGCTATTACGTTCACTTTCGGGCAAATACCCTTGGGAAAGGTATGAACCCCCTTATCCTCCCAGCTATGGGTTAAATAGTACCACTACTGTTCTTCTAGGAGAATGGCTTTGGCATTAAATAACCTAAAAAGAGTTGATATGCCATTAAACAAAGAAACATTTTAAAATTTCTCTTTAACTATATCAGCATTCTGTTTTGACAGTTGTTACACTTTCGTAAATATCGGAAGGTTACTTCCTGTTTCAATCCTATGAAATATTTTCGATCTTTTTACGTTAGGGTTTCGATGTTTGCTTTTTTTTATCGTTCCGTTTTGCATTATCCTCGTGGACTGAAATGTTTAAATCACGATTTGATAGCTTGGCGTTACTTTGAATTGGTAACTGTACCGACCAACTTATCATTAAAAGAAATAACATAAAACTTCACATTTACCGATCCTAAAACATCGCCTGATAAGAACTTGTGTGATTGGTCAAGAACCATTGTCGGCAACCAATCAGAGCACACAAGACATATAAGGGCCGCTGATCACGTAAGGTCAACCACACAGAAGCAACAGACACTTAACAACCGAAGTGACAAGATAAATTCGAAGGCATATCATTTTGCAACCTATTAAGTTCACTTCACAATTCCTTAACAACTCTCGATTTTCATTATATTTTACACTTTGTATTAAGCTTGAACATGATATTGTTATGAATACATCACTTCGTTGAAGTGTCGTCTCCTGATTTCCTTGCCACAACCTTTTATGTTTATTTTGTCCGTCTAATTGCTACATTATACTTAAAATCCTTTGGGAAAACATATCCCAGGAGCAATTTTGTTGTATTAGCTCCAATAAATGTCTCCTGAAGTTGTGTATTGCCAAGGTTTGCATGGTCTGTCTGGAGAATTCTATCTTTAAATTGTTAGCAGAAACCAGTGAAATATTTGTAGGATATAGGACTACATTTGGCAGGAACTCCTTCAGAATAATTGACACTGCAGCTCCTGTATCCACAACGAATATAATTTTTTAGGCCTCTCATGTGACTCGAAAACTTATATATTCCACGCCTTTGAAAGCAACTTCCTCTTTTGCTCTTTTCACTTTTTCAGTTTCAGAGATTTGCCACACACAGCTTCAGACACACAGCCAGCAAAAATATGTTCGTAGTCCTAATAAAATTTATATATTTACCATCCTTCAATATACTAAACTTCTCATGGACGTCAACATCGCCTCATACATACTGACACACACATTCAGCCTGCAGACAGAAATATTTTGTTGCTAGGTACTTTTTAGTTCCCACATGTACATTCTTACATACATACACACACATATACGTAGCTAGGACTTGTTCACTTTTTTTACTCTTTTTGTCTTGATGGCAAACAAACATGCATATTTCAAACAACACTCACTTCCATTTCATCTAATGTATTTATATTATACACATCCATGCATAAAAATACATAACAAACACATTGCTATTTTGCATTTGTTATTTAAAATTATCTGTTTTAACATTCTTGTTGTGAAAATTCTTTTACTTGCGTTGTTATTTAAAATTATCTGTTTTAACATTCTTGTTGTGAAAATTCTTTTACCTGTGTAGTTCGTATTCTTTGTGTTGCCAATTGTGGAAGTGACATTTGGAGTTTTGTTTCTAAAACCTCAAGAGAACCAACTCATCACTCCACAAGTAGTGACCACTGTCATTTCATCCTCCGCAAGTTCACTCACATATCTGACACAAAGATCTTGGTCGCCACTCCACCAATTGATAAGTGTTTCACTTTCATTATATACTTCTTCATGCTACAACTAAGAACTGCCAATTTCTGATAACTCTATCCCAGGGACATATTTGACAATACTTTACTGGAACACCATCACAAGAACTATTTTCTTTGCACACACAACTCTTCTCAGATGAACCTGTTTCCTCTTGATTCTTCATTACAATATTGTTATCTTGTTCTAAGAGTGTTGTTGGTATCTCAAATATATTGCTGCACTAATTAGGCTTGAGTGATAGATATTTCTTAAGTTCTATATAATTTTTTTGTAACTGAAAATTTTGTGTTAAAAAAGGAGTGGGTGCCCTTTTTTAATATAAATTACATCTGTAACATAAAAGAAGGCAAATGTGGCATCACTTGAATACACCGACCGTCTTATTGAATATTCAGAGAAGAACGAATTTGCTATCTCAGTGGCAATATGTGATCCAAAATTGTTTATTTAATATGAATAAAATTGTACCCCAATGTGATACAGATCACAACTTTAGGGCTCATCTTTAATAGAGGCTGAAAAATGCCACAGCTTATCAGTTTACCACTAACATCAGAGAATCATAACTCTACAACATTGCCACAACAATAATAGAAAAACAAATTAGGTTGGATTACACAAATGTCAAAGTAAGTGGACCACATGACTCGATTTCTTATTTACTAAGCAATCAAGAAGCAAGGTTTCAAATATGTTATCGATAAAAAATATAATTCTTAGAAACAGATCCAGACATGATACATAAATACAAAGCATTCTGCTGACTCCACTTGACCAACAAGTTTAATCAACAAACTCCAGGTTATCCAAAAACCCAAGGAACCTTTTATCTCATTATCAATTTCCAGAAGATTTCTCTTTTCAACACTCAAAGACTTTCACATAAAAATCTTCTAACTCCAATACAACCAAAGTGAGTAAATTCCTTTTTACACACACACAAACACACATGCGCATTATGTTGTCAATGAACAATTTTTTTTCTGAGACAAAAGAAAAAATGATGAAAGACACTTCTATTTTTCTATATTTAATGTAACATTTTGACACACCAATTAAACTTCACAAAAGAAAAAAGAGGATACTCTTTCAATGAGAACAATATTTACATGTGGTCTCTGCAACCCATGTACCAAAATATAATTCAATGTTTTTATCATTGTTTATGCATGTTAATGTCGTTAAAATTTCACTAAACATTTAAAACAAGTGTGATTCCATCTTGTATATAACGAAGTATTTTCTTTATTGCCTTAGTGACCAATCTTTATGGAGCAACCGACTCACCACTTTTTTTCTCGCACGCAATATGAGTGACAGTAATTAATTTCTAACATTTCTCTTAGATCTTGTTTGCGAGACTATACACATGCATGAAACCAAAATAAAATACTAGTATACAACATTGTTTCGGCTACAACTCCATTTTCATTTAATTGGGTGAGGCAATGAAAGGAAGTTTCTCGTATCAGTATTTTATGGGACATTCCTTGGTTGAAGGTGGTTAGAGTAATTAAACTTTAGAAAATGAGTTTAAAAGAAATAAACGAAAAGAAAACAAAAAAGAAAAATCGATTTCTATTTTGAGTTGAAAAAAATTACTGAGAATGTTTTTATTTATCATTTGAATTTTTTCTCAAGGAAGAAAATAGTTTGAATTTTAAGTTTAAATATTCTATGCAATCTTTGTAAAATCTTATCAAAACTGAACTTAAAAAAAAAGCCAATGTAATCCCCAGTAACAAAAATCTTTATAGATAATTGTCCTGAGTAAGCTATTGTTGGCTAGTCAAAGTATGTTCAGATAACAAAAATGTTGGTGCATGTTTCCCTTTCTCTTTCTAGAAAATACACCATACTTCTGGCCTTGTGTAAAACTAAGTAAAGCTTAGTAAATGACTAAATCAAAATTATTTCAAAAGACTAATATTTTAATGTTCATGTAGAAATATAAAAGGCCTCTTTACTAAATATACATTTTTCTAATAAACCCTGGCTATGGATTATAGTATCTATTTTTTTGAGAGGTTTGTGGCAATTAAGTATATATTTAAAATAAAATGATGTTTTGCATCAGATGTATAAAAGATTTCAAGCATTATAAGGTATCTATATAATCCAGGTTAAAAGTGTAAGGTTAACTCAAAGCCAAACTTCTTTTTTTAAACATTTTTTCATTGCAGCTATCATTAAAAGTGCAATAAGGGCAACTTGAAGCCAAACTTTTATAGACCTTATTTTCTTGATGCAGGTATCATTGGAGAAAAGTTTCGGTAAACTAGTAAAAGCTGGCCTATTTACCAAAACTTTTCTTGTTCTTCAATGATACCTGTATCAGAAAAAAAAGATCTAAAGTTTAGCTTTAGGTTACCCTTACCATGCTTTTAAACTGGACTAATATCTTTCTTAGATTTTAAGGTCGCTTCAAATGATGTAAAAGTTAACAGGGTAGACAAAGAGATAGTTTGATGAGAATCAAACACTCCATACTTCTTACACATACCATTACTAAGATAAACTTAATAATTATTTCAATAATTCTAATGAAACATTGCTTATATTTGCTACATGTGTAAACTAGCATTTAATCACATCTCCAGTTGGGATCGTAAGTTTAGACTAGAAAACAGGAACAATGAATACAAATAAATACCAGGTTAAAAATATCAAAGATTTTTATGAAATGGATTTACAGATACATTTTTCACCATGCTCAAAAATGTGCTTTATTTTTCTTCCTGTAAAAAGATTAAATCTTCCTTTAAATACAGAAAAAGGTAAAATGATTTTCTTTGAATTGGTAAATGTCTAGCTAATTATAATTATAATATAATCATAAATAACTACAAAATATCTAGCTAATTATAATTTAATCATAAATAACTACAAAATATCTAGCTAATTATAATTTAATCATAAATAACTACAAAATATCTAGCTAATTATAATATAATCATAAATAACTACTAAATATCTAGCTAATTATAATTTAATCATAAATAACTACAAAATATCCAGCTAATTTTAATTTAATCAAATAACTACAAAATATCCAGCTAATTATAATATAATCATAAATAACTACAAAATATCTAGCTAATTATAATATAATCATAAATAACTACAAAATATCTAGTTAATTATAATATCATCATCATGTCGCGCTGGTAGCACGGATATCCCTGACCCTCTCTCGCCACTTCTCCCCATCGTTCATTGCCCAAGGCAGGTCCTCAGGACAGCATCCCGTATCCTCACACAGCTGCTGAATGTATGTTCATGCTGGTCGTCCTGCTTTTGCACGGCCATGTGTGGGGGTCCATAAGAGTAGCTCTCTTATGAGTTCGTCCCTGCTTCCCCAGCAGTGTCCTGCATGTCTGGTTCGTCTAACTTGTATAGCTTTTGTGATAGGAGGCAGGTGGCCGTACAGTTGGTGTCTTGTGGGGTGTTGTCGCCAGGACTTGTTCAAGATTGCACGCAGCATTCTTGTGTAATTGCCGTCTAGCTTCTTCTCCAGCTGTTTAGTTAGTGTCCAAGTAGTGCATCCATACAACAGTATCGATACGACCGCTGCTTGGAAGAAACTGCGTTTCATTTTATCGGTCAGGTCTGATTTCCATATAATCGATAGTCTATTGATAGCTGTCCATGCTTTCGTTAACCTCGTGTCGATGTCCTTTACGGTTGATTTGACGCTGCTACCAAGGTAAGTGAATTTGTCTACTAGTTTAAGCGGGGTTCCGTCTAGAGTGGAGATGTCCCCCGTTTGATTATAGCACATATATTCCATTTTGTGTGCATTAACATAGAGGCCTATGCCTGTGGCTGCTTGTTCCAAACTATGCAGTAGTGTTTCGGCTTGGTCGGGTGTATTTGCCAGTATCGCTATGTCATCGGCGTAGTCGGCCGTCGGTAATTGTTTTTGCGGGGTACCTTCTGCTTCTTTTCTTCGTCAGCTTGAAGCCATTCTCTCTGATTTTGTCAATCGATGTTCTAAGTACGTAGTCAAGACAAATGATAAAGAGGTACGGAGCCAGCATGTCCCCTTGTAGTACTCCTGCTACAATGTCGAAGTATTCTGTGTCCATCTGGTGATCGTACTTTTACTTTGGTGTTTCTATAGAGAATCGTTATTGCTGCTACGGTTTCTTTAGGTATTCCGTACGCAAGTAGGATTTGTTCCATCTTTCCTCTGTGAATGGAAAATCGAAGGCCTTGGTAAAGTCGACAAATATTAATGTCGCTTGTAGGTTTTTTGCCCGTACACCTTCAAGGATTCTACGGATGGTTAATATTTGTGAGGCCGTGGATCTATTTCTTCGGAAGCCATTTTGGTTTTTCCTAAGTATGTTGTCGATTTTGGGTTCTATGCGGTTTCGTAGTAGGGCATTGTAGATTTTGACTGCTATGGATGTAAGTGTTATGCCTCGGTAGTTTTTGGCGAATCCGAGGTCCCCCTTTTTAGGGAAGGGGCGTATGCATCCCTTCATCCATCTATCTATCGGGTTTTGATTGTATACCGCATTGTCGTGTCGGAGCAGTATGTCGTCGAATTGTTTGGTCTTCCATACTTTTGGGGGAATCTCGTCCAGCCCTGCAGCTTTCCAATTTTTAATTTTTCTGAGAACCGAGTCGAGTTCTTCTTGTATGAACGGTCCTAGTTTAATGTCTAATTGTTTACTAATTATTCTGGTGATTGGTTCATGTGTTATTTTCGGTGGGTTTCCTAGTAGGTTTTTGAAATGCTGTTGCCACAGTTTTATTCTTTCTTGTTGGTTTGCTGCTTTCAGTTTTGCTTTGGCTGTGTTCTTTCTTCTACTCACTTCGTTTATTGTTTGCCAGGCTATCCTAGATTGTCTATCTTCCACGGAGTCTCTATGACTGGGCCCTTTTGAACAACAGAGATATGAGATAAATACATATTAGAATTAAGAAACAGATACGAAACACTACAAGAAAGGACGGAAAAAAGTACACCAAATGACAAATATGAAAATTTCGTCAATGCGCACCTCGAGGCAGCAGCGAAATGCATTCCAACAAAACTCAAAACTAAATATAGAATCCCATGGGAAACTTTAGCGGTGAGAGAAAAACATGCACTAGTGAAAACAGCCTCCAAAAACTATCGAAAAAACCCAACAAACACAAATGCCTTAAAACTAAAAACAGCACAATATCAATTAGCAGGCATATATATAAAGGAACAGACAGAATACAATAATTATAATATAATCATAAATAACTACAAAATATCTAGCTAATTATAATTTTCATTTCCTAGCTGCAAATGTGCAGTGACTGTTGGATCTGGCAAGTATATTTCTTCTTCGTGAATTGAAAAGGAACAAAAACGTGTGCACTCCTACTCAGCACACTTCGTCACCAATAAGACTCAGTTTCATAATTTACCCGAATTCATTAAGTGACAACTGTAGTATGTCTCATGTCATTTTGCTGACACATGTTAAGTTGATAGGAGTGGAAAGTTCCTGTGGCGTAAAGGCTAATATGCTGGACTGCTAAATTGTAGTAATCAAGTTCAAACTTCAGTCGCTCTATTACGTTCATTTTCAAATTAATATCTTGGGAAAAAGTATGAATTCTCTTCTCCCTGAAGTTAGAGTTAAATAATACCACCCCTGTCCTTCAACAAGGATGGCTTTGACATTGGATAAGACATGAAAGCTGATATGGCATTAAAAAAAAAAGAAAAAAAGTTAACATGATTGAATGAGTTACATTAGATGCCCATGGGAATGAAAAAAATGAGGAAAGATTTGTTCCTTTAAGAAGACATATGGAAAATTGACAAGGACCACATTTTTACTTTGTCAATCAAAAAAACTTCCTGTGGCAATTCATTAAAACTCTTTATGAAACTTGTGAAGCATTTTAATCTTCCTTTTGTTTTTTATTTGTGGTTTTTAGGGATTAAAAATCAATAGTACTCTTTAAATTTGTTTTATTTTTTTAAGCAAAACATCTTTACAATTTGTCAAATTAGAAAAAAGCATCCTCAGGCAAAAAGCTTGCAAAAAAAACAACAAAAACCAAACAAAAAAACCTTCTTATTAGAAAGTTTAAAAAAATCACTTTCCACATTGTAACAAAAGTTTATTATTATTCCATGGTTTATATATTTTAGTATAATTTAATCTTGGTGAATAACAATAAGTATTGCAAACATAATGAAGATGAATTTTTCATAGCATAATTTCCAAGATTATTAGTTGTAATACAAGAGAAACAACTTTACAACTTGAATTTCGAGTTATTTCCCTTAAGGATCCAAAATTTTAACAAATTTTGTAATGTTCCCAACTTCCATTATATTTATTCTATCAAATAATGTAAACCCATTTGAGGAGAGATATAACTTTTCGGTTTTCACCTTTCAGTAAGAATAAGTTAAAAAATCTTTAAAAAAGTAGTAGAATTAAAATTTTTTAAACCATCATTAAATGCAACCAAAGTGTTAAGGTGATTGGATCTTACAAAAGATTTGATTTTAATAAAATAAAGGATAAAAAAAAAAAAGAAAGAAAAAAGACGAATCTGAGATTTGGTCAGGGAATAAAGAGCTGATAATAAATAAAAATAAAGAGCACAAGAGAAAAAGTGCCTAAGCATTTTAATAATCTAAATTCTCAAGTTATGCTTGCTTTTTGGTCACAAATTCTGCTTGGAGGGGAAACCAAAAATTCAAACAAGAAAATCCTTTAGACAGGAAAAGTTGACAGTTTTTTTATCAATGGTAAAATAGCAAGTGAGAATTTACATATCTCCTGGTAGAAAATTCTGAACAATGCTTATTGTGCAAGAACATGTTTCTCTTCTGGAGTTGTTAGATTCCTCGTTCTGATAAATTCTTGAGATTTCGGCTGAGTTTTGGAGGTGCCAAATCCAAGGGACTCTTTTCTTCCTGCAAAAGTTGAGTTGTAAATTGTTGTAATAAAAATGCGTAAATAGATTTAAAACTCTTACTGTTGCATTCTTTTCCGAATACCTTCTAGTCTCTCTCTCTCTCTCTCTCTTGATATATATATATATATATATATATATATATATATACACACACACACTAAAATAGTTATGGTAAAAATGATCAGATTATTTATGCATAAATTGGCACTTCCGCTCAAAACCAGAGTATAGTATCTATACTTGTTGAAATTCCTAGTTATTAAAAAAAAAAAAAAAATTAAAACTATAAGATGAAATATTTGGATAAAAACAGTTATCAGTTCAGAGTTTAATGCTTCCTCAAAAATAAATACAAAATAAAAAAAGACTTCCCCATCAATGTTTCCAAAACCCAGACATATAAATATAACCCAATAGGATTCAATATTATAGTGTTTTTAAGAAATATGTTTTCTTTTTTTCTTGACTTTCCATCTGAGATCATTTTCAGTGCTTAGAAAGCCTTTTTATATACTTCCTTTCCTTTCTTTTTTTCTTTAAACTAATGGTTCTTGGTTCAAATTCAGCCAGAGTAAATCTAAAAAAAAAAATTAATAAATAAAAATAAAAGGTGTAATACTGACCAATCTGTCAGGAACCAATGGTTTAGATTTCTCTGACTATAGGCTAGCAACTGCTTTCATTTCTACAAATATTTTTAGACAAAAGACATAAATCTTGATGTATTGACTGTCAATTCCTCCAGGTTATTACTCTAAAGACTAAAACCCTGGCAACAATAATTTTTTCTTCTTTTCAACCATCTATCTTTGTCTCTTGACTCAATTTTTTTTTCTGGGTTGATTACTTTCTATCTCAGTCTTCTGTTTCAAAGTGATTTTCTTAATTTAATTTCTAGATCTTTATCTAATTGAGATGTTTACAGATTACTGAATCCCTAATTCTTGTTCAGACAAGTTTAGGGGTCAAAATTCTATTTGCTTGTTTTTCTAAACCACTGTATAATTATTACTGCTTGCTTGTAAAATTCAACACTCATACACACACACACAACTAATTTCAACTTTTTTGTTATATGTTTGGTTTGGTATTATGGCATATCAACCATTGTAGGTTATTTAATACCAAATCCTGTTTTTCAAATATATTAAATATATGATTGGTAAAGTAATTTTCTAGACATATTTTTAAATGAGCCTGAAATCATTCTTTTGTACAGTTAAATGGTTACAAGTATTTCAATGTAACACAAACATTTCCATTTACTATTAACCATTTGTTTGCACACATTTAAATGGATATACATATATGATTTATTACTCTTTAATTTGCACACAGTTAAATGGTTCCAAGAATTGTTATCTATCACTATCAATTCAATTAAATATCAATCATTTGTTTACACAGTTAAATGATCAGTTTAATTTCTAACAATTCAATTTAGCATAAGTTAACAAAGTTGAATGGTTCCAAGTATTGCAATGTATAACAATTCAATTAAACATCAGTCATTTGTACATTTCTTTTTTTTTTTTTAAGTAGATGAATAATATTGTTAATTGAATTACTGTGACCAGAAAATCCGGTGAATACTTGCACACAACACATGAAAATGCGGGACTGCTACTTTGACCTTATTAGGTTTTATCAGCAGTGTATACCATGATTACTCCCACTGGAGATTGAACCAGTGACCAGAGAATGTAGAACCAAAACTCTACCACTGAGCCATCAATTCATATTGCACACCATATTAACTAATCATGATAATCGCGCGGCACATCCGGAGATGTTACAGAGGACACAAGTCACCTCCAGGGTCATGTCTTCCCAAGAGGATTAGAAATATGCATCCATGTAATTATTATAACCTCAAGGGTAAGGATATAGACGTACATTTTCTTTTTTTTTTTTAAGTAGAGGAATTATATTGTGAATTGAATTACCATGACCAGAAAACCCAGCAAACACTTGCGTGCGACATACAGAAACACTGGACAACTGTTTTGACCTTATTAGGTCTCATCAGCAGTGTATACTGAGATCTCCCCCACTGGAGTTTGAACCAGTGATCACAGAATACAGAGCCAAAACTACCACAAAACAGCTGTCCAGTGTTTCCATATGTTGTGTGCAAGGTTTGCCGGATTTTCTGGTCATGGTAATTCAATTCAGTCATTTGTTTACACAGTAAAATGATCAAACATTTTTTTTCAAACAATTCAGTTTAGCATAAGTCATTTGTTTGCAAACACTTTAAATGTCAAACAGTTCTATTTCACCAATAGATAGGACCCTATCTGGTGCTAACACTCTGAGCCAGAGTGGACCTGGGAGCGATGGCAATAAAGGGGTACTCTGCATTTCCCAAAGCATTATTGGATTCTAACCATCAGATTGTTTAGTGTCATATCCAGGACATTTGTTGGGGAGTCTTACCCCTCTGCAGAGATGCAGTCGGTGTATTCTATGGCCCCAGCTGATTGGGCTAGCAGTTTGAGAGTTTCAACTGTTGCTATTTAACACTAGGAATTGTATTCAACATTACTCATTTATTTGCACACAGTTAAATGGTTCTATGTATTGCTATGTATCAGTAACAATTCAATTAAATATCAGTCATTTGTTTACACACAGTTAAATGATTAAATAGTTCTATTTCTAACAATTCAATTTAGCATAAGTCATTTGTTTGCACACAGTTTAAATGACAAACAATTCTATTTGACCCATAGATAGGACCCTATCAGGTGCTACCACTATGGTTCAGAGTGGACCTAGGAGCCTATAGCAGTGAAGGGGTACTCCACATTCTTCAAAGCTCCAAGACTGAAGCTTCACCATCAGATGGTTTAATGTCATATCTAGAACATTTGTTGGGAGAGTCTTACCCCTCTGCAGAGATTTAGTGTATTCTACAGCTGCAGCCGACTGGACTCATCGAGTTAGATACTGTGCTCTCATCTTAAGCAGATGTATTGTCAAGTGATACTGATTCTAGGCAGAATCAAACTGTAGCAGACCACTATTAGTGAGTTTGAGTCTTATTGAGTGTCCCCTACACCTGACCTTGTGTCACAACAAGCAAAGTTTAGAAAGTAAATATACTCTGATTTTAGACAGAAGTTATAAATGAACAAATTGAAAAAGACATACGGTTCATTATAAAAGATAGATACATGCGTAGAAAGTTGTGGCTGTTGTTGAAGGATCAATTGAATAAACATTCATGTCAGAATCTTAGTGGAGTTACCTGCCCTCCTTTTTGCAATGTTGTTTAAAAATTTGAGTTACCTGTCCCTGCACCCTTTTTCTTTTGCAGTATTGCTGTACAGAGAAATAAAACAAATTATGAAACAATTTTTAATCATTTTCCGGTAAAATGTTTCCAAGAATCTCATTCTATATTAATGATTCCCAGTGATTTTCCAGTGGATAATTGCAGCTAACAACTCCCCACACTTTTTAGTAGTTTAAAAAGGGTAACAAATTCAAGAAAAATTAACCTGTCTGTTGGAATCTGTTGTTTTAATGCAGAAAAGAAATAATAAAACAATATGAACAATTTTCTATTCATTTCATACAGGGGATTTTTCATTTGAATATCCTAAATATCAAAATTCATCATTTTTTTCTAACATTAGAGAATGCAGCTACACACTCCAAATTTGTACCTTTTCTATAGGCATGACACTCTGGAGTGAGTACTTTAGTTATAAAAAATTTTCAAGACAACATCAATTAGAATGTTGCAAATGGATAGAAATCTGATAGAGCCTAAATGAATGATCATCTATTATAATTACCTGTAGCAAGATTTTTTGTAGGCAAAATCACAGTCACATTAAAATGCTCTAGCTGAGGGAATAAAGAGATTTTCCAGTTCAATTTGCAGTTTAATAACAATAATATTGTGAGGGGTTGTGGTTCATGTTCATCTTGATCATTATAATTTCCTAAGTGAGAAAATTATTAAATGCTGACTATAAATTACTTCTCCAAATTTATTTCCAATCAATTATACTAAAGGTGCTTTTTCTGAGGTTGTGAAGGTGACGAACCACACTAGTCTGAGATGCTGACCTTGCCTAATACTCTCTGAGTGTTACCCCTCATATTTGCCTCTATAGCTTGGAGAATGGCCTCAGAATCCATGTTTTTAAGCCTACTTGATTGTGTCAAGGTTCTTGTGAGGTATGATGGGGGTGCATTTGTTTGTGTGGGTGACCACCAGTCAGAGGATTCCTTTGTCTGCTTTAGCGCGAAACCCACACAAAGGGCTTGCATGCTAGATTTCCGAGACCGGAAGAAGACAAGGAAAGGCAAGGTCCCAGAGCAATCAACAGAAGAAAGGAGTTGACGAAGGTCAGAGAGAGGCGGCTGCTGAAGAAGGAGTTGGGACCAGTGGACTTAGAAGGTGGGTCAGCCAATGTGAGAGGATGAGTCAGCGTTCCTGGTAGCTGTGTGGGAATTTTGTCTGGTGACATGCTAGCGATAGCCACAGAATGCCAGAAAAGTGCCAATAACTTCTCCCTTCTTACGCTTAGGGCTAACCCAAGTCTGTGTTTGTTTGTTCTTCTTTCTTCTACTCTTGGTTATGTGTATTTGTAAAACATGTGAAATGCCCCTGGCCGGAGATGAGAGAAACCACTAGACTATCGAATGGCCATGAGCTGGTTTATGAGGTTGAGATAGTGGAGACTGGCTGTGTGGGCATATTGTCACACTTGTGAACTGAACCAAATTTCTTGAACCATCCAGTTAATGTATTGTGATCAAACTGTGCATTCACCTTTAGCAAAACAAATGTTTTTGGTTGCTTCCACAGTAATATATGGCCCAGTTTGAATTTGTAAAGCATAAGTTCCTAAATTAGACTCTGTTGCACATTCATCTGAGTGGCTTTCAAACAAACAAAGTTAAGCAATGAACAACATGTCAGTCTATCAACTACTACGATACTACCAACAACAGTAAATACCTTCCATGGCTTAAACTGCTTTGTTCATGTGATATACGCACCATAAACTAGCATATACAAAAATATTGCAAAACTTCTGACTCGTTCTAGTATTTAATAAGATGTGATTTAACACTAACTCTAAAGGCTGCTGAAAGTGTTAAATGAGTTGTATCAAATTTAAAAATAAATAAACAAAAACAATTAATGGTTGGTATAGTAGGATCTTACCTTGTTAAGTAATGACAAAGAAGCACCCCTTTGGACTAAGAAATGAGCAACATCCCCACGTTCCTCTTCACAAGCCAAATGCCTGATTAATAAAAAAGAATTTTTTAATCAAATTTTCTTTTAGTTAATTTGAATATTTTTTTCACATAAGCAAACAAAACAAAATCTTCCTATTCCATAACTATTTGCAAATTATCAACTGAGATTGGTGTAAAAATATGACATGTTGTTTTAATCTGTTGATCAGTTTTAATGATTTTATTTTAAAAAAATCTTTGTTACAAATGTCATTTTGTCCTAGAAACCATTTTTTACTCCCCAACTAGCTTCATACATATTTTTCCAAAATTATCAACAGATTTTGTCTTTTAAGGCTTCAATGTTTCATTTAATAAGTCAAAACTTTCCTTTTTTCAAAATCCTTACAGATTATCATTTAATTTTAAGAGAAAGGAAAAGAATATTTAGTCAAAATGAACAAAAGGTGTAAAACTTGATTTCTTCAGATAAAATTCTTTTCCAAACAATTTGCTGAAAAACAAAAAAAGGTAAATTTTGAAAAATTTTCACTAATATCCAGCAATTAATTTGTTTTTTAGTAGCTTGATTATTTCACAAAGGTTTTGTTTCTTTTTTTATATAACAACTTTAGAGAAGTGTACAAATTAAACTGAAGTTGGATTTTTCCTTGTTTATGCAGTCAGAAATTCTGACATTTAGGATGAAGTTGGAATAGACAAAAAAAAAAAAAACTTTAAAAAATGCTGAAACTGCATTTTAGAAAATGAGTTATTAATGCCAAAACATTTGCAATTAATTGAGACAAAATCAAGAAATAATTTCAAATATCAAAGTTCAAAAGAAAACGTTTGCAACAAGTTTGGTTTCTTTCTTTTAAAGTTTGTCAAGTAAGTTTAAATCATTAGATTGATCGTCTACAAGCCATAAGACTTCTTCCAGCTCAATTAACAGAACATTTGGTATGATTAACCAGGCTCCCTGAAACAAAGTGGTATAAATTCAAGCTTCTCTAGGAACTTATACTTTATTTCTGACCTGTATTGGTTACTTATAACTGTAGGACAGGAGACTTACAAGGAAAAGCAACTAAAATTAAAGTTAAGAAAAATATGAGGAAAATTAATAATGATTGAAAAATGCTTTATTTAAAAAAATAGATATCATGATAATATTACTATAATAACTGTATAAGTACTATTGTATAGTTGCACAACAAGGATTTTTACAAAACACTTGGAAAAAAAGCTAGATAGGAACTACAAGAATTCTATGTGTTGTTAGGAAAAAATGCAAGAAACAGCACCCTACAAAGCAGCAACTGTTCAGCCATTTACCTCCCATCTGACAAACCATCCAAGTAAGATGAGCAAGACATGCTTTACACTCATAAGTGACATACTCCAACACATGGACACACCAGTGTTGGCTGACTGGCAAAAACTTACTTTCATCAGCTCTGTATGGGCACTGAGTGCCATCTAGAGGACTTACCAAGAGCAATGGCCAATAAGGACAAATGACAAGAGAGAATCAAGGGAATCTATTCTGTCAGCATGCCATGATGATGATAATGAATATTCCTAGTGTATGTAAAAAAAACAATAACAAATATGATCCTCATCAATCTAAGAAAAATAAAGAGTGACTCAATATTGATCTTCTTACAACCATAGAACTCTAAAAGATCAAGTGGTAGAGCATCTGTTATCTGAAAGACAGGATTTCTGAGACAAAGAGATACAAGTTTGAGTCTCGCTAGAAATTTATTCTTTATTTTCACTTACTGATGGTCACAAACTGAAAGCCTGGATAATTACCACGAAAAGCAATGCATAAGGTGTAATGATTATTGTCATAGGAAATGGACGTGGGGATTTGAGTCCAAATCCTGGACGAAGCTGATTGCATTTCATATAGCACTAATACCCTAAAGAAAGGTACAAATCCAACTATTCTCCTTCCAGCTCTGGGTAAATAGTAGAGCAGATTAGGCATTTTAGTCAAGGAGAAGGAAAACTGAATTCAAACCTGTTGAATTCTGCTTAAAAATTGACTGTGTCATATCCTGCTTGTGCTGAGGTATTGGGTGAATGCTTACAATGAAAAACAACTAATTTAAAATAAAATAAAAATATAAGTAAAAAAATAATGTGTCAACGCATTTTGATTATCTTGAAATCTTCATTGTTATTTTTGTAAATTTTTCTTTAATTATACTGTTATAGCATTTATTTCATCATTTTGTATTTCTGCATGTTTTTCTTTTCATTGAAGTTGTTTTACATGAATTGCAAAAGAGAAGCTTTAAGAAAGGTTGTGACATTTTCAAATCTGCAAACACTTACAATGGTGTATTGCCTTCCTTATCAGCACAGTCTATTTGTGCTTGGAATTGTAACAGTAATGCAACAACCTTGATGTGCCCCTTGGATGCTGCTCGATGCATTGGTGTACTCCCCATCCAATCAGCTGTATCTGGATCACAGTTGTTGTTCAATAAACATTCAACAATCTGCAAAAAAAAAACATTTTCAGGGTTTATAGTAATCTGACATTTTGTCATGCTTACACCTACAGTTCTCCCATCATCATCAGGTGATGTTGAATAAATGAGGCTGTAACAATTTAGATCTCAGCAGGGAATAAAATTAAGTATTTGAGATCTGAGAGATTTGCTATCATTTGATTTCTAGCTATAAATATGGAGATAACTTTGCTGAGAAATAGATTTGGGTAATAAATTTATCTTTAAGTAGAAAAAATTATTCAAAGTAAATTTTTAAAATTTACAATTCAATTAAGATATAAATAACAAATTCAGTCAAAAAGAAGTAAAATTGATAAGAAAAAAGTTACTTTGGTGTAAACAATGACCTAAACCTGACTAGATAAGGTAGGTGGAGATTTTATATCCATTACTGCTGACTGATTTGTGGTAAATTTATTGCTAGTAAGTTCATTAGATTGTATTAGATTAATTGCTCTTATAGGGTTCCCTTAACCTTAACCCTTTAGCTCTTTTTATCAAATTTTTAAAAGCAATGATTAAATTCTGAATTCAGTCATAAATAATTTACCCACAATAAATTTGATGGAAATGCTGCCTACTTTAAGTGTTATATTCTCATATGCAGAATCATAACGACACCAACATTAAAGACGCATGCAGGAAGACTTCTTTAGAAATATACCTCTCAATTTATTTGTAAGGTTCGAAAGGGTTGTGTGGGGTTTTACTGTGAGAGGGGGCTGGAGACCAAACAAAACTGCAATATTTTGACCCCACTCTTATGGCCGTCAGCATTGTGTCTTTCTTGTTCCCCTGATGCTCAACCGGAGGCCCAGAGGCCCACTCTGCTGGGTGATGGCTTTCTTTACTGCATCTTATCAGCATCTTCTCTGGACTCCAACTCATCAGGGCCCCAAGGCCCCTTCGGCCTGATGTGGCTTTTCCTACCACATCTCGTCTATAACTCATCTGATCTCCAACTGCAACTGGAACCGTCTTGACTGAGTTATATAATAGTTCAACGCCCACTCAGTCGCCTACTCAACCTTTGAAATGGCATGATTGATCATCATCCAGCGGAAATAACTGTCATGCAGTTCACAGGTCACTCTCTTCTGGTGCATCAGTCTATGAGTGTACCATGGAAATTTTTTTACCTTGTCCCATTTCATCAGCCAATTTCCGCCCACGCGATTTCCTCTCATAACAGCCATTAGAATGTGTCACTTCCTTCCAGTGCATCACTCTGAATGGCATTTTTGGCCGGGTCGAAGGTCAAAATACCACATAAGGTTGGACTTTCTTTTTATTTTTCACAGCTATAAAACAGCAGCTAAATAATTTGATAATGAACTGAATTACAGGCCCCACAAATACATTATTGCGTATATGATTAAAATCTAAGTCCATTATTGAAACATGTTCCAAAGTTCATCCTAAAAATATTCAATTTTAGATTTCTCCATCAATTCAAACAGCTTTTGAAAAACCCATATTTTCTTCAACACAGATATTTAATGAAATCTATTTGACACTCCAAAAAATGTTAAAAATCCTTTTTTGAGATAGTTTTCCTTAATTTCAAAATATTTTGGTGAAACATTGAGTTTTTGGAAAATTTGTGGAATTTTATACACCCCACTCCAGACAGACATAAAAATTTCTCTGATTCAACATTAAATCCAAGAATTAACAACAAAAATATTTTCAAATTTTCAAGAAGTTATTTAAGAAATTAATGAAATCAGGCTCACATAGATTGACAAAAATATTGAACAAACAAACAGTAACCAAAAACATTACATCAAAACCTATTGAAACTTAATATTTAGATTTTTTTTCATTTTCTCAATCTATATCAATTCAAATTTAATCTTAAAAAATGATTTTGGGTTGTGAAGGAAAGAAAGAATATAAAATATGCACAAATTCTTTAATAGTAAAAAGTCAAGACAGCTTACAAACATGTCAAATGAAAAGGAGTTTTTTTTTCTAACCTCAAATCTATTTTTGGAGGCTGCATAATGAAGTGAGCATTGTCCATTGTGATTAACAGCATTCACTTGGGCATAACGTTGAATAAGACTGTTGACAATCTTAGATCGACCAGCAGAAACAGCAATCATCAACGGTGTCCAACCAGACTTGAAAAAAGGAGGAGAAAAGACATTAAATCATTTGACATTCAGCACAATAATAACAGTCAAATGAAATAAAGTTTCTTAATTTGAAGGTAAAAGGAAAAAAAAAAGAGACTGGTTTGGTTGTTTTATGTCATATCAACTCTTTTGAGTTATTTAATGCCAAATCCTGCTCATAAATATCATATATGATTTGTAAGGGAATAATTTGTAGATAATATTTTTAAACAAACCAGACAACATTTGTTGGTAAACAGTTAAATGGTTTCAAGCATAACTAACAAATAATTCTATTTAATATTAATCACTTTTTTGGATACAGTTAAATGGTTTCAAGTATGGTTAACATATGTAATTCTATTTATCAAGTATTCCAATCCAACACAAACAATTTGCACACACCTGTATATTTTCAAAAAAATAATAACAATTATGCTAATTGTTAGTAAAAAAATTGAACAGTTCTATTTGACCAATAAATGAGACCCTAACAGGTGCTAGTATGATGAGTCAGAATGGTAATGAAGGGGTAGTTAAAATTCTCCAGGACTGGAGATTCATCATCTGATGCAGTTTAAGGTCATAGTCAAAACACTAATTGTCCACTTGGCTGGGGCTGTAGAATACACCGACTGCACCTTTGTAGAGGGGTAAGATCCCACTCCAACAAGTGTCCTGATATGACACTGATGGTAAGGTTCCAGTAATGCTGGAGCTTTGGGGAATGTGGAGCACCTCTTCATTGCCATTGCTCCCAGGTTCACTCTGGCTTGGAGAGGTAGCACCTGATAAGGTCCTATTTATGGCTTAAATAGAACTAATCTACATACTTATGCTAAACTAAATTACTTGAAATAGAACTGTTTTCATATTTAAACTGCGTACTTATGCTAAATAGAACTGTTTGACTAAACTGAATAGCTTGAAATAGAAATGTTTTTGACAATTAAACTATGTACTCATGCTGAATTGGTTATTTGTATTAAAATGGATTTGGCATTAAATAACCTACAAAGGTTGATATGCCATAAAACCCAACCAACCAATGAAAACACTAAATGGTTTCAAGTATTGCTAATACTAAATATTTTTCTCAGCATTGTTTATTTGTTTGCATGCAGTTAAATGGTTTCATGTATAGCTATCTAATATTAATAATTCAATTTGATATCAATCATTTGTTTGTGCATAGTTAAATGGTTTCAAGTATAGTAAATGATTACAAAGTTCTATTTGATCGATAGATGGGACCCTGGCAGGTACTACCACAGTCAAGGTGGCAATGAAGAGGTACTCCACATTCCTTAAGCTCCAGGACTGGAACCACACCATCAGATGTAGTTTAGTGTCACACCCAGGATGCTCATTGGAGGCAGGGGTCTTACCCTCTGCAGAGGTGCAGTTGCCATATTCTACAGCCTCAGCTGACAGGGCTGGCTGAAAATAACCATGTTTTACAAAATGTGAGAAGTCACATTAACATGTTATTAACCAATTATCAACTGGTTAAGGAAAATTATACAACAAATTTTAAATATCATTTGGTCAACTGAATCTCTTTGTATGTATGATGTTCTCAGTAACATTCTGTGAAAAAAAAAACCTTTTTCTGAAAAAAGAGGAATGTATTTTTTTTCAATTTTTACTTCATGGAACATATATTTGGCAACTACATCAAATATACAAAAGCAAGGATTCATTTGTCTTAATATTTGAAATGTTAAATGACTTTTTCTCAAAGTCATAGACAATAATTTGATAAGTAAAAGTTTTTTTAAAGAAAAAAATTGATTGAATAGTTAATAATTAAAAAAAAATTCAATTATGACAACACAAAATACAAATTTTAAGAATTTTTTTTTCTTTTTGTCTAATAATAAAATGTAAAGACACCTCCCATAAAAAAGAAAAAATATTTTTATCTCAGAAAAAAGCTGCAATTATTCAGTACAGCCTGCACCTATTTGTCTGCATCCCAAAACAAAAATTCAAACATTGTACTTGAGTGATTTTCTAATCTTTTTCTTTTAGTACTGATCTCCTTTATTAAATTAACAAAACTTAAATCAATTTCCTTACATTTGTTTTTTTTTTTACACTGTAGAAAAAAAATCCTACTTACCTGATCTCTGGCATCAACAGATGTACCCAGATCTAATAAATAATCTGTTATTTCTTCATGTCCTTGGGAAACAGCCCAATGTAAGGGAAGTCTTCCACTCTGAAAATAAGGAAAAAAATTAATGGAAACAAAACTGATAGAAATTTTATAAAGTGAAGAAGCCAGCATATGTGTTTTAACAAGAAATAGATGCCTAAAAATAAACAACAAAGATTCATGCCTGATTAAGGTTTGTGCTTAAAAAAAAATCAATTTTTAAATAGTTTTAAACCAAGAGTCAATGCAATGCAATCAGAAGAACTTCTATCATGGTACTTGGTACCTTTTTCCAGCAGCAGGGATCAAGACTAATTTTTTTCACCATTGTCCTTGAACTGTACTGAAAAATAATTTCAACTATCCTGAAACAATTTTTAGCTGTCTTAAAAGAATTCTAACTCCTGAAGTTTTAGAAGGTCTGACTGTGGGCAAAAAAATCCTTTTTTTTCATTATAATATTCATTTATTAACTATTCATACTTTTTTGATTTGACAGGAAATGGACATGTTTTTCAAGGTTTTGACTTCAACCTTTCTTTTTGAGTGTTTTTTAATGAGAAAAATCTAAAGAATTCAAGTGAAAAAAAGTCACATTTGAACACTCCAAAATAATGAATATGGCATCATAGCTAAAGTGTTGGACTGCAGCCTTAAAGTAAGTAAGTTCAATTTCCAGTCATGCTATTATGTTCACTTTTGGACTAATATACTTGGGAAAGGTATGAACTCTCTTATTCTCCAGCTATAGGTATCACTGCTGGTCTTCTACAATGATGGCTTTGGCATTAAATAATCCACAAAGGTTGATATGCCATTAAACAAAGAAACTGAATCAAAATAATGACAGGAAAGTCAATTTAGATGAAAAAAAAAAAAACTAAGTAACTTAGTTTCATATTTTCTGTATTTTTTAAAACCTTAGTCTAACACATTTTTTTGTAAATAAACTTAGTTAAACAAAAAATCACATAATGACAAGGTGTGGCCCATTGAAAAGAACAGAAAAATATAAAAGAATCTGTAGACACTTTAATAAGAAATGTACAGAAAAAAGAGTAATAAACAGAAGACAAAAATAAGCTCTATTTTTTTAAGAATGTTATTTTTCTTTCAATGACATTATTTTGTTCTAAAACAGTTTCCTTTAAATTCTCTATTTTTTGTGAATATTTAAATCAAAAAACAAAATATTACCCTAAAATGATGTAAAAATCCAAGTAGTGTCCCAAATGAATATTCTAGTATCATTGGGATGACGAAACACCATCATAGTCTTAAGTCCTGCCCAGTAAGGATTTACAATAGAACAGACTCTTTCAGAAAAATAGACAGAGCTCTTTTAATATTCTTTTGAATTTCTGAGATAATGAATTATCATTATTATACACTGATATACCAAGACTAATATCCTCATCTTGGTTGTTATTACAGCCACAACATTTCTACAGTTTTTGAGATGGAGAATTATCATTATTATTCATTAATGTGCTCACACTAGTGTCTTTATCTTGGTTGTTATTATAGTCACAATCATATCTTCTGGGACTCTTGAGGTATCTGTCATAACTGATCATCTCCTGGAAAGTTTGATCTGAACCCTTTATACTATCCACAGATGTAGATTGTTCTCATTGCACTGTCCATGCTTAAAAGATATCTTGTATCACTTGATTTTCTTAGTTGATTTATTTTCAATATTTCACTGTTCTCTTTAACTGAACTAGAGTAAATGACTTTGTGTCAGACAGAAAAAAATCATATCCTCTGATTCAATGGAAGAGATGAATAAAATCTCATTAACTTTAGTTAAATGTTGGTACATGATTATTTAAATGAGTCACATTGATAATTTGTTGCTTTTTTTATTGAATTCTTTTCTAATCTGAAAATTTATCAAATGAAAATAAGTAAAAAAAAAAAAATATATATATATATATATATATATATATATATATATATATTTTCAAAGAAAAAAAAATTTTTTTAAAATCAAAATAGAAATTTTCAGTTTAATTTTTTTCTTTTTATAATAATTTCCTGTTCCAACTGAAGAAGTTTTGAAAATAGATTTTTTTCTTTTAATAAATAAATTTACAATTAGAATTTTGTTTTTCAAAATATTTTGTTAATTCTTTTGAATTCTAAATAATTCAAATTTTATAAAATAAGATTTTTACAGAATAGACAGCAGAAAAATTAGCTTTATAACAGATACATATATAAATAAAACCGTCATTTTTGACCGATAGCATGCTAGTGAATATTTATTCAGCAATCTTTTACTTAGTGATAGTAATTTAAAAAAAAATAAGGGGAAGCTACTCCCATTTGGAGTATTAGAATATATCGCTTAGGGTTTACATATGCGCAAGTACTAAGAAATAAATAAAAAAAAAAGAGATAAAAAATAGGGATTATATTAGATTCTGCTTTACTTCTTGCAATATCATATTTTGACATGCTTGTTTGTTGGCTTTTTATACAAGGTGAAACCAATACACAACATCATAAAACATTTGCTAATAAATCCATGCCATATAAGGCACTTGATTGTTGAATTATTGTTAGGTCACATAATGTAGATCTTAAAGAAGATAATTATAATGATTATTATCATTATTTTTTAAAAAGCATTTTTTTTTTCATTTTTAAAAATATCTTAGTTGCTTTTTATTGCAACACACTCAGGTTGTCCTTTCGACAAAAGCAAAAAAGAAAGCAGATCAGAAATTGCTATATCAAATAACCCACAAGAGCCATTGATTTGAAGAGACTCATTTATAACTCATCCTTTATTGTCTCTTGGCATCATGTTTGTTATTGTTACCTAACACAAATTATAGAATCTTATTTTTATTTGTTAATTATTATCATTATTAAGTTTTTTTGACTTTTAATTCATAGTTGCTTTTTATTACAAATGCTAATACTTCATGTAAAAATAGATTAAATTAAAGATAGTTATAATGAACTGAAGATCTGTTGACATTACATCAACAATAATAAAGATTTAAACCTCAGGATGATCTATGTGCATTTATATAATGAAAACAAGAAAAAATGAGTGATTAAAACAATCTTTAAAAATATATTTGTAATGCAACACATGCGAGTAGCTTCCTCTTATTTTTGTTTAATGAATTTACTAACATTACCAAAAGATTGTCATACATTTATTTGCCATATAAAAGAATAAGAATTAAAGATTTCATGTATTGATTCTATATCCCTGAACTTGATGAATGATTAAAAATGTTTGTAGGGTCTATTATTAAATCAAAATAAAAACTTTTGAGAAGTGCAGAATCTACATTTGAAGATGGCTGAAACATGTTAGAACAATGAAGCTACTAGAGACATCCCATTCACCCAAATTCCTAATTGATTGTGGTCAACAATTTGTGAGTTATATTATCACACTCATGAGACCAAAATTTTTTGATATGATGAAAAATAAACAATGTTTAATTTACAATTAATTCGTAGAGGTTCAGTTCTAATAGTAGCTAACTTTTGCTGTTCAGAAACAAATACTATTTTATACACCTTCCATATGGGGCAGAATAATGAGACTTACCCAGTTTATAGATGGTTTGTAGATCTAATACTGAGTTATCAACTCATTAAGTTTAAACGTCAGTGGATCTTTGATAGACTGATGTGAAAAAAATAAATTGAATAAGATTATTGAATTAAAAAAAAATGAAAAAAAGATTTAGCACAAATTATAGCAAAAAATCTTTATTATTTAACAGTTTCATCCAAACACAACAAATATGAAGGACAATTTTTGTTCACTGTGAGTATTCAAGGTGATTGAAAATCAGGATGCCAATATCTTTTCTTATATTATGGACATGTTAGGTAAACTAGTCTTACATATCCAAAACAGATTATTTGTATCTTCCATGCATTCTATTGCAGGAGGCTCTAGTCACTCTTAATTGTAATATTTTTGTTATCAAACTGTATATCTAACTTTCCTCTACTGCTGTTTATGTTTTCTCCCATACAACTAATGCAAGTAGCTGATAAAAAATAATACCAATTAAAATTACCTACAATGGTAAGTGAAAATTAAACAGTTTCTTGTCTTTTTATCATAAAAACACATTGTTTTTCAGTTGAACAAGAAATTTCTGATCAAGTTTTCTAATAATCATTACATTAATTGTTACTACAAACGAGGAAATACATATAAAAATATATAAGGAATTTTGTGCGCGAAGAAAATTGGGTCTGTCAACCTAAAATCTTTCTAAAGAAATAAATGAATGAAAATGGGCTGCGGGTTATTAAACAGTTAGGATTAATTGGCACAAGTGTGGGGCCCTGGCCGTAAAAAAGAAAAAAAAAAGAGACCGAATTATTTTTGTTATTTTTCATTGATAAGAACTTCCTTTCCTCAAGGAATTTACCAAATTTGAAATTCTGCAACATAAATACTAAAGTGAAATGGTCTTTAACCTTCCATTAGCATCAACGCAAGTAAAAACAAAACGAAGGACAGATAACTCGTGTACAATCAATATTGACGGAAAGTTAGGGACCATTTCGACATTGTATTTATGTAGAAACAGAATCTCTTCTAATTCCATTAAAAAATCAATTAATTTAAAATTTGACAAATTCCCTGGGTAGAGGAAGATTGTTTCTCAATGGAAATAAATAAAGATTATTAACGAAAAAATTTCAAAGGATTTTTCCGGGCAGGCGCCTGAACTTATGATTTGGGCCGATTTTGACTGATCACATGGGTTTTTAGGGAAAAGTTTGTGTTTAACGTTTATACCCATCTTTAAAGGAACGATGGAAAGAGAAAAAGAAAAAAAGATTCCAATAGAGAGATATATTAAACGTATATTTTTGCATTAATTTTGACATTGTTAAATTAATGCAAAATAATTCACTACGAGATAGAGTATTATGAAATAAAAAGCAAAGATTTTTTTTTTCAGTTTAAAAAATTATTTAAGAAAACAAACAAAACAAAAAAAATGACCAGGAGAATAGCAGAAAAATATTAAAATTGCACGTCTCTTCGTTTGTTGCTGATTAGAACACAAATAGTGATAAGAAATGATTTTGTTTTTTCGTGGACAAATAAAAGTAAAAGAATGATAAACATTTTGGTTATTTTTGGAATTAAGTAGCCATGTTGATAAGGCGAGAATTTCTTGTAACAGTAGCAAGGAGACACGATTGAATAGTTTATTTTAAAAAAAGGTCAGAAATTACAATTATAGACATCAAACACAATTTGATATACATACTTCGTCTGTTTTGTTAATTAAATCCCTGTTTTGGCTAATCGTTTTCTTAAGTTCGTCAAATTTCCCATTCAAAATAAGATCACGGACATTTTGGTCAGCCATGCTTGTTTGTTTTGCTACTTCCGTTTTACCTTTGTGAGGAGACCGGAAGTGAATAAATTTGATTCTACCCTTATGAGGAGGATTAACAATGGTGTTTCTTTTTCATCTATCATTATTATCTGATTTATGTTCAAGCATTTGATCGTTTCCGTTCTTTCTTGTTTGCTTGCAATCGTGAAGATCAAAAGACTGTCTGTGCATTATAAAAACTTGCAGTTTTTATTTATGTCACGATAAAATGCTAATTACTACATCAAAGTTTCTAACTTTCATGTAACAACTCGGTGACTGTTGTCAAATTTTAAACGTACATTTTGGATGGGAGGCATTTTTTAAAATTGTCATTTCATATCAGTTTTTGGAGCCTCCGTAATTTAGCATTTGGATTGGAACTTCTGTCTTTCCAGCCTTCGGTTAGTCTTTTATTTTTATCTCAAACTTTGTCTTAAACTTACGAAGTGTAAAAACTTTTTACACTAACATTTTTGACCGGTTTCGAATCGAGTGAGAGCCAGAATGCCGATTTTCAAGGCAGTAATTGGTAATAAGAGATTGGTTCAACGCTCTTTACACTTCCTCCCCACGATTTTCTCTTTTTTTACCATTCTTCTTCTTGTGCAGTTCTAAGCTTAATTCATTTTTACAGAAGTTAACGGACTATTCAAATTCAGCTCCTTAACATTTCATAGTATTTCAAACTTAATTCTACAAAATGTCACCTAAATGGGGTACACAGTATTGAACTCATAAGGGATTGATGAGCTATTAGAGAAACCTGCTAATCATCACTCTGGCAGGCTAACTCATTTGACATTTTAAAATCTAAATTTACAGTCTCGATTATTGGCAAAATTTACATTTTCATTCAATAACTGAAGTCGATATTATATAGTCCACGTTAAAATCGCCGTAAGAGTAATCCAAAGCCAAACTTTTTTTAAAACCTTGTTTTTTCGATGCATGTATCATTGGGAAACAAAAGTTTTGGTAAAGCCTGACCTGTTTATCAAAACTTTCATTGTTCTCTAATAATACCTGCATCTGAAAAAAAGAGCTAAAAATGTTTGGCTTCAAGTTACCCTTACCGTGCTTTAAAAAGGGACTAAGAGACAAACTCCACTTTAATTCGCTTTTTTAACCAAGAAAGACTCACTGTTTACCGTAAAAAGAAAAAAAAATCATTTTAAAACAAAGATAGGGGATATAATTCTGGTACATCTTGCGAGAATCTCTTTCGTCCAGATTTTAGACTTTCCTTAGAATTTGGAAAAAAAAAGTAATATTTTGATTGAAAAGGCCGAATACTAAATACTCAATTAAGGCCAAGTAATATATCGACTATAACTTTCAAAACAAAGAAAGAAAGACATTCGTTAGAATAATTATGAACCGACACAATAATTTTTAATTTTCTGACACAGTTGTCTCCCTTCAACCATTATTCATGTTCAATTTGATGCTTGTATGTTATTTTTAGACATGACTCCTCTTTTCATTCCTCTACCTTTTCAGGGTGTCTCATAAGGAAAATGGACTGAGTTATACTAAACATTTATATTTAATTTAAGAAAATTTTTTTTAGAAATTTAGTGTAAAATCATTTCTTTAATTAATCTAACCTAAAATTTTATTACACAATCTTGATTAAAAAGAGCAAAGATATGACTAGGATTTTGTTATAACATACACCAATTGTTCAATAAAATATTTATTATTTTGTAATCTTTTTAATTAAGTGTTTCGTTTAAACTATTTTCCACATTGGATGTAGAACCAAAAAATATTTGAAAGTTTCATTTATAAAATGTTACATAAAAAAAGTTTTAATTGGAGAAAGAAAAAGGAATTTGATGATATATGTTTCCTTACAATGTATTAAAATTATAATGATAATTTTTTTTGTAAAATAAACCTGCATATTATGTAACCCAAATGTTTGTACATTTTCAGAAAAAAGGAAGTAGCAAAAAAAAAAAAAATAGAATTAGTGAAAAAATTTTGTTCAGTGTTTAAAAACAAACTGTTTAGACTAGTTGAGTTTTTAAACTGAGATAAAAGCAAGGATTTGAAATGAGTTCTAAGACTGATAAACTCATTTTAATTCGGAAGATTGGTGTGATATGATCTTATTACCCAGTGTTTCTCACTATTTGACTGAGCTAAACTAAGACTTGGTTTGGTTTTATGGCATATAAACCATTATAGGTTATATAATGCCAAATATTTTTTTATACATAAATATTAAATATATGATTTTTAAACATATTTTGTTGGTAAGATTTTTAAACGAGCCTGCTCTTGTTTTTTTTTTTTTGCACACAGTTAAATGGTTTTACTTATTTTTATCTAATATGAATAATTCTATTTATTATTAAACACTTGTTTGCACACAGTTTAATGTTTTCAAGTATTGGTACTTAACATTAAATATTCAACTAAACATCAATCATTTGTTTGCACACAGTTAAATGATCAAATAGTTCTATTTCAAACAATTCAGTTTAGCAAAAGTACTCAGTTTTTTTTATTTACGCACAGTTAAATGTAAAACAGTTCTATTTCAAACAATTCAGTTTAGCATAAGTACACTGTTTAAATGTCAAACAGTTCTATTTGACCCATAGGTAGGACCCTATCAGGTGCTACCATTCTGAGCCAGTGGACCTGGAAGCAATGGCAATGAAGAGGTACTCTGCATTCACCAAAGCTCCAGCATTATTGAAGCCTCACCATCCAATTATTTAGTGTTAAATGCAGGGCACTCATTAGGGGAGTCTTACCTCTTTCCAGAGATGCAGTCAGTGTATTCTGCAGCCCCAGCTGACTGGGTCAAATAAGACAATAAGTAAATATCAAGGAATTTCTTTTTTTCAAAAATATCATTTTTTTAAGTGAAGAAATTCATTCATATTTTTTTTTTCTAAAGATTTTTTGAATCTAAATTGTAAATCATAACAAAAGATGATTAGTTTATTTCAAAGAAAATTATTTATATCTTATAGTTTTTAAAATATCCATAGGATTTCTATGGGTATGAATACTACATTCTGGTCCTTGGCAGAAGTAATGGGAATACTAAGGCATATACATAAAATGTAGAACACTTACAGGAAATACACCTAAATATATGATTTTGTTCTTTTTGTTAAAAGACCGAAATTCAAATATAATTTTTCATGGTTAATAATTTTTTGAATAAGATGAATCATTGGTAGTTATTTTTACATTTTGATGGAAAACTATTTACAGAATAAAGACAGAGAAATTCAAATATTATTTTTCATGGTTAATAGTTTTTGAATAAGATGAATCATTGATAGTTATTTTTGCATTTTGATGGAAAACTATTTACAGAATAATCTAAAACTGAAAAATTTAAACTGTATAGTTTCATGTAATTTTTTTTTTCAGAACTGTTTGTCATTAATTTGAACCAGGATGTCTTCTTCTCAGTTCCATTCTTCTACTTACAACTATTCCTCATCTGCTCAAGTGGGTCATTGTCCTTTGATATTCTCCAACATGATCCAAGAATGGGAAGCTGCTCATTGGACTCCTAGCCATCTTGCCGCTCTTGCAGGAGATACAAAATTTAATTGTAGATTGCATTGTCGACATTGTTTTCAAAGTAAGTTCTAATCCATTTATTGTATTTATCATGAACTATATTTTGGGTTTTATTTTCTCCAAAATGATAAATGATATATGATAAGTAATGGCAGTGAAGGGGTATTCCACATTCCCAAAAGCTCCAGGACTGGAGCCACACCATCAGATGCAGTTTAGTGTCACACCCAGAGCACTCGGTGGTAGGGATTCTTACCCCTCTGTAGAGATGCAGTGGGTGTATTTTACAGTCCCAGCTGATTGAGCTGTAAAAGATTTAAAGAACTAACTTTGTGGGTGAGATAGTTGTGCATTTCCCACCTATGACAGTGGTTTGGGGTTCAATCTCAGGTTAAAGCTAACATTGTGAATTCCATTTTCTAAAGCAGATAAACTGTGTTCATGAGAAACATTGATACGAGATAATCTTTTTAGATTTAACCTGGCAAATGTTTGACAAACAAAATCAATGGATAAAATGCTTACAAACACATGTGGTATTTGAATTTAATATGAAATTTAATTACCTTACCTTCAAATAAAACTTAACAGAGGTTACAAATGCGTTTATAAACAAATAAACTTGCAGGTCAGTCACTAGTCATTTGAAATGTGTTTCTTCCAAACTTAATGAAAAACTCATTAGTCAGGTGCCTTCAACTACAGATATATAGGTCAGTTAAAGACACTTGGATCCCAGTAAATAATTCTCACCCAACAAATGGGTATGCTATGTCAACAGTACATTTTTCATCACTTCTCTTGTAGCATATCAAATTTAAAAACTTTTTAAAAAACTCTCTAAAATTCTTTTTTTCATAAAACCTTTTTCTTCTATGACTTAAGGTTGAAACTAGTTTGAGAACAATGAAAAAAATAGCAACATGTAAGAAATATTCCTATTTGTCTTATCATTTTTGTTGATCTTTGTGTGTGTAATGTTCAGTTATCACATTTTTCTTTTTGTTGTAAATTTCAGAAAATGGTGCCATTCAATGGGAGGGTGACTGTTATCATGTCATGTCATCTGTAGCTGGATTCCTTACCTGGATCCAAGGCAGAAGCAATGATGGAAATGAAAATTCGGGTCTTGTTTCTTTTGACCCCAACCTGTTTTGGTGTTACCTTGACTACACAAGCCTTGACAATGTTGTTAAAGAAAAAGCAGTGATAAGCAAAGTAATTATGTCTATATAATTGATTTTCTTTTATTGACAACGTTTTTCTCTATAATTAGGGCAAATCAAAAGTTTAGTCATATTTTGTTTATGTGTGGCACAATTATGTATTTATACCCTTGGGTAAGGTATGAATCTCCTTATCCCTCTAGCTATGGGTTAAATAGTACCACTACTGTTATTCTACAATAAATTGGCATTGATTAACCCATGAAGATTGGTATGCCATTAAAACAAAGAAACTAAGCCAAACCTGTGTAAGTTTCAGCATTTTTTTATCTAATGGACATTCCCAAACCTTATGTGACTGATATACAAGTAAGTAAGTAAAGTTGGCGACTGTAGTCGAGGGTGACCTAAAGGCTCCTTTTTCAATAGCTACTACACCAAGGTGTAGAGGAGAGCGCTATTGGCCTGAAATAATTATACTTCTAACTATTTTTCATAAGAAGTTAATTTTCTTTTAGATAAAAGATACCAGGTTTTTATTTCTAGAAAAACATACAATCAAAATGGATATTATTAAGCATTATTTATTGCCAAAATCTACAGCATTGAAACACTTGTGACCAAAAATATTAATATGTTACAGTCCCAAAATAAGTATATCCCTTATATATGTTTATGCAATTTTGTTTTTGGTTATATAATTTATTTCTAGTTAAAGTTTCAATGCTGTAAAATTTGGTAATGATATCAAGTAATATGTATTTTTATTGATATATTTTGGTTTCACTAGAAATAATAAAATTGTAATATCTTTGGTTTAGAAGAAAATTAACTTTTTTTAATTGTTAGGGGTATACTTATTTATAAGCAATATTGAACATGCTTCAATGATCAAGATACAAATTGAAAGATTGATAAATATTTCTAAGATATATGAATTGTAGATTTTACAAAAATATGAATATATACATTTATTTATTTATTTTTTTATTTGTTCTCTGTCCCACCCCTCGAACAAGTACAGCACAAGGCCTTTTTAAAGCGGGTCCAGACACAGGGCTGCAGCCCACACGTATAAAGCAAAATCTAAAAATACCTTCAGTCCGTTGGCATTCTCCCAATGGGGACGCCTCAGACGTCAGGAAACAAAACAACAAACAATTTTATATATATACATTTATTAGAAGTGAAAGATTGTGTAGTGTCATAAATTGCTTGCCTCTCAGTTGGAATAGTATCTTAGGTATGACAGTAAACTGCATCTTGCGGTAATGCTCCAGTTTTGGAGTTCTAGGGAGTGTGGAGTTACCCTTCATTGCCATTATTTTTAGGTTCACTCTGACCTGGAGTGGTAATACCTGTTAATCTATTGATCAAATAGAAGGATTTTGAAGTATATTGATACATTAGCTCTTTCAACATTGATATTTCAACAAAGTATGAGATGTTTACTTGTTTAAAATGATTGTGAAGATACATTTTTATATTGTTTATAATTGGAGACTATAATTGTTAAACTGACTTTGGCATCAAATAACTCAACAAGGATTGACATAGCAAAAATCAATCAATCAACCAACCAACCAACATAATTATGCATGTCAGTGCTAGTTATTGATGTTCAAGCCTAGCTAAAAGCTAAAATTTTAATGCAGATTGTTAAGGCAAATAGTCCCTTCTCCTTCCGTGTAAGAGTGGTATATAGAACAACCCACCCACTCCCATATCCCCCCATATATTTAGATCTGTGTTAAGTTTAGTGAATGTTCACAATCCTTAAAAAGGATTTTTTATAATTAGAAAGGAACAAAAATATCTCTGGTTCTTAAGATATAAACATTTTTTTAAAACTTATATCAAAGAGATGTCATAATATTTTGCTTTCATTTGCAACAGTAAATATTTCAGTATGCATTCACCAATATATTGTGTGATGTTTCAAGTAAAAAATATTAATTGTATTCAAGAAAAATCAGACACAGACTAGGGGATATAACTCTTACAGTTGCTCTGATGATGATTCAGCTTAATTTAGTCTGTCACAAAGCCAAATGAAGAAGGAAAATTTTGTAGTGTCACTTTTCTAGTTAGGGAAGAAGTCTTGACTACTTAGAAAATCAGCATTTGATATTCTGGGTTTTTACTTGGGATTGAAGCTCTGAAAACAATACAAAATGCATAACTAATTTAACTAAGATCCAGATATTTTCAAATTTTAATTTAGTTTGGGACAGAATGTACAGCACCCAATGAAAATAAAAATTCTGATTGTTGTAATGATCTGCAAAACTACTTTCTAATCCCAATTGTTTTTATGTTTTATTTGTAGTGCTATAATATTACAACAGTTGTATTTTTTTATGATTAGGTCACTTGATATCCTCTTCTGAAAAAGTTCCACAATATAAGTTGTCGTAGTAATGATATCTTGATTTTTTTTTTCATTGGGTAAAATTATTGTTGACTATTATTCAATTTTGATTCATATTTCTTTCATTTTAATTTAGTTACTTTTGACATGATTTTTTTGTTTTAAGAAAGGTAAAAATGTAACTCCAACCAACCTCTTCAAATTTTTATTGTTTTAAGTTGGTTTTATACTATCTCATATCTTCAACTATAATATTGGAAAATTTCTTTAAAATACAAATTAAATCAAATATCTAAGAAATTTTGTTTGAAAGGTTTCAACATTTAAGAACTAATTATATCTAATTTATTTTCCTTGTATTAAATTATTTCTGACTGTCGAATGGAAGAATGTAGTTTCTTATTTTGTTAAGTTTGTTTTCTCAGTAAAATAAGTCATTTTTTCTTTTTGTTTTTTTGCAGGCAATAGACTGGAGTCGTTTTGGCTTAGTTGAAGAAGAACCATTTCACAATTATGTGTGGCTAGGCTCCCCAGGTGCTCATACACCCTGTCATTATGATACTTATGGCTTCAATCTGGTTGTCCAACTTTATGGAAGGTCAGTGTATTGAGAAACAGAGGCAAAGATAGTTGGGATTGTAGAGAGACTGATTTTTTGTTTCAAATTTGTCTTGATTTTGTTTTTACTTTTGGTAAATTCTACTTTTTACATTTTAACTTTAGGCAAATTCTATTTTTATTACATTTCATGCAAAAAGTACAATAAAATATAGTATAATTATTATTTAACAAAAGCAAAATTCAAAATTTTATATGTTTAAAGAAATAGATAATAAAACAGGGAAATGTTGCAATGAGTAATTATCTTTGCGGTAAAACTTTTAATCAAAGATTCCTTCCTAAAAAAATATATTTGGAAATATTTGCCTTAAAAAGAAATTATGTTTACTTTTTTTGTTGATAAAAAGAAAATGTTGATTTTGTAGTCATTCAATTCAACATTAATCACTGAAAATGTTTTTTCTTCTTGGGGAGATTGTGCTTTTTCAAATAAAAAAAACCCTAAAAATTTTAGGTGTTTAAGAAATTTCTATTTTTTTTTCATGTAAAAATACATTAATCAGTTTTTAAAAAAAATTATGAAAACTAAAATATTGTTCTATACTTTTTGATAATTTAAAAATGACTTTTACTTGCTAAAAAAGTTTTTAAAAACATAAAGAAAGAATTTTGATAAAAATCACAAATATTCAAAAATAAATCTGGCATAGGACTAGCCAATTTTTTTCTGAGATAATTGATGACCAATGTATTTAAAAACTTGTTTGTAATTTTTTTCATGTCTTGATTAAAAAAAAAACTGGAAAAATATTTGAAAAACAAATTTTTAAGAAAATATAACTATGTTTTTATGCTTAATTAACAAAATTGCAGTGATATTAAATTTTAAAAGAATTAAAGAAAAGTATTTGAAAGAATATAAAGGTTTCATTTATTTATATATAAAAATATTAAATATATGTGATTTGTAAATGAAATAGTTTGTTGGTAACATTATTTTTAAATGAGCCAGAGTTCATTTGTTCTCACACAGTTAAATGGTTCCAAATATTGGTATTTAACACTAGTAATTCCAGTCGACATTATTCATTTGTTTGCGCACAATTAAATGGTTTCAAATATTGCTATGTATTATTACCAATTCAATTAACATTAGCTATTGGTTTGCACACAGTTAAATAATTTCAAGTATAGAAAATGATCAAATATTTCTATTCGATTGATAGATAGGACCCTAACAGGTACTACCAGGTCAGAACGGATATAAGAGCAATGAAGGGGTACTCCACATTCCCCAAAGCTCCAGGACTAGAGCCTCACATGAGATGCTTTAGTGTCATATCCTGGACACTTTTTTAGGGGGTTCATACCCTTCTCTTGAGATGCAGTTAGCATATTGTATAGTCCCAGCTGACTGGGCTGGAAAGAATATCAAATGGTAATCATTATTCGCTATTAAAGATTACATGAAAAACTCAATTTTACAATTGGGGAAAATTGGTCCTCTAGGATTAGAATAGCATCAGGTGCTACTAGATATGAGGGAATTATTTCATTATTGAATCCAAAGAGAAATATTTGTCTGATTTTAATTCTTTTTTTTCTTTTTGTGAGGTGCTTTTTTTTCTTGGATAAAAATTTAGAATTTCTTCAGCAACCTAATTTTTTTCTTTCATTGTGGAAATAATTTTCCTTAAAAACTGAAGTTTATTTAAATTTACTCAAAAACCAAATTTATTAATTTTAAATTGCAAATAAATAAGGGGGAAGTATTCTATAGTTAGCACTTAATGATTTTCTTTAGAAAAATTACAATGCTTTGAATAACTTTCAACATGGATTCTACACTCTTATTAAATTGCATATTGGATAAGAATTTGCATTCACTGTCTCATTTTTCTTATTTTTTAAATTTGTACAGAATAACAAATTTCTTTGAATCAAATCCTTTTCTATTGTTTTTTTATCTTTACAAAAGGTCTTTATTTTTTATCCTTTTCTATTGTTTTTTTTGTCTTTACAAAAGGTCTTTATTATTTTATTATAATTTAAATTTCATTTTCTCAATTTTGTTGTGAAATGACACTTATTTACAAGCATATATTGGCTTTGCATTTGATAAGTAAATTGATTGTTTTGTCTAAAGGCATGAATGTTTATATTTAAGAAAAATGTCTTTATCTTTTTTTGATACAATGTTTTGGCTTATCAATTCTATAGTCTTCCTCAAATGTACATGATATCAGTGAATAGGTTTAAGTGTTGTCAGATGAAGTCTTGTTATGTGGACAAGTTGCTTTATTTTTTTTTTGTTTTTCCATCTTCCTTATATCAACAACTTTCTTTCATATTCATTGTATCTGCATCAAAACATGATGTTTCTATTTGTAAAAATTTAAAAAATATATGCAAGATTTCATAAGAAAATCTTGAGGATCCTTTTTTTAAACACTAAAACATCAGTTTTGTTAAAACGCCCCAAAACTAGAATGGCTCACCATATATAAGGGTGAGCTGAAAAGTTTATAGGCTGGTGTCATATCTGCTGCTGATTACTTTTTGACCTCTAGGACCCAAGCACTGCAATATCAATGGAAGAAATGTTTGAACTACAAGGAAGACTTTGTTGAAAAATAAACCTCATTTGGTCACTTTCCTTGAGAGTATCTGGGTTTTCAGCCAACCCTCATACATCTAAGGAAGGTTGAAAAATAAACTAGCTGAAGTGTGTTAAAAAATGAAGATATGTAGCTTCCTGATCCCTGGAATAATAGCTGATTGGATAATTTTGAAATAAAATCTTTATTCTACTTATCTATTATTCTGATGTAAAACATAACAGAAAATCTTTGTTTTGTAATTCAAAAAAGAAAAGAAAAATTCTTGATAAAGATCTGAATTCTTTTTATTCAGTCAATGTATGAATTGATTTGATTTCCAATTTTGCAGTAAACGATGGATTCTTTTCCCTCCTGAAGACACAGAGAATCTTTATCCAACAAGAATTCCTTATGAAGAGTCCAGTGTCTACAGTGATGTAAATATCAAAAATCCTGATTTTGTCAAACACCCAAAGTTTAAGGTAAGACAAATTATTGTCAAAAGCTTTTTTAACAATTAAAAAAAAATTGTCTCATAAATATGGGATCATATAACATTGGAAATAATGATTTTAGAAGAAATGCAAAACATTTTAGGTTCAATCTCTTGCAGAAATTTTGATAAAGATACCAATTATATATAATTGCATTAGTATGTCCATTGTCTAATCATGAGTGAAGCATTTATTATATCCCACAAATATTTTTCTGCATAATCTCCTTCCTTGTCAGTGCACTTATTTCAGTGGTACATGTTAATCATAGAGACTATTTCAGATTAAAATTCAGTCAATAACTATATGACAAATTGCCAACTTATTGATCTACCTTGGTATACAATATTTTTCAAAGCATAAATCATACAACTTTAAGTCTTTTTAAATTTATAAGTGTCTCATGGCACAGAGTATGGGTGACTGAAACTGACAAAATATGTCACATTTTGTGAATCAAATTACCATGACCAGAAAATCCAGCAAACACTTGCGCATAACATGGAAACACTGGACAGCTGTTTCGACCTTATTAGGTCTCATCAGCAGTGTATACCGTGATCTCCATCACTGGAGATTAAACCAGAATGCAGAGCCGAAACTCTACCACTGAGCCATCAGTTTATATTGCACACAAGTGACACCAAATTAACTTGTCATGGTAATTGTGCAGCCAATTAACCTGAATGTGTCTTGCAAGTTACATCCGTACTCTTTACAGAGGACATGGTTGCCTCCAGGGCCACGTCTTCCAAAGAGGATTGGAAATACACATCTGTGTAATTATTATAACCTCAAGGGCAAGGATATAGATGTACATTTTCTTTTTTTAAGTAGAGGAATTATATTATAAATTGAATCACCATGACCAGTGGCTCAGTGGTAGTGTTCACTGGATTTTCTGGTCATGGTAATTCAATTTACAATATAATTCCTCTACTGAAAAAAAGAAAATGTTCATGTATGTTACATTTTATTTGTAGCTTTTTGTGTATCTGTATATGATAGGATTCTGCTTAAATTTATGAGTGCCTCATGGGGCAGCTGAAAAATGGATAACCAGTTATAACAAAACCAAATATTATCCGCGATAAAAACAGTATATTCTCAACATTTTATGATGGACAATTATCTGGAATTAATGAAAATATCTAATCTCAGAATGTCCAAACAATTTAAGATTAATCAGCTATTTTTGCAAGACATTTTGAAAAGCCATTTAAATTCGTCCCTTTATATTTCTGTTTTTAAATTGTATTTTTCTGCTACCAAAAGTAGATTTTGTCTCTAAATGTTAAACTTGATTCCACATTTCATTTTTTAATTTAGCAATCTGGCCCTTAAATTATCAATAAAAATATATTTTCATCTTAACTCTCTCAGGTAATTTGTTACATATTTTCAACAGTGAATTATATAAAAATATCTGCAAATTCAGAATGCAAGGGGTTCAATCAATAAAACTATATTTTTATTTTGAATAAAACTAGGCACATCTGCTTTTGTGTCCAGCAGAATTTGCTGAGTTGCAGTCTTAAGTTTAAAAATAAATTAAATTTTTTCTGATGTTGAGAATAAAAGACATTGCAATTTGTTGTTGGTTGTGATTTGAGTAACGATGAAACTTAATGTAAAAACCATGTTAAATATATCTTTCTTTTCCTACCAACAGAATTCACGGCCCCATGTAATTGTTTTAAAACCTGGCCAAGTTCTTTATATTCCTTGGAAATGGTGGCATTTTGCAGAATGTTTGGAAACATCACTCAGCATTAATTCTTGGCTGCAATTAGTAAGTCCATATATTTGTTTTTCTTTTCCCTAAGTCTTTGATTCATTCACTTCACTGTACTAAATGTCTGTAAATATGGCTGTGCATTTTTCATGAATAACAAATGTGTATCTTATTTTTGTCCTTGTAATAATGGTGGAAAAACCATGCAATTCTTAACTCCCTATATCATATTCCTTCTAATGTAGACAAAAGCCTTAATTCCAAAAATGGAAATATACCTTATGTTTTAAATGTCTTACATGCATAATTACTGCTTACTACTGTGTATTATAACTGGGTGAGTGTTTTTCTTATTAAGAGAAAATCAAGATTAATCCAATTCTACTTCCAAAGTTCAAAGTAGGAATTTCATTGGCTTTGACAAAATCTCTGCTTGTTTTACAGTTTGATGGTTTCTCTAGGAATACAGCTGGGATACAATTAAACTTCAAATTAGAATTGATTTTTCTGTTGTAGTGGGGGACAGGAGAGTTGATAAATAACCTGACATTGCAAACACATTTTTTTTCAAATTCATGATCATTCTGAAAAAAAATAATTAATCAATGAACAACATAGCAACAAGAAAAAGGTTTGTAAGGTTTTTTTTATTATTTATTCATGGGGCATAAAATCTAATTTTTTAAGCCATTATATCATGATACATTCCAACTGGAATTGCCTTAAAAAATTTGCTAGAATGCATTCTGTGCAAAAGTACTTGAAGATTAACACTTGATTTCAACTCATCTCAATCTGCTGCCACTTGAAAAAGATAGGAAAAGTGAGCAAGTTGGCATTTGAGATCCTGATGTTTTTAGAAGAATAAGGAAGACCACATATCCATAGCAGCAAGTCTTTTTTCAAGGCAGAGAAATGACCTGTTTCTCAAAAATCTCATTACAATTGATGAAAAATGGGTCTTTTATGATACTGTTTGACACAAAGGCAGTGGATTGACAATGATGAATCTTTGCTGCCTACCGCAAAGGTAGAGCTTCATGGAAGAAAAATTATGCTGTGTGTATGGTAGAATTTCTGCAGCATTATTCATTTTGAGTTTTTAAACTGCAATCAGACACTCAGTGCAGACTTATACTCTTAACTGCTACAATGTGTGCATGAAAATCTAAGAAAAAGCCTCACACTTGTCAATAGGAGAAACATTGTGTTTCTTTATAATAATGCAAACCAGGCCATTGGACTAATGAGTAGAGTGTTTGCAAATGGTCTGAGAGACCAGGGCTCAATCCTAGGCCGAGTCATACCAAAGACTCAAAAAATGGTACTTGATGCCGCCTTGCTTAACACTCAGCATTATAAGGTAAGAATCAAGGGTAAAGTGGAGCAATTGTGGGAATGGAGTAGCATCCTGTCCTACACCTTGGTTTTGTAGCTATTGAAAAAGGAGCCTTCGTATCACCCTTGACTAATGTTGCCAATTTTACTTACTTTATAATAATGCAAAGCCACATTCAGCAAGAATCAAGCAAGAGAAAATATTGTATTTTAGGCTGGTCTGTTCTACCTATCCACCATATTCACCAGACTTTACACCATATGATTTCTATCATTTTTGTTTTTTACAAAATACTCTGAATGATTAAAGATTTTCTCAAGAAGATCAGGTGAAAACGTTGGAAAATTTCTTGAGCTTGAAACCAGCTGAATTTTTCTTGAGAGGAATTGGAAAGCTACCTGATGAATGGCAAGAGGAATTCAAAATAATGGCAAATATACTATTGATTGAAATTAATTCAGTGGTTAATTATTTATGAATAAATTACATTTTCCGAAAACAGAAATTATTTATGTTTCAACTAAATATAATATATATGTATAAGCAGATATATGTAAATAAAACAAATGTGATACATAAACGTTTAAATTTCCTTTGCTTGGGCTGGCTTCCTCGTGGCTGAGTGGTAGAATCTCGGATTGGTGTTTGAGTCAGCCGGGTTTCAATCCCAGCTTCGGGAATCTAGTCTGTCTAACCACACTGAAGAGTTGTGATACTACAATGAAACAGTCTGTCTGTGGATGACAATATATATATATATATATATATATATATATATATATATATATATATATATATATATATATTTTTTTTTTTTTTTTTTTTTTAGGCACATGCTATGAGTAAGGAGTGCAGTCAATAGTTGAAAAGTAAAAATAAAGACAGAAATTTTGCTGTTTTTTTGACTCAAATGTAGTTTGGATAAGTGTAAGTGGCATGTAGAGCAATGATAATAATAACATGCATTGTATATATTGAGGTTGAAAAGCATGGGAGATGTTTAAGATGAAAGTAAGGAATTATATGTTGATTTTAGTGAATTGAGTTACAAAACTAAAATAAATTGTGAACTTTCTTACCCAGGCAGCATATTTCTGATATATAGAGTACGGCTCTTTTAATAATTTTAATAATAATTTGATTTTTAAGTTTTTGAGGATCTTTGTAAAATTTTTCAAAGAACCATCAGAATCAAAGATTTTTGTCATTATCATTTTTTTTTTTTTTTTTTTTTTTTTTTTTTTCAAGCAAAATTCTTTAAAAAGATTGTCTTGTCTTGATGATCAGAATTCTTTTTCTTCTTTTGCAGCCTGAAGATAATGCTGCTCGAGTTGAAGAAGCTATTGCCAGAATGATTTTCTGTAAATGGATGACTTTCACTAAAAATACTGACCACTGGTTAAACCCAAATGAAGTAAGTTTTTCCCTAATTTTTATTTTTAGATTTTGTACATTTCTTTTCTACTATTTTTAGAAATATTTCAAGAATAAATTTATGACTGCCAATTGATTTCAGTGTTCAATAATGCTGATCTATTACAAATATTTGGATGACGATGAAGATATTTATTATTTGTTATTTTGGGAATAGATTAATAATGAAGCAAGTTTTGATGAGGTTTATATTTTTTTATTTTATTTTCATTGCTTCTTATTGCAAAATATTTTAGTCATTAAATTCTTGGAGGTTTTGGCCAAAATTGAAATTGTGATTTTGTTGCTTTTTATCCCACAGTTTTTTTTGTCTTTTCTTTTAAATTATAAAAGAAGATTTCAGAAAACTGAAATAAAGAGTTTACTTTGAACTCACATCTCATACTTTGAGAGTTTAATTATTTAAGTCACTATTGGAATTAATTTATCCCAGTTAAATGTGACTGGCTATTTGATATTGGGAAGGATATCTATTGATACACTGAATAAATGGAAAGGAAAGATGCAACAAACTTATATGAACATTTAAGACATTTAATGAATACATATATGAAAGCATATAACAAGTGTAGCAATAACACGCAACATGTCTCAAACAAATAAATTGCATACATTGTACCATAAACATGCAGCATCATGAATGATGTTGAATTGAATTACTGGTGTTAAATAGTAATAATTGAAAACATTCACCTGGCTCGTTTAAAAATTCTTACCTACAAATTATTCATTTATAAATCATATACATTTGATATTTATGTATAAACAAGATTTGGCATTAAATAACATACAATGAGTGATATACTGTAAAATACAACCAACCTCCTGGAGGTGCCTGTGGTGTAATGGTTATCGTCGTAGGAAATGGACACGGCAACATAAGTTCAAATCCTGGACGAGACTGATTGCATTTCACATCGCACTAATACCCTTGGGAAAAGTATGAATCCAATTATCAATTATTCTCCCTCCAGCTATGGGTAAATAGTAGGGCAGACTAGGTTCTTCAGCCTTGGTGAGGCAACTAGTCTAGGAGAAGGAAAACTCTGATTTCAAACCTGTTAAACTCTGCTTAAAAATTGACCTTGTGTCATATCCTTCCCGAGCGGAGGGGTTAGTAAATAGAGTAAAATACAACCAACCAACCAACCATGAGTATTTCTCAGCAGATCATGATCTACATCTGAAGTCAGTATTTTTCACATCAGTCCTTAGACACTTGACTCAATCCCCATCCATCTATACATTCACATCTTTGCTCCTTCCCTGCTCTCCTATCATTCTTCCTATTCATTGCCATATCATCACAACCCTTTGTTATTTAGTGACCTATTTGGCATTAAGGACAAAAATAAAACAAAGACTGTTAAGGTACTAAGAGCTCCTCTTTGATTCTATCAAGTATTTATAACAATTCTTTGATGTTTATTTTTGACAGGATGTCGAATCGGATGAAATTAATGCTGCTTATTTATCGCAGACTTTGTATTCCTTGAGTAAAATGTCTCCGTCATCCACAAAAGATTCTGACTCTAAATCAACAGCTAGCAGTTCCAAGATGTCATCTTCATTTGATTCCAAACGAAGCCATTTGGATAATTTCTTAACTTGGTTGGAAAATATTGTGAAAAAATATCCTCTTCAAATGGTAGGATCACAGAGGTAAAAATATTTTTTAATCCCTTTTATGAAACAAATTATGGCTGCATTTCTGCATGCATGATACTTTGCCAAAAATAAGATATTCTTATGCAGTTGAAAAATGTGTTCTTTTATCAAGCAAATACTGAGTTCAGTTTTCATTTTCCCATAACAGGATTTCCACATTTCTTAAACGTAAAAATGTTGGTGTGTAAGTGTACTGAAAGAAATTAAACCCTACTTAAAGAGTTTTATAATGATTGTATATTGATTGAGGCAAATTTAAATGTTACCTTTATTCATCTTAATTTTCACCTTTTTTTTTTCTCTTAAAACCAATGATTTTATTAAATTTATTAAAAATTTTGTTTGGATTTTGTTTGATGGCATTAGGAACTCTTAGTTTCAATTAACCTCATTCAAACTGTAACAAGAAATGCCAAGAGCCTTGTTTCTTCTCTTGGTGCAATCACAACTTTCTGATTGTTGTCAAAACAGCACTCCCAAAGCAGTAATTGTTTTTCATTTTCTTTCATGAACAAAAGCAGACAGAACTCGTTTTCCTTCTCACTCTGACTCTCACAAAGGCCTGCTCTATATGCTCCAGGCCAGTGTTGTTCTGGTTCTCTTCTAACAGTCATTAATGTACTGCTTTGCTTTTGCTTTGGATGAATCTTTTATGTCCATGATAACTAATGCATGTTCATAAGTGATGGTAACATTAAGGACTTGAACTTGCATATGCACATGAATCATATTACAAATGGCCACTTACACAAAAGACATACAAAGCAATGCTTGTTTTTTGCTTTTGTAAATGAAATTTTTTACATGAACTGATTAGTATTGTGATAGTTTTTATATCAATGTGAATTTTTTTAAACTATCAAAATTAACATTTTTAACATTGCAATTGGAAGGAAATAACATATTTAGCAGATTATAATTTTTATTTTAAAAAATGAAAAAATGTTTTCATTCTATGGAGTTGTGAAGATTTGTACTGAGTATTTCTTGCTGAACAATATTCTATGGTCAGGTAAACGATTCAAGATTGGTATTGATCAAATCAAGACATTATTTGATAATAATCAATGTTATATGTGTGAGACAAACTCAAAATATATAAATCAAGTGTTGAAAATCATTTTTATCAGTTTGATTATGTTTTATCTTTCACTCTGTCATGAATTAAGTGGAAAAAAAATTTCCTCGGCTATATCTAAATGTTTCATTTTTGAAACAAATTATGACAGGTGATGAAAAATACATACTTTACAAAAAAGAAAGCAAGAGCAAGTAAAATAAACTATCATTTGATATATTCAAAGTCAGTCTTCATCTAAAGACTGGGATACCGTATATGAGGGTGGGATGAAAAGTTCATAGCCTGGCATCATATCTACAGTTGATAACTTTTTTAACCAATGGGATCTAAGCACTGAAACACTGATGGAAGAAGTGTGTGAACTGCAAGGAGAACTATGCTGAAAAATAAACCTCATTTGGTCACATTCGATTGTTGCATATTGACCCTTGACAGAGCTGGATGTTCCAGCTGGGTAAACAAAGTGATTGCAGGATGCATCTGTGTAAACAAGCAGAAGTTGCTCATGTGAATCAGAGCTGGAAGAACACTGCGTAGGCATTGTGAAATTATATATACACAGGCACTCCAGAGTAGCAGTCAGTCACGGAGAAGAAAAGATGTACAGCTCTGAATCTGAGTGTGGCACTGCATGGTTAAGAAGAAAGGGTCATTGTAGCAGTTCGCCTTTGTCTCTGTTATCTCCATCTGTCTCTCTCTCACACTTACACCAGTTTCAACCCTTTCGAGAAATAAAGTTGAGAAAGTTATATTTTTATAAAGAAAAGTGTTATGATTCCTTCATTCATCATGGCTATATAAGACCATGAGAATATCTTGGTCAGCCTATGAACTTTTCAGCTAACCCTCATGTATGGTAGGATTGAAAGGGAATCTTCTGCTAAGAGTTCCTTCCACAGAAGCACATCATTGATTTGAACTGGTATTAGTCCCAGTTAGACCAATTGAAAGCAGCAATTAATGAAAAGTATCTGAAAGAGACCACATGTGCAGTATCCCATCAGTATAATAACACTAGACCATACGTTTCTTTGGTGATGAGGCCAAAAGTTGTTATAGCTGGTAAGGTTTCATTTATCTACTGTATTTACCAAATATTGCATCTTCAGATAAATCATTTCAGTCTTTACAGAATTGTATTAATTTAATAAAAAAAAAATAAGAGAAAAAGCAATTCTATGAAAGATCACTAAAATACCTAAAACAGTTATTTTTTAAAAATTTTGCTGAGAAAGATAAATGTTTTTGAAGGATAGAATGAAGTTGCTTAAAAAGAGAAGACAACAATAAATTTAATAAAGTTGTCAGAAGTTTGAAAAAAAAGCTTTTAAAAAATTAGCACAAACAACCATTTTTTTGTTACTTAGTCATTTCTTAAATTTAAATTTTTTGTATATATAGAGGAGGGGTAACACTTAAAGGCATAAATGTTTTGACTTATCCAACTAATGGTTCAACATATTATTCCATAATGAGTAAGAAAAAATCAAAAGAAACTGAAAAGAACAATTGTAACTAATTAAAACAAATTGAGCAGGACTAAACAAAATATGTGTTTAGACATAAGACTACTGATTAAATGCTGCTTAATGTATACAGAAAGTAAGGTTCCTTCTTAATCTCAAGAAAATATTACAGTGTATTGAAAACATTTCCTTTTTATGCTGACTTTTATCTCTAAGTTTATTTCTTTTACACATCTAATGCCATAATGATATATTATCAACATTAGTTCTCAGTTTTGCAGTATTAGAATTTATTATTCAGAAAATAATAACAAATTAAATATTAACCATCATCCTTGAATGCAATTAGATGATATTTATCGACCAAATAAAAAAAGATATTGAATCTTTTTTTTTCTTAAATTTATGCATGATTTTTTTTAACCCTTTTGCTGAAGAGAGTGGATGAAATTTTATTACTGTTAACTGTAGGAAACGAATTTACCCTATAGCTTTGAAAAAAAAAAACCCTATCCTTATGCTGTGAGAAACAGATACATCTTCAGTGATTTTGAAACTTCACAATGACTCTCGCTGACCCAGTATCAATTTTATTTTTTGGTGGATAATTAACATTATTATGGGTATGACTATGAAATTTAATTATGCAGTGAAAGGGTTAAACAAATTTGCCTCTATTTCAAACTGTCTGTTGCTAATTTTCCAATATTTGACTTTTTAATATTTTTTAAAACATTTTCTTCCCAGTTCTCCTGCAGGTCAAGGATGTTCAAACTATCAACTGACAGATGAGCAAATGAAACAAGCACATTGTTTTATGTCTGGTACCAACAAAGATTTTATGCAAGAATCAACTGATAACAGTTGCATAAAGAAACAAAGACTATCCAATGTCTCTGAGTGGCTTTCTAACACAGATACCCAACCACTTATTCAGCAGCTGAGTCCTTGTCCCGTGGACAAAATTTGGAAGCATTTGGGATATTCAGAGAACCCACATCAGGCACCGTGTCCTTTTCACCCTAAAAGAGAAAGCTCTCCAGAAAAAGGACCACAACTTGGCCCATTGCATGGTGAATTTGTTGAAGAAGAATTGTTAAAGAATCTCCTGAAGCCAGATGTTGTTGCGTTATTGGCCCAAAAGTTAAAAAAACGCTATACACAGGAACAAAATGAACATTTCAGTAACAAGTGATTTCTGCATTATTGTTATTGTTGTTATTATGATGACAATGATTTAATGCATACGTGTGTGTATTTAGGCAGCAATTTTTCATTTATGCACTTTTGATTAAAGATGATAAATAAGAAATGTGGAATGTTTTTTTTTTAATTCTTTAGTCAACTTTTCTTGTTTACATACAAAAGAATACGTTTGAACATTTTAGGTACTGTAATTGTTAGCAAACTAGACTAGCAAACCATTACTAGTAAGTATGGGACAATCAGTGAAACTTGAGTTTCACTGAGTGTCCCATACTTCTAGTTTTGTGCCACAACTAAGCTTAGTAAAGTTAGCGACCTTAGTCGAGGGTGATCCGAAGGCTCCCTTTTTGATAGCTACTACATTGAGGTGTAGGGGAGGACGTTACTCCTTTCCCTGGATTGCTCCAATTTACCTTTGATCCCTACCTTATATTGCTGAGTTTTAAGCAAGGCCGCATCAAGTACCATTTTTTGAGTCTTTGTTATGACTCAACCTGAGATTGAACACTCTAACCATAGTAAGTAACTATAAAAGAATGTATTTCTAGATCCACTGAATTTGAATATGGTCTAAAAGTTTGGGATTTGGTGCTTTCAAACATATAAGTGAAATTCTTAAAACTAAATACAATATTCTTCACTTTGGGAGTTGTAAGTTTAGATGTATTTAAGAATTGATACATTCAGCCAAGTAATGAATTTCACTCATATGTCATGTTGTGTGTGACATCATAATGTATAAACAGTAAATATAAAGTTTAAAAAATATTAAAAATCTAAGAAAATAGATAACATCCACAGTTTTCCTCTTGATAATGGCCCAAATCATTAATCATCAAACTTTTTTTTGACATGTATCATCCAGGGGTTTTAAGTAGGCTCATATAGAATAATTGTGGCATTTTGTTAAATGTGACAAGATTGGTTAGCGTGATTGGAGTTTATTATGATGTATGAATGGGAGGAGGTGCCCGTGGTGTAATGGTTATCATCATAGGAAATGGACACGGCGACACGAGTTCAAATCCTGGACAAGACTGATAGCATTTCACATAGCACTAATAGCCTTGGGAAAGGTATGAATCCAATTATTCTCCCTCCAGCTATGGGTAAATAGTATGGCAGACTGGGTTCTTCAGCCTTGGTGAGGCAACTAGTCTAGAAGAAGGAAAACTCTGAATTCAAACCTGTTAAACTCCGCTTAAAAATTGACCTTGTGTCATATCCTGCCCGAGCAGAGGGTTTGAGTAAATAGGATTATAATGTATGAATAGGACGGCCCTTGAGGCTAGCTAGGGCCCTTTAGAATAACTCAGGAACAGTGACAACTGGTTCACTTCCCTCCCCCTCTTTTATCAGAAGCTCCATGCTTCAAAACATTTAAATTTATTTTATTTTATGTTTTGAATAAATTGATAATGGCCAAAAAGCTCTAGATCACAAAAATCTGAACATTATTCACATGCCTTGGATCCTATGCCATATATAATTAAAAAAAACAACAAAACTTTATCACATTTATTCTAACCTAATAAATATTGGCGGCATTTGTTGAGATCATGGGGGTAACAAACCACACTAGACTGTGAAATGCCAATCTTGCCTGATACTATTTACCCAACCCCTCCACTCGGGCAGGATATGACACAAGGTCAATTTTTTTAAGCGGAGTTTAACAGGTTTGAATTCAGAGTTTTCCTTCTCCTAGACTAGTTGCCTAACCAAGGCTGAAGAACCTAGTCTGCCCTACTATTTACCCATAGCTGGAGGGAGAATAATTGGATTCATACCTTTCCCAAGGGTATTAGTGCTATGTGAAATGCAATCAGTCTCGTCCAGGATTTGAACTCGTGCCTGATACTCACTACTTGCCAGATTTGCCTCAATGGCTTTGAACATGACCTCAGAATTCAGTTTTAGGCAACCTGACCTTGTTTGATTGTTGAGGTTCTTGGAACTTGAGCAAAACTTCTTGAATCATCTATTTCTGTACTGTGATCAACTGTACCTTTACCCTTTGCACAACAAATGATTTTGGTTGTTCCTTTGGCATTATGACATAGTTTGAACTTGTAAAGTTTAAATTCCCAAATTGGACTGTGTAGCACATTACAGTTTTCAAATCATACATACAGTAAAGCAATGTGTCAGCGCACCAACTACCATGATACGAACAACCACAGTGGGTATTTTAACAGCTTGAACTGCTTTGGCCATGTGATATGTATGCTACAAACATCCGAATATGATAAAAAAACAAAGCTTTAGATTTGTAATAACACAAGTGACAGGACTTTCTTTTAAACCTAATAAATATCTATCTATGTACACACATATATATATATATATATATATATATATATGTGTGTGTATTTAATCTGTTATCCCTAAAATTGTCTATTTATCCAAATTTGTCAAGCTGAAATTAATAGACTTATATAAAATTAACAGAGAACTGGCATGATTTTAAACTGCTGATTGTGTGAGATTAGCATCTTAACCCTTAAGCAATGTGAACATCTTCAAATATAAGAAAAAATAGATTTTAATTTCTATGATATTTTGGTTTTAAAAACTTTAAATGTTGGTACATAATGTTTTGAATGAGTTGTATTAATAATTTTTTCAATTAAATTCTTTTCTAATCTGAAAGTTTATGAATAAAAAGTTTTAATTGGACATTTTCAAGATTTAGAAAAAAATATCAAAATAGAAATATTCAATCTTATTTTTTTTTTTTAGTTTCAAATAATGTGTAGCTCCAATTGAATTTAAAGATACATTTTTTCAAATTATATACTTCAAAGATTAAGAAAAGAAATTAAGATTTTAAATTCTCAGCTTTTAATTTTGGTTTCAGAGTGTGTAGACCAGAAATTTATTGAGTGGTTCACTTTTCAAAATAAGTTTACCATTTTAATTTGTTTTGAATTTTATATAATTTGATTTTTATAAAATAAAGTTTCCCAGAGAAGATTTAAAAAGAATAATTTTATGATTACAGTTTTGTAGAGAATTTTGCCCTTCAAAATAAGCTCAAATTATTTTGAATTCTAAGTTATTCAAATTTTATGAAATAAAGTTTCTTAGAGAATAGACAACAAAAAATTAACTATGTATCAGATACATACATGTATACATGCATATATAATACTGCAATTTTACATATATATTTATTTAATGAAATTACAGTAGAACGAAAAAAAAGTGCTTGATACTCTATATACAACAAATATTTAATATTAAAACTCTCAAAAATTTATTTAACTGAAGTTTTGAAAATGTTGATTCTCTGATTGGCAGCGAAATGAATGGACTTCATATAATTCATATAACTTCATTTTGCTGCCTAAATAAGGATTGACATTTGTAAAATGTTTGAGTTTTATTATTTGATATTTGCTGTGTGTGTATGTATATATATATATATATATATATATATATATATATATATAAATGATAGATTGTGGTAAATCTGACAATATGATAGAAATATGTGGAAAGCTTGAGAAAGTTCTTAAAAATGAAATAAAAGAACAAAATATCACACCTTTTAAACTGGTTTTATGTGTTTCATTTATCCAACTTTCCCCATATTTATATCACATATTTATATAAAATATATATATATATATATATATATATATATATATATATATATATATATATTAGTAATAGTGATTTTCTTTTCAGCAGTTCTTCGAAGAATCTGGAATATATATTATTTTAGTTTTCATTCTTTATAATTTCTTTTCTTCGTCAGCTATTTTCACTTCTGTTATTCCTATCCAATATTTTAGATGTCACATGTCAATTTTCATGGTTATTAAGTAACCAGAAATCAAAAACAAATTTTGTACTGATAAGTCACATTTGATAATGGTTATACATATGACCATTGTTTATTGTATCTTTTCTTTTTCTTTTTTTTTTTTTTTTTTGCAATATCCAACCTGCTAATGACCTGTAATACACATTGGATGAATCCAAGAAAAAACAACTACAAAGGCATTGATTCATCTGAAAAATATTTTATTCCTAAGAAAAGACAATCAGAATGGATACAAATCTCCTTCCCCCCCCACGCTCTGGATTAATTAGTATCACTGTTGTTCTTCTACATGGATGCTTTTGGCATTAAATAACACATGAAGGTTGATATGCCATTAAACAAGGAAAACAAACCAAATCATATTCAAACTGAAATAGTGAACCAACAAAAGGTAAAGAAAGAGAGCAAAAAAAATTCAGGATTGAATAAAAATGAAGAACAAAACAATTTGATGTTTGCCCAGAATCAGGCAACAATCAAATGTTTATGGTAATGTTAAAAAAAATTATCTAGAAATGTCATAGTTAGATTCACTATCCTGTCTCTTTAGCTTAGCACTTATCATGCTGGACTGACATTGTAGTAAGTAAGTTTTGAACTTCAGTCATATTACATTCATTTTCAAACTAATACCCGAGGGAAAAGTATGAAGCCCTTTATCCCTTCCCCTAGCTATTGGTTAAATAGTACCACTATATGGCTTTGTCATTAAATAACTGTCAAAGGTTAATATGCCTTTAAACAAAGAAATCGAACCAAAACAAACCACATAACAGTAAGTTATCATTTGCTTAATTTTTTTTTTTTACAGTTACATTTAAAAATGATGTCTTCAACTTGCTAATCTGCCTTCATTAGTCTTTGCTTTGGTTATTTTATGCTAAGTAGTTAGGCATAAAATAATCAAAGCAAAGACTAATGTGGCAGATTAGCAAGTTGAAGACATCTTTTTTAAATGTAACTATTGGCATATTGGTTAGAGTGTTCGCCAATGGTCCAGGAGATCGGGTTTCAATCCCAGGGCGAGTCATACCAAAGAGTCAAAAAATGGTACTTGATGCCACCTTGTTTAACACTCAGCACTATAAGGTACGGATCAAAGGTAAAGTTGAGCAATTCAGGGAAAGGAGTAGCGCTCTCCCTTACACCTTGGTGTAGTAGCTATTGAAAAGGGAGCCTTCTGGTCACCCTCGATTACAGTTGCCAACTTTACTTACTAACTCTTAGCATCAAATAACCTCAGGCATGCCATTAAAATCCCTCAACCAACGAATCTAGTCAGTAAGAACCTGTTGACTTATGGCTGATTTTCAGTATATAATTTTGTATTTTAAATGTAATTTATGATTTTGTAATTTAAATGTTCAGTAAAAAAAGAAAAATGAAGCTAATGACTGGAATTCAATCTCATATGGATGCTGAATGTGAGTATTACATTTCTATATAATTTTTTGGACCTTGTGTGTAGAGTGTTCGCCAATGGTCCGGGAGACCTGGGTTCAATCCCAAGTTGCCTCATATCAAAGATTTTAAAAATAGTACTTGATACCTCCTTGCTTAACACACAGCAATATAAGGTACGTATCAAGGGTAACGTGGAACAATTCAGGGAAAGGAGTAGCGCCCTCCCCTACACCTCGGTATAGTAGCTATTGCAAAGGGAGTCTTCGGGTCGCCCTCGGCTACAGTCGCCAACTTTACTTACTTTTTTGTTGTTTTATTCTCGACAAGCCCCCAACTATTAAGTAAGCAGCAGAAATCTGTCATATTGCCTCCTCAGTTAGAACTTTTGCCTTTTACACAAAATAGCAGAGGGGGAGTGGGGAAAAATTTTTCTTTTGTTATTCTGTACTAAATTGATTTACTGTTTTTTCTCTCATTTTTCTGTCATACAATGAGTTCTTTTTTTTTTTTTTCGTTATCAAATATTAAAATACTTTACATTTTTGACCCCTTAAAATGTTTTTAAGTTAGAAAATCCCCAACTTATGTTGGATAGCTGTTACTACATCTTCATGAAAATTGATAGGAAATAAGTAAAAACTTAAGTTGGCTACTGTAGTTGAGGTCGACTCGAAGGTTCTTTTTTCAGTTGCTTCAACACCGAAGTGAAGGGGAGAACGCTACTCCTTTCCCTGGATTGCTCCACTTTACTCTTGCTACATACCTTATATTGCTGAGTGTTAAGCAAGGTGGCATCAGTACCATTTTTTGAGTCTTTGGTATGACTCTACCTGGGATTGAATCCCGGTCTACCGGGCCATTGGCGAACACTCTACCCACTAGAACTCAAACCACTAGGCCAATGAGAAGGGTAAATATCAAGTTTGAAGCACCAAGTGAGAACTGAATTCATTACAGTAGTAATAGTTTATTAGCTTTATTAATCATCGCTCTCCAATGAGATAGTTTATCATTATAAAATGGAGGTGCCCGTGGTGTAATTGTTATCGTCGTAGGAAATGAACACGGCGACACGAGTTCAAATCCTGTACCTGACTGATTGCATTTCACATAGCACTAATAGCCTTGGGAAAGGTATGAATCCAATTATTCTCCCTCCAGCTATGGGTAAATAGTAGGACAGACTAGGTTCTTCAGCCTTGGTTAGGCAACTAGTCTAGGAGAAGGAAAACTCTGAATTCAAACCTGTTAAACTCCGCTTAAAAATTGACCTTGTGTCATATCCTGCCCGAGCGGAGGGGTTGGGTAAATAGGATCATTATAAAATGAAGAGAAGAAAGGACAGAGTCCGTAGTAGTAGTAGTTCTAATGATCAGACCTTCTATTTATTTCTGTAAGAAAAGAGCATATAACACAATAGCAATATTATGATTATAATGACAGAACTGTAATTATTATTCTTATTAAGAGAAGAAAACGTAGAAACTGCATAGAAGTCGCAGTTAATAGTGGTTGTGGTCTGAGCAAGTATTTATTATTATTGCCATTAGCTGAAACAGCAGCATCGTTTGTGACGTTCTCGATTCGTACTGTTGACAAACATTATCTTGAAGGTTATGGAGCGTTCACACAATTGGTCGTGTTATATTTGTTGGCTCAAAATCCCATTGCTTGCGTCACGAGATTTTTTTTCCATTCAGACCAAGGCAAGAAAGTAGAGACTATGGGTCAGGGGAGAAAAACAGTCGCACGTGGGTTGGTTGGTCAGCCGGTCAGTCACAAGGGTCTTCTTCAGTCTACTCGCTTGGTTACCAACCGAAAACCCATTAAGTAAAAAGCCGGCGTCGATGCCAAATGTTAAAATGAGAGCAGTAGCAGTAGCAGCAGTGATAATGGCGTCGGGAGTTTTCGTTCTACAGGATTATAATTCAGAAAGCATTTTCCTTTCTTAACTGCCGTATTATGAAACGCAATCAATCAATGGATTTGAATGTCGCTATTGCACATTGTAACCTCGTTTTCATTTTTACTCCATTCGAACTATGTGGTCGATCTTTCACGCAACTGAAATGTCTCTCTTGTGGCCAGTAAAAAAAGCCATCGTCCATCTGCTAAGCCTGATCCGCACTTTTGAAAGAGTAGATTAAATACCTATTGCTATTTGAACTGCATTGATTTGCACTTGTGCAAAGGAAGAAACACCATGTTAAGAACTGTTTTGGCGGGGGTTGTTTGGCGGTGGATATACCCATTTAGTCTCTGAACATTGATGAAGTTGTTTGAAGCGAAACGGAAACATGCAGATATATAAACCAACGTAAACATAGACATAAAATATGGACACAGATATACAGGGACACTGTAACATGCATTGATAGGCAACTGGATTCGATCCTTAGTATAAAAGTGATCCTATTGCTTCATAGTGAATGATTCGCAACTGTACTTTCATACCTGCTGGCCTCTGCGTATAAATGGAATGACAGATGTGTACAGAGTGACACACTGACTCTCAGGATTTCATAGCAATTCAGAAATGTCCCCACCTAAATGACACATTGCCTTTCGATTGAGGGCATATCGATCTGCTGATAAGTAAAAATATAAGAGTGACACTGGAGTAAAGATCGACACGATAAGCGGAATTGAAGAAACGAGTTCAAATTTTGCTTCGGGTTGCTTATGCTCCTTTTGCATTAAAGCTTTTATGGTGGAAGTGGAGAAAGCACGAATCCACTTCTCCCTGCACTGTATCATACGGCCAGATATTTTCACAAAACGTGATATGGTAGATGGAGGAGAGAGAAGGAGGAAATAAAAACCTAAGCAAACCTGTCTTCCATAACTACCTTACCTACCCAAGTAGTAACAAGCACTGCGCATTTCGTCAATTTTGGCAGGGCGATTACTATTATCGATACACTGATTTATCTATGTACACATACAAATATAAACACTTTTGTATGAACACACACACACACTAAACTTCATCTGACCCCCCCCAAAACAAAACAAAACAAACAAACAAATAAGTTAATGAAAATAAGAAGATTGGGTTGCATCAATTTTTCTATGGAGAAAACTTATTTTCCTCAACTCCCTCATACTCCAAGCTTGGGTGTTGACACATAGCCAATAATTTGAGGCGCCCAGTAAAGATCGAACTTACGGTACTAATGATAAAATACTTAACTTGCCTGCTAAGTATCACTCCATGGGACACACACGAGGATCATTAAATAGGTTTCCAGACTTTTTTTCGTATGGGCACTTTTATTGATAGTACACACATGAAACTCTAGTCCCCGTCGAAGTAATCTCCTCCGGCTGCAATGCACTTGTTATACCGTTCCAACAACTTGTGGAAGGCCCTATAGAAGTCCTCTTGTGTGAGCGTGTCAATGACCTTTGTCACAGCTTCTTTCATCTCCTCAATTGTCTCATAACGACAGCCTCTGAGATTAGGGAATAACCAAAAGTCACAGGGAGCAAGGTCTGGACGATAGGGAGGCTGAGGAACTGTCTTGATGCCCATCTTGGTCAAATAGTCTGTGACAAGGATGGAATTGTGGACTGGTGTATTGTCCTGGTGGAAATGCCACTGACCCGATTTGAAGAGTGCTGGCCTCTTCCGACGGAATCTCTTGCTGAACTCCCTTAAAACCTCAACATAGTAACCCTAACCCTTTAACCAATCAACTCTGGTGTATTGACTTCTTTACTCCTCCCACACCTCTCATCATCCTTCATAGACTCTCTGTCTTCCTTGAATCTCTTATGCCACTCAAAAACTGATGCTTGATTTATGCAAGATGGTCGAAAAGCAGTCTGAAGCATTCCATAGGTTTCTGTGGCATTTTTTCCAAGTTTAAAACAGAATTTTATTGCATATCGTTCTTCTAAAGTGTCCTCACGTCCAGATTGCATTTTTGAAATTCACCAGCTGTGACAATCAGGCTTTAGTAGGGTGTATTCCAATTCCTGCTGTTGGTGTTCATTTGAACCTGAAATCATAAAAACGGGTCAGTCATCTCATAAGATGTATAGCAATAACATAGTGAATTTTGAAGAGTCTCTGACAATTTTAAATGTTTGTACAAAAAAGTCTGGAAACTTATTGAAGGCACCACGTACATATATACGCATTTGCACAGTTATGCATATACTCATTCACACACACACACACACACACACACACACACACACACACACACACACACACACACACACATACATACACACACACAAACATATATATATATATATATATATATATATATATATATATGCTGAAGGCAAGCTGGAATTACCGGTTTCCACCAGATTATCAAAGTTAAGTAGTAATGAATCTGTTCAGGAATTAAATAGATGACCCCTTTGTAACAATAGGTACTGTAAGCAATCTAAGACCTATGTGTCAAACTAAACCACGTTTAGTTAATAAGAATACGTATTTATTCATGATTGAGAGTGCATTAAAAATTTTGAATAATTTGCTGGTAGGCGTCCAAATGGTTTAAGGTATTGATTTGGCATGTATACTAATTTGATCTCTGTGGAGGCTTTAACATATTTTTTGTTAATCGAGAGGAAGAAGGTCTCATCAAGAGAAGGTTTTTAACAAAAATACTTCGCAGGAAGACATGATGCTGCAAGACAGAACTATTAACACAATTCAAATTTCTGTACTTAAGAAAAAAAATGTACAAACATTTGTATTATTAAAATAATTATCTACGTTTAATTAACCGTTAATTAAACGTACTGATAGTTTTTCAAGCTTAAGATTTAAAATTATTTCCTAGAATTACAACGATGCCACAGTCCAGTAAGTCAGTCACCACATCCTGGGGACTCTCCCCTTCATCGCATTATTTCTTACTTAGATCTAACTATAAGACACCCCCCCAATGTTTTAATCGATAAATCTACGTGCCTGTCTCTTGAATAAAGATACTTCTTTCTAAAACTCATAAAGTTTTTCTGAGAACAATAAGATGATATAAAAATATCATTGGTAAATAAAAATTTTAGGTAGATTTATCGTAACAATTATCGTCTGTAACAGTTCTGTGTATATTTTAAACTGACAACAATAGATGTTATTTGGAAAAAAGGAGTAAGAAAAATAAATTTTTTACACCTGTTTATTCGTCACACTGTGATCTAAGTTTTGTTTTATATTACGTTGACTGGTTCACTATATATATATATATATATATATATATATATATATGAGAGAGAGAGAGAGAGAGAGAGAGAGAGAGAGAGAGAGAGAGAGAGACTGAAAAGTTCATTTGATGACAGGGGTACATTCGTGGTGTAATGGTTGAAGCGCTGGACGGTGGAATCGTAGTAAGCGAGTCTGAACTCCAGTCGTGCCCTTACGTTCACTTTCGGGCAAATACCCTTGGGAAAGGTATGAAAACCAAACAATCCATGATGCTTCATATGATGACATCCTATCTGCTGTTGATGACTTTTTTGATCCACTGGATCCAAGCACTGCAACATCGATGGAAGAAGTGTATGGACTGTAAGTAGAGCGATGTTAAAAAATAAACCTCATCTGATCACATCCCATGAGAGAATCTTGGTCAGCTTATGAACTTTTCAGTCGATCCTCATATATATATATATGTGTGTGTGTGTGTGTGTGTGTGTGTTATGTGCACATGATATGTGAATAAGCGCTTGCTTATGCAGAGATCTCTATTTGTGAATAGACGACGGCCAGTGAGTGCCTCGAATGACGGACATGTTGTCTGTTCCAGTCGCCCAGAGGCTGTCGTGTGTCCCGTTTGTCGGTCCAGTGACATGCGCGTGTTGGGCTCCATCGATAACTGTTTGATTTTTGCTGCAGGAGAAAGCAATATGTCAGATTGGTGCGGGCCAGGGACTTACATATAACGATGATACCTTCTCCTTCATCTGTTTGTGGCCACCAGGGGACGCTTAATTCCGCTTGTCCTGCCAGCGAGCGTGCCAACGATGCGCAACACTGACTTGCTAAGATGGCGTCAGGATTGATGACCTCTGCAAGCAAAATGGAAGAGAATGAAGGCGGCAGAAAATGAAACGGTTGGTGGGAAGTAGGGAGTGAAAATGGCTGATAAAGAAAAGGGACAAATGATCACACACACACACACGCGCGCGCACCACACACACACACATGTATCCACATATATACTCAGATTAGAAACAGGTTACGAAAGCCTGATATGACCTGAGTAGTTTTATTACTGTTAATTGATGTGTATTGTAAAATTTGCACTTACTACCATCTGGAGTGAATAGATTGGATTACTATTAAACCTACATGCACACATACACTCATATAAACTCATGCACACACACCCGTACATATTGACTCCTGCACACATACAAAATAAAGCATATTAGCACTACTAACACGAAAGATACGTATTCATCCCCTTTACATCGATTACATCCATTATATTTATATTCTTCTCACCTGGACAGGTGTGTTTAACTATCTTTTTTTTAAATAAATTATGGCTGATTTTTAGATTTAAATGTGTAATAAAGTTGGCCATTATTTTTCAAAAAATCTAATTCCTTTAATTGTATTTTTTTAATTAACAGATTCTTGTATGATAGTCGCAAAAACATGGAGGTGTAAGTGACGTAACGGTTATCGTCGTAAAAATGAACTCCACAAACAAAGTTCAAACCCTCCACGAGGCTCTTTATGTTCCACTTGAATGAATTTCACGCGAATGAACTTCGGAAAGTCATGAACTCATTTCTTCTCCAAACAACTAGCGTTGGAAAGGCAACCAGCCTATGAAAAAGAAAAACTCAAAAGGACCGAGTCAGTGAAAAGTAAGCCATTCCTACAAAACTGATTTTGTCAAAACACATGATCTTTCTTTCTCTCTCTCTCTCTCTATATATATATATATATATATTTGTATGTGTCTTGTTTTTTTTTCTTCATATCTATCACAAAATAGATATGAATAGAGAAGATTTACATATTGACATGCAAATATTGATATATGTTGACAGATATGCATGTGCTAGTTCCCTTCAGGCACTTTAATTCATGGAGAGGTTGTGTTGCTCCAGTCTCCCTTATAAAGATGGCGTTTTTTTTAAAATATTAGCATTCGAAAGCTTATCTTTTTTTCTTTTTTTTGCTATCCGAAAGTAAATTGTTTCTATGGAACATTTCGTTCGCTTAAATGGCATAAAGAAGCAATTACTATTAATTTATATGGAAAATATTTTTGAGCGTTCATAGACTCAAATAATAATAATAATGTGTGAGATTTTTGTCACGATTGACAGTGTTATAATTAATGCAGGAAATTTTGACTTTAGATTTGAAGGAGCACAAAGGTTTAAGGAGGAAGAGTCCCCGTTGCGTAGTGGTTAACATGTTAGACTACGACATCGTCGTAAAAGATTTAGCACAAGTCAGAAGCTAATTTGTTTAAATACAAGTATTACTATTGTTTGCACACAGTTAAATGGTTCCAAATATTCTAACTTGAATAGTTATATTTAGTATCAATGTTCTGTTGGCCTTAACTTAAATAGTATCAACTATCACCATGGAACACTAACAATTAAATTTGGGCACACAGAGAGTTTCAAGAACTGCTATGTATCACTAACAATTCAATTAAACAATACGGTTAAACTGTCAAACAGTTCTATTTCTAACAATTCAATTCAACATAATTAATTTGTTTGTACACAGTTTAAATGTCAAACAGTTCTCTTTGGCCTATAGATTGGGCCCGATCAGTTGCTATCACTCCGGGACAAAGTGGACCTGGGAGCAATGGCAATAAAGGTCTGGCAATGCTCTTTGGCCGGAAGGTAGGCGAGCTGTATCACTAACACCTTTGTCACCCATGTATAGCACTGGATGTTGCTATCCAGTTTAAGCTATAATCAGGCATACGTGCCTGGACCTAGATTTGGGTCCAAGTCAGGCAAGGCTCATCAGGCCCACTTTGCACTAAATGGGCCGATGAGCAGCATAGTCCAACAGGGCTCGTGCCCGACCTTCCCTTCCCCTAACCCCCCGCTATACTCGACCTTCGGGTCATTGACCTTGTGTCAAGTCCTGTCTGGTGGGAGACAGAGACAAATATGCAGATTGTTTAGTGACATATCTAGGACACTTGTTGGTGAGGGGATCTAACCTCTCTGCAAAGATGCAGTCTGTGTATTCTACAGTTCCAACTGGACTTTGGTGTCTGTAAAATAATGTTTGTATTTAAAGCCTTACACATTAACTACAGAAGCCGGCAGACGTACGGTTAAGTCACACTGAAAATGCAGTGTCCAACTAGTAAATTACATTCATAGCAGATAACTAAAGGTCATTATCGTGCAGAGGTTATGTGTTGTTATTAATTCCCTAAATTTTAAAATAGAAATATAAATCAACAAAGATTTATCTCAGAATGTTCTTTATAGTTTAAATTCGTACTGTTATTATATGCTTTGGTTTGGTTTCTTTGTTTAATGGCATATCAATGCAATAAAGTGTGTTTATAAATAATGCCTTATAATATTCGTTTTGTTTGTATCATGTTCAACTAGAAATAATGAAATATATGGTTTAGAAGAAACCGTCTCTGACATCTACAAGAGTGATCAGTGTTTAAAATCCGTCCAAATCCATAGGAACTGCACAATGATGCTAGGTACCGTCTCTGACATTTACATGAATGATCAGTGCTCAAAATACGTCCAAGTCTATAGGAACTGCCCAATGATACTACGTACCGTTTTGAACAAACTCTGGAAGCGGCACCCGACAAAACAGCAGATGTAAAACCACTTACTTCTTATCACACAAACCATTCAAGTAACAAGAACTACTTGTCATTGCTGGTGAAGTAAGGACGAACTTATAAGCAACGTTCTCTGATGGACTACTATACACCAGGGTCGGCCAACCAGCAAAAACTTACATTCATTAACTCTATGCAGACACAGGATGCTGTCTTGAGGAACTACCAAGAGCGATAGCTGATTGGAATGGGTGGCTAGAGAGAGTCAAGGAAATCTGTGTTGTCGGAATGCCTTGATAGTAAGGGTGAGAAAATAAGAATTCTATATCTGTTTCAGAAGATAAGCATTAAATGATTTTCCAAAAATGAATAGCGAGTAAAGTTGGTGACCTTAGTCGAGGGTGACCCGAAGGCTCCTTTTTCAATAGCTACAACACTGAGGTGTAGGGGAGGGCGCTACTCCATTCCCTGAATTTATCCTCTTGATAATCATAAACCACCATTTCATGATTCCTTTGATAAAATAAAACATTCTAGTACCAGTAGTGGCTAAGCAGCCCAATTGATAGGATAAAGCCTTCCTGACCTAGTGGATAGAGTGTTTGCCAATGGTCCGGGAGACCTTGGTTCAATCCCAGGTTGTGTCATACCAAAACTTTAAAAATGGTCCTTGATACCTCCTTGCTTAATACTCAGCAATATAAGGTACGTATCAAGGGTAAAGAGGAGCAATCCTGGGAGAGGAGTAGCGCCCTCCCCTACACATCGGTGTAGTAGCTATTGAAAAGGGAGCCTTCTGTTCGCCCTTGACTACGGTCGCCAACTTTACTTTTTACCAGTTGTGGCATTATCAGTACTCTGCCGCGATTAACTGTAAGCAGAAGGTTCCTTTCTTTATTGGCTCCATTTCTTCGTCTATAAACAAATAGCAAGTGTACACTGTCAAAAGTCTTATTTCACTTTGTCTCGGCACATTTTGACAAAGAAAAAGTAAAGTTGGCGACTGTAGTCGAGGGCGACCCGATGTCTCCCTTTTCAATAGCTACTACACTGAGGTGTAGGGGAGGGCACTACTCCTTTCCCTGGATTTATCCACTTTACTTTACTTACCTTATAGTGCTGAGATTTAAGCAAGGCGGTATCAAGTACCATTTTTCGAGTCTTTGGTATGACTCAACCTGGAATTGAACCCCGGTCTCCTGAACCATTGGCGAACACTCTACTTATTAGACCAATGGCCCGGTATGTTCAAAAGGTGCATGCTTATTTGGATGTTTAATACATTTAGTTGACAAAAGGCTAAATTGGGCATAGGATCTACCCAGAGCTTGCCTTGGAAATCAGCATTTGAAATATTGGTTTTCACCTGAGCTCGAATATTGAACATTGGTATTGATAAGAAATACATAATCTTTTCCATCGAGGCAAGAGAGGGATCTTCAAATCCCATGTAAATAGAGAAAACATTTGGGTAGGTTTTAAGAAGAACGTGTATCTCGGTTGTAGTCACGTCTTTTAATGGCTATTCTGTCAACTAAGCATACTCATATATTCATACACAACATATACCCACCACCCGTATAAAATAATACGAGTGTGTATATACACATCCCCCCCAACAAGAATGTCTCATTTATATCATCCTCATCTTGATAGATGGCGGTGTGACCAGTATCAAATGCTGATTGCGGCTCGTTTCATTTTATTGGCTCTGATTTCAGGCTCAATTAATCTAATCGCTCATTGGACATATTCACCAATTAGTAACGACGCCATTTTGGAGAAAGGAAAAGCTTCTTCCTGCCAATCTGTACCTTTTTTATCTCATTATTTGAGAGTTATGTTTAAAGTAGAAAATGAAGTGTCAGACGTGACCTAAGTAGATGTTTTGTTTTTTTACCTAACGATGATTGATGGGCGAACAGCCGACGCAGATCGATATTCAACGCTGAATTTGCCCCAATGTAATTGGCTTCCATTGATAAAGCAGACGTTGATACTGAGTGGGCGGGGCGGTGATGGACGGTGTTTGATACCAACTCCCAGGAGAACTTCAGCAAAGGAATACTGAACGCTTGAAAATGAAATCGTGAAACTCTTTCATATTAATTTTTTTTTGCAATTGTTAAATATTTGAAATACGTCAATTTACAAACGATCTGAAGCAATCAGATTTGATTTGGAGTAACAGCTGTACATAAACTATATAAACAATTGTTTCTTGTTCTTTTTGCCTATGATTATCAAGATGTAAGGAAATTTTTGACAGTGGTTGATAATCAAGCAAACCTGTATTTTTTGAAAATCAGTTAGAGCGAAGTTTTAAACTTTGTTCACGAGAAGTAAGAGCGAGGTTTTAAACTTTGTTCACGAGAAGTAAGAGCGAGGTTTTAAACTTTGTTCACGAGAAGTAAGAGCGAGGTTTTAAACTTTGTTCACGAGAAGTAAGAGCGAGGTTTTAAACTTTGTTCACGAGAAGTAAGAGCGAAGTTTTAAACTTTGTTCACGTGAAGTAAGAGCGAAGTTTTAAACTTTGTTCACGAGAAGTAAGAGCGAGGTTTTAAACTTTGTTCACGTGAAGTAAGAGCGAAGTTTTAAACTTTGTTCACGTGAAGTAAGAGCGAAGTTTTAAACTTTGTTCACGAGAAGTAAGAGCGAGGTTTTAAACTTTGTTCACGTGAAGTAAGAGCGAGGTTTTAAACTTTGTTCACGTGAAGTAAGAGCGAAGTTTTAAACTTTGTTCACGAGAAGTAAGAGCGAGGTTTTAAACTTTGTTCACGTGAAGTAAGAGCGAGGTTTTAAACTTTGTTCACGTGAAGTAAGAGCGAAGTTTTAAACTTTGTTCACGAGAAGTAAGAGCGAGGTTTTAAACTTTGTTCACGAGAAGTAAGAGCGAGGTTTTAAACTTTGTTCACGAGAAGTAAGAGCGAGGTTTTAAACTTTGTTCACGAGAAGTAAGAGCGAGGTTTTAAACTTTGTTCACGTGAAGTAAGAGCGAGGTTTTAAACTTTGTTCACGTGAAGTAAGAGCGAAGTTTTAAACTTTGTTCACGAGAAGTAAGAGCGAGGTTTTAAACTTTGTTCACGAGAAGTAAGAGCGAGGTTTTAAACTTTGTTCACGAGAAGTAAGAGCGAGGTTTTAAACTTTGTTCACGAGAAGTAAGAGCGAGGTTTTAAACTTTGTTCACGAGAAGTAAGAGCGAGGTTTTAAACTTTGTTCACGAGAAGTAAGAGCGAGGTTTTAAACTTTGTTCACGAGAAGTAAGAGCGAGGTTTTAAACTTTGTTCACGAGAAGTAAGAGCGAGGTTTTAAACTTTGTTCACGAGAAGTAAGAGCGAGGTTTTAAACTTTGTTCACGAGAAGTAAGAGCGAGGTTTTAAACTTTGTTCACGAGAAGTAAGAGCGAGGTTTTAAACTTTGTTCACGAGAAGTAAGAGCGAGGTTTTAAACTTTGTTCACGAGAAGTAAGAGCGAGGTTTTAAACTTTGTTCACGAGAAGTAAGAGCGAGGTTTTAAACTTTGTTCACGAGAAGTAAGAGCGAGGTTTTAAACTTTGTTCACGAGAAGTAAGAGCGAGGTTTTAAACTTTGTTCACGAGAAGTAAGAGCGAAGTTTTAAACTTTGTTCACGAGAAGTAAGAGCGAGGTTTTAAACTTTGTTCACGTGAAGTAAGAGCGAGGTTTTAAACTTTGTTCACGTGAAGTAAGAGCGAGGTTTTAAACTTTGTTCACGAGAAGTAAGAGCGAGGTTTTAAACTTTGTTCACGTGAAGTAAGAGCGAGGTTTTAAACTTTGTTCACGAGAAGTAAGAGCGAGGTTTTAAACTTTGTTCACGAGAAGTAAGAGCGAGGTTTTAAACTTTGTTCACGTGAAGTAAGAGCGAGGTTTTAAACTTTGTTCACGAGAAGTAAGAGCGAGGTTTTAAACTTTGTTCACGAGAAGTAAGAGCGAGGTTTTAAACTTTGTTCACGAGAAGTAAGAGCGAGGTTTTAAACTTTGTTCACGTGAAGTAAGAGCGAAGTTTTAAACTTTGTTCACGAGAAGTAAGAGCGAAGTTTTAAACTTTGTTCACGTGAAGTAAGAGCGAAGTTTTAAACTTTGTTCACGAGAAGTAAGAGCGAAGTTTTAAACTTTGTTCACGAGAAGTAAGAGCGAAGTTTTAAACTTTGTTCACGTGAAGTAAGAGCAAAGTTTTAAACTTTGTTCACGAGAAGTAAGAGCGAAGTTTTAAACTTTGTTCACGTGAAGTAAGAGCGAAGTTTTAAACTTTGTTCACGTGAAGTAAGAGCGAAGTTTTAAACTTTGTTCACGAGAAGTAAGAGCGAGGTTTTAAACTTTGTTCACGTGAAGTAAGAGCGAGGTTTTAAACTTTGTTCACGAGAAGTAAGAGCGAGGTTTTAAACTTTGTTCACGTGAAGTAAGAGCGAGGTTTTAAACTTTGTTCACGAGAAGTAAGAGCGAGGTTTTAAACTTTGTTCACGAGAAGTAAGAGCGAGGTTTTAAACTTTGTTCACGAGAAGTAAGAGCGAGGTTTTAAACTTTGTTCACGAGAAGTAAGAGCGAGGTTTTAAACTTTGTTCACGAGAAGTAAGAGCGAGGTTTTAAACTTTGTTCACGAGAAGTAAGAGCGAGGTTTTAAACTTTGTTCACGAGAAGTAAGAGCGAGGTTTTAAACTTTGTTCACGAGAAGTAAGAGCGAGGTTTTAAACTTTGTTCACGAGAAGTAAGAGCGAGGTTTTAAACTTTGTTCACGAGAAGTAAGAGCGAGGTTTTAAACTTTGTTCACGAGAAGTAAGAGCGAGGTTTTAAACTTTGTTCACGAGAAGTAAGAGCGAGGTTTTAAACTTTGTTCACGAGAAGTAAGAGCGAGGTTTTAAACTTTGTTCACGAGAAGTAAGAGCGAGGTTTTAAACTTTGTTCACGAGAAGTAAGAGCGAGGTTTTAAACTTTGTTCACGAGAAGTAAGAGCGAGGTTTTAAACTTTGTTCACGAGAAGTAAGAGCGAGGTTTTAAACTTTGTTCACGAGAAGTAAGAGCGAGGTTTTAAACTTTGTTCACGAGAAGTAAGAGCGAGGTTTTAAACTTTGTTCACGAGAAGTAAGAGCGAGGTTTTAAACTTTGTTCACGTGAAGTAAGAGCGAGGTTTTAAACTTTGTTCACGTGAAGTAAGAGCGAGGTTTTAAACTTTGTTCACGAGAAGTAAGAGCGAGGTTTTAAACTTTGTTCACGAGAAGTAAGAGCGAGGTTTTAAACTTTGTTCACGAGAAGTAAGAGCGAGGTTTTAAACTTTGTTCACGAGAAGTAAGAGCGAGGTTTTAAACTTTGTTCACGAGAAGTAAGAGCGAGGTTTTAAACTTTGTTCACGAGAAGTAAGAGCGAGGTTTTAAACTTTGTTCACGAGAAGTAAGAGCGAGGTTTTAAACTTTGTTCACGAGAAGTAAGAGCGAGGTTTTAAACTTTGTTCACGAGAAGTAAGAGCGAGGTTTTAAACTTTGTTCACGAGAAGTAAGAGCGAGGTTTTAAACTTTGTTCACGAGAAGTAAGAGCGAGGTTTTAAACTTTGTTCACGAGAAGTAAGAGCGAGGTTTTAAACTTTGTTCACGAGAAGTAAGAGCGAGGTTTTAAACTTTGTTCACGAGAAGTAAGAGCGAGGTTTTAAACTTTGTTCACGAGAAGTAAGAGCGAGGTTTTAAACTTTGTTCACGTGAAGTAAGAGCGAGGTTTTAAACTTTGTTCACGTGAAGTAAGAGCGAGGTTTTAAACTTTGTTCACGAGAAGTAAGAGCGAGGTTTTAAACTTTGTTCACGAGAAGTAAGAGCGAGGTTTTAAACTTTGTTCACGAGAAGTAAGAGCGAGGTTTTAAACTTTGTTCACGAGAAGTAAGAGCGAGGTTTTAAACTTTGTTCACGAGAAGTAAGAGCGAGGTTTTAAACTTTGTTCACGAGAAGTAAGAGCGAGGTTTTAAATATCTTTAAATATCTTTAAAGCGTAATGGATTTTTTTTTACCGCCGATTGAAATATAATTGAAATTCAGAAAATAAATATCAATATTATTTCTTTTCAATCTTTCTTTGTTTAATGGAATATCAACCTTCGTGGGTTATTTAATGCCAAATCTGTGACGATGCAGTCGGTGTACTCTATAGCCCCATCCAACTGGGCTTGTCTCTGCTTGATCAAATTAAACATAGTAAATATCTATATCCCAAACATTATTTCCTTATGTTTATTTGATTAAAAGCTGTGAGAGTCGCTTTTTCAGGGAAGAAGACTTTACTCAAAGGCTCCTCACAATAATCATTAATTAGAAGTTGCTTTCTTCCGAGAAGGATGGTTTAGAAAATGTAAAGGTTTGTATTAGAGTTGAATAATTTCTGCAAGGGAAAAGCAAAAGTTTTTCAATGTGTCAAATGTTTCTTATTTTGTTTATGTATCAAAAATGATCGGCTTTTATATATATGTATTGGAACTTCTGACTCGGATCAGGGTAGTATCTGTGCACTCTGCTTTAGGCCAAAGTGTCACTCTTCGGCATTTTCTCCTTGCCTGTATTTACCCAATCTCTTCGCCACGAGCAGGATGTGAAACAAGGTCAATTTTTAAATGAAGTACAGCAGTTTGAATTCAGAGTTTTTCATCTGCTACATCGGTTGCCACACCAAATTCTAAGGGTTCAATCTGCTCTGCAATTTACCCAGAACTGAAGAGGAAATAGTCGAATTCATACCTTTACCAAGAGTATTAGCATAATGGTGAATGCAAACAGCTTTATTCAGGTTTTGAACTTTCGTCATTGGGTCCATTTCCAATAACGATAACCTTTACACTATGAGTACCTCGTCTCCTTCTATCAGTCTAGTATGTGTGCACTCTGCTTAGGGTCAAAATATTACTCTCTTGTCTTTTTTCCAAGGATTAGTGTAGTATCTATGTGCATTGCTTGACTTAATATTTTCAAGTTAATTTTACTGCAATGGAAAAACTGGCGTGGTGGATATGTCACTTGCCAGTAATTTCGGGTCGGATATTCAAGTTTGGGCTGGATCAACAGGTTAATTTTATATATATGTTTTAGAGCAGTAATTCCCGACGTGGGGCGCATGTCCCACCGGAGGGGTATGGTAATATTTTTGTGGGGCATGCAGTATTTTGGCGGGACTTGTTTACTGACCAAGTAAATGGTCTTTTAAACTTCCTTCACGTGAATTGCAGTAAAAATTTGAATATGTAAGAATTAAATATTACAGGGTGGGGGCATCAGAGTTTTAGGAATACCAAAGTGAGGCATGGCCCAAAATCGGTTAGGAACCATTGTTTAAGAATGAAAGAATTATGGACAAAGTTAAAAAGGGTTATTACTGCCATTTACCGAAACATTCTATTAAAATATTAATTATCCTTAAAGGTTATCCTTAAAGTACTACGGTACTTTTCAACAAAGTCACCATTGACTTGTTTTAGGAATTCGTCGAATAACGTTGTTTCTAGTGAATTGCTGCTTTGGTCTCTAAGGAGATGGCACTTTCCGGTATCTCAACTTCTCGTGAACAATTTCCTCTACCACCAACTGCAGAAAACCAAGTCCCGCAACCGTGCTACGAAGTTTATGCTGTCTATTATTTTGAATCAAAGCTTCAATGTTGTCAATAACAGAAGACAAAATGTATCTTCCAAAGTCGTTCTTTTGGATGTGTACTTTTGATCTTTACCATGCTGAAGTTTTCTTACACAAGGTAACTCATTTCACTCGAAAACCCCTTGATAATCATAAACCACCATTTCATGATTCCTTTGATAAAATAAAACCTTCCAGTACCAGTAGTGGCTAAGCATCCCAATTGATACGATAAAACCTTCCTGACCTAGTGGATAGAGTGTTTGCCAATGGTCCGGGAGACCTTGGTTCAATCCCAGGTTGTGTCATACCAAAACTTTAAAAATGGTCCTTGATATCTCCTTGCTTAATACTCAGCAATATAAGGTACGTATCAAGGGTAAAGAGGAGCAATCCTGGGAGAGGAGTAGCGCCCTCCCCTACACATTGGTGTAGTAGCTATTGAAAAGGGAGCCTTCTGGTCGCCCTTGACCACGGTCGCCAACTTTACTTTTTACCAGTTGTGGCATTATCAGTACTCTGCCGCGATTAACTGTAAGCAGAAGGTTCCTTTCTTTATTGGCTCCATTTCTTCGTCTATAAACAAATAGCAAGTGTACACTGTCAAAAGTCTTATTTCACTTTGTCTCGGCACATTTTGACAAAGAAAAAGTAAAGTTGGCGACTGTAGTCGAGGGCGACCCGATGTCTCCCTTTTCAATAGCTACTACACCGAGGTGTAGGGGGGCACTACTCCTTTCCCTGGATTGCGCCACTTTACCCTTGATACGTACCTTATAATGCTGAATGTTAAGCAAAGAGGTATCAAGTACGACTTTTTAAGTCTTTGGTATAACTCGACTTGGGATTGAACCCCGGTTTGGCGAACACTGCCAAAGAAAAGTCATTTCATTTTATGTCCTTTTTTTTCATCAGTGGGGTTCTCTTTGCTCCTTTTCACTAAACCCATTTTCTTGAGCCTATGGTATGCATTGTAACAGTGACTTCAGATTGTTCCAGGTCAGCCTTCCTTCAGTTCTTTGAACGCTTACGTTTAAAAGTTATCATTCATTGGCTCATTCAAATAATTGACAATTTATCACCAATGAGTAACATTTTAAATTTTCAATTTATCATGGGTGAATCTAATTATTTTTTCTCTTGATTTAAACGATTCCAATACTAATATCATAGCAATCTTACAGTTTTATTGTTTGTCAGCTTATTTATATTTTCATTTTTTGGTTTTAATGATTATCACCATTTCTTGGTTTGTTATGAAACGTGTGCCTAAAGACCGATGTTGTTTAACAAGATTTCTTTATTTCATGATATATTCTACATTAGTGCTTCTCAAAATATTTGATATAGCCTACCAGCAAGATATTTTCTCAGTGTGCCACGGACCCGTACGATATTTATGACATATTATTGGGCTAGTGGACAGAGTGTTCGCCAATGGTCCAGGAGACCTGGGTTTAATCCCAGGTCGTGTCATATCAAAGACTAAAAAAATAGGACTTGATACTTCTTTGCTTAACACTCAGCAATATAAGGTACGTATCAAGGGTAAAGTGGAGCAATCCAGGGAAAGGAGTAGCGCCCTTCACTAAACATCGGTGTAATAGCTATTGAAAAGGGAGCCCTTTGGTCACCCTCGACTACGGTCGCTAACTTTACTTTCATCATCATCATGTCATGCGGCTAGCACGGATATTCCGGACCCTCTCTCTCCTCGTCTCCCTATCATTCATCGCCTCTGGCAGGTCTTCAGGGTTACATCCCGTATCCTCACATAGCTGCCGTATGTATGTTCGAGCTGGTCATCCTGCTTTTGATTGGCCATATGCGGGGGTCCACAGGAGTACATCACTTACGAGCTCGTCCTTGCTTCTCCAGCAGTGTCCGGCATGTCTGGTTCGTCTAGCTTGTATAGTTTTCGTGATAGGTGGTAGGTGACCGTATAGTTGGTGCCTTGTGGGGTGTTGCTGCCAGGACTTGTTCAATATTGCTCTTAACATCCTTGTATAATTGCCGCCTAGCTTCTTCTTCGTTTAGTCAGCGTCCAAGTAGTACATCCATATAGCAGTATCGACACGACCGCAGCCTGGAAGAAACTGCGTTTCGTTTTATCGGTCAGGTTTGATTTCCATATGATCGAAAGCCTATTGATAGCTGTCCATGCCTTCGTTAGCCGTGTGTCGATGTCTTTTTCGGTTGATAAGACGCTGCTTCCAAGGTAGGTGAATTCGTCAACCAGTTTCAGAAAGGTTCCGTCTAGTGTGGAGATGTCGCCTTTCTGATTAAAGCACATAAATTCAGTTTTGTGTGCATTAACATGGAGTCCAAGGCATGCAGCGGCTCGTTCCAAACTATGCAGTAGTGTTTCGGCTTGGTTGGGTGTATTGGCCAGTCGCGCTATGTCATCGGCGTAGTCGGCGTCGGTAATTGTTTTTGCGGGGTACCTTCTGCTTCTTTTCTTTGTCAGCACGAAGCCGTTTTCCCTAATGTTATCGATCGATGTCCTAAGTACGTAGTCTAGACCGATGATAAATAGGTATGGGGCTAGCGTGTCCCCTTGTAGTACTCCTGCTACAATGTCGAAGTATTCTGTGTCTCCATCCGGTGAACGCGATCAAGTTTCAAGTATTTTTAACTGTTGTATTCTATCACAGCATGTGAAAAAAAATATTTTTATACAGAACAGAAAGATTTTATGCATGTTCATTTTTACATAACATGGTGTATATATTGTGATAATGTGAAAGTAGAAACTCATCACGTACCGGCAGTCGATGACTTGCACACCAGTACCGGTCCACGTTATACCGTTTTGAGTAGCGCTGTTCTACATGACGTACTTCAATTTTATGGGCGTCAGTAACGGTGACCATAACTGTGTCGGATGAGGTAGTTCCTTCTACTCAGGTCACAGATCATATAAACATACACACGCAGGCATGTATTCATATTTGCTGTTTAAGAATAGAACCTAATTGCATATATTTTAATAAAAGAGTAAAAAGTCTTTTTTAATAACAGCCTATGTATTGATGTCATTGTGTTTAATTTACAAGAACCCTATAAAAGATGATGCTTTCTGAAAAATATTCATTTACTATTTGTTTTTGCTTGACTCTTGAAATGTTTATGAAAAACAAACAAACAAAAAAAACTGCATGAAATTGTTAACAGTTATCAATTGAATAGCAAATACATTATCGTTAGTTTTCCTTTCTTTTCAACGGAATCATTCATGGATCTGTGTACGGTAACGTAGCAAGCAACTAGTCACTGTGGTGTGGAAGACCGTTGAAAGAACAATTTATTCTAATTGAGAGCGAGTAGGCGTCATAAACACATTTGAATATCTATCTATCTATGCTTGAGAGAGAGAGAGAGAGAGAGAGAGAGAGAGAGAGAGAGAGAGAGAGAGAGAGTGTGTGTGTGTGTGTGTGTGTGTGCGTGTAGTTTTGCGTATAAACATTAATCTAAACTAGTATCCTCTTTTTCCTTCTCTCAAACGCAACTTGACTCCTTTTTGAATAAACATCTTTGAATATCTATATATCTATCAATTTGTGTGTGTGTGTGTGCGTGTGAGAGAGAGAGAGAGAGAGAGAGAGCGAGAAAAAGAGAGAGAGAGAGAGAGAGAGAGAGTATGTGTGTGTGTGAGAGAGAGAGAGAAAAAGAGCGAGTGTGTGCATGTGAGAGAGAGTGAGTGAGTGTGTGAGAGAGAGTGTGTGAGTGTGTGTGTGAGAGGGCGAGTATGTGTGTGTGTTTGTGAGAGAGAGAGAGCGAGAGAGAGAGAGAGAGAGAGAGTGTGTGTGTGTGATTTTGCGTATAAACATTAATCTAAACTAGTATCCTCTTTTTCCTTCTCTCAAACGCAACTTGACTCCTTTTAAATAAACACCTTTGAATATATATATATATATATATATATCAATTAGTGTGTGTGTGTGTGAGAGAGAGAGAGAGAGAAAGAGAGAGAGAGAGAGAGAGTGAGAGTGTGTGTGTGTGGTTTTGCGTATAAACATTAATCTAAACTAGTATCCTCTTTTTCCTTCTCTCAAACGCAACTTTCCCCAGCCATAGCAAATATCCCTGGTTAGCTTTACCCCCAAAAGGTTTGAAACGGCGACTCGTTTCCGGGGTGTTGGGTACAGGCTAAATTGATTGGTGCGTGTAGGGTGGGGGTGCATGAAGGAGTCAGAATCTAACGGTCACTCTAAAAATTCAATTGACTGGTGTCACCACTCTCTTATCTGATAATGGTCTGATCGCATGCCTTCCACCATTGACCCCACCCAGGCGGGTTTTTTCTTCTTTCCACGTCCCTGACCCCTGACACAAAACACACTTCCCTTTTTCTCAACCTCATCGATCCAAGTCCACTCGTCCTGATCAACGCACAATCAATCAGCCCACTGTACGCATAAGCAATTTATTTTATGCCATTGGTTATTTATCTACTGAAACGCTGATATAGAGATGTTTACTCAGCTTAGTTTTATGTGTGGTGGGGTGTCAAGAGTGGAAGGTTGTATTGCACTGATCTTTCAAGAGAAAATGTCACGCTCGTCTTAAAATTAGCCTTCGAAGTGTTGGCTTTTACGTCGATCATACACAACTACTTCAACTCCCAAGAAAGATAGCTATATTTCCGTATCTGTAACATTGTAATTAGAAATAAACGTGTAATATTGAAATTGGAAGGCATACAAAAAAGAGTGACGAAACTTATAAAAGATTAAAAAATTATGGTTACTGGGAGAGATTAGATGAATTGGGATTAACTATTTCATTAGAACGGCCAGAGATGATTTAATTGAAACTTTAAAAATAATTGATGTAATTTCTAATTGTGGTCGACATTTTTAAAAATATTTCTCCTCGAATTGGAAATTTACTGTCAAGGCAAATTTTAAAGACTAAGTTTACTAATCAATAAATTTTTTGCTATCATTATCATCAAGTCACGCTGAGTTCCCTGACCCTTTCTCGTTATCTGTTCCTATCGGCTATCCAGTGTTCGGATAGAGATGATGTATGTAAGTCATTGTTGGTCGGCCAGCACTAGTGTGTCCATGTGTAAGAGTCTATCAGAGAACGTCGCTTATGAGTTCATACTTATTTCTCTACTGCTGCCCTGCATGCCTTGTTCGTCTTACTTGGTTGGTTTGTGAAATGGGAGGTCAGTGGCCATACAGCTGCTGTCTCGAGGGGTGTTGCTTCCAGGATTTTTTCAAAACAGCACGTAGCATCCTTGCGTAGTTCCCATTTATTTTTTTTTCAATGATTTTGTTAGCGTTTAATATGGTGCATCCTTATTGTAGTATTATCACAGTCACAGCTTGGAAGAAATCCTATTTTATTCTATCAGAGAGATCAGATTTCCATATGATTGCTCACCTGTCAATAGAGGTCCAGCTCTCCATTAGGTGTATGACATCACTTTCAGTAGATTAGATATTGCTGTCGAAGTATTTGAACTGGTCTACTAATTTTAGAAGCTTGCCACTTGAAATAGAGATACATGGTGCATTCAATAAGTTTCCAGACTTTTTTGTACAGACATTTAAAATTGTCGTAGACCCTTGAAAATTTAGTATGTTATTGCTATACATCTTATGAGATGACAGACCAGTTTTTATGATTTCAGGTTCAAATGAACACCTACAGCAGGAATTGGAATACACCCTACTAAAGCCTGATTGTCACAGCTGGTGAATTTCAAAAATGCAATCTGGACGTGAGGACACTTTAGAAGAACGATATGCAATAAAATTCTGTTTTAAACTTGGAAAAAATGCCACAGAAACCTATGGAATGCTTCAGACTGCTTTCGGAGCATCTTACATGAATCGAGCATCAGTTTTTGAGTGGCATAAGAGATTCAAGGAAGGCAGGGAGTCTGTGAGGGATGATGAGAGGTGCGGGAGGAGTAAAGAAGTAAATACACCAGAGTTGATTGTCCAAAGGGTTAGACTCAGGGTTACTATGTTGAGGTTTTAAGGGAGTTCAGCAAGAGATTCCGTCGGAAGAGGCCAGCACTCTTCAAATCGGGTCTGTGGCATTTTCACCAGGACAATACACCAGTCAACAACTCCAACCTTGTCACAGACTATTTGACCAAGATGGGCATCAAGACAGTTCCTCAGCCCCCCCTATCGTCCAGACCTTGCTCCCTGTGACTTTTGGTTATTACCTAAGCTCAGAGGCTGTCGTCATGAGACAATTGAGGAGATGAAAGAGGTTGTGACGAAGGTCATTGACACGCTCACACAAGAGGAGTTCCCTGGGGCCTTCCAGAAGTTGTTGGAACGGTACAACAAGTGCATTGCAGGCGGAGAATATTACTTCGAAGGAGACTAGAGTTTCATGTGTGTACTATCAATAAAAGTGCCCATACGAAAAAAATCTGGAAACTTATTTAATGATCCTCGTAAATGACCAAACAGTTCTATTTCTAACAATCCAATTATCCATAAGTCATTTGTTTACATTCAGTTTAAATGTCAAACAGTTCTATTTGACCCATAGATAGGACTCTATCAAGTGCTACTACTCTGGGCCAGAGTAGACCTGAAGCGATGGCAATGAAGGGATACTCCACATTCCTCAAAGCTCCGGCCTTACAGGAGCCTCACTATCAGAGATGCAGTCGGTGTATTCTACAGCCCCAGCCGACTGGGCTAATTCATCTTTAAGAGTTACTAAAGTAAGTTAAGCGGTCATTTAGTAAGCTTAGTTCGGCACAAGGTTAGACTATAGGGAACCCTGTGAGCATCAATATTGCTAACATTGTTTTGCTTGCCAAGCTCACTAAACGTTACTCCACGTGAGGCGCTCACTTAAACTGAACTGGGGTGCTACACCAGCGTGAGATTGAAACTTGGACTACCGTACGATAAGCGGGGTTTTTAATAACTGCCCCACCGAGGAATTATCTCTTAGCTAAGTTTAGTAAATATTCACAATATTATTAAACAGACAGATTTTTAATTGAGTTGTTAGCTTTCCTATATATATGTATACATACATATATATATATATATATATATATATATATATATATCCATTTCTCTCTCGTCTCATTCTTCATAAATAGGAGATGAGAAATTCAGGTTCCATATCTTCTATTCGATTTATGTGTGACGAAACAGCAAATAATCGGACTTATATCCAACTTGGACTGATAGTTGTGCGGACGTAATGCGGGTGAGGCTAGGATATTTAGCGAGGGAGGTCTTCGTTGCCATGACCAAGGCCATTTCCTCTTCCTTCTCAGCTTTCAAATATGGCATCCATTTTGGAAAAAAGCATTTCCGATTCTCGTGCGAGAAAATGACTATAAAGGTCAATGGCATATTTTTTAGATAATACTCACGCACACACGCGAGCAGACGAGCACGCGTGCACACAACCACACGTTCGTAACTACACGTATACAAACTTACGTGCGCGAGCCAAAAATAAGACACACACACACACACACACACACACACACACACACACACATAGCAGATATATACATTTACATATTGATCCTACATTACACAGAATCACGTCGACAAAATAAGAACAAACATACAAGCATACATTATTACATTCACACGAATATGTACGCACATGCACGAGCACACACAATTGTTTCTACAAACACATTTGCATACATACTAGGCACACGTGCATGCACCAACACTCACGCACATCATGAGCATAGACATCTGCACTCGCATAAAAACTTGTATATAGACACGCATAAACGTACACTTACACACAAGTGCACGCACACAGCGGCATTCACATATATAAGTGGACACGAACATATTAGTGCATGAACAAATAGCTATACTCACACCTCAAGTGCACTTACAGGAACACGTGGATACCAAAATACTCCTATTTTAATGTTTTTTTTTTCTTAATGCTTATAGATTCTACTTTCTTTGAAGTAGGTAATGTTTTTGTTGATGGTGATAATTTACTAAGCTTTTTGCTTAGATGTGGCACAAGACCATATGAATGGGGCACCCAATGAGACTCGAACTCACTCGTGTAGGTTTGCAAGTCAAGCTTGCTAACCATTACGCTACCCGAGGCGCCCATGTTTTTGTTGATGGTGGTTAGGTTAGATATCTCATAGGTGTTCGTGTCTTCAAGAAGTGAATTAATTTTGTTGACGTATCTACTTGACAACTACCGAAACTGCGACACCGACTTTTCCAAAGGTTTCATCCAAGAAATCATCCTCACCGCAATCTCACAACCAAATGAATTATCTCTCCCCAAAAGGTATACTCAGGCACTGTCTAACCTAACCCAAAACCCGAACATCATCATCTCTCCCGCTGAGAAAAGTGGTGGCGTTGTAATCACGCACAGAGGTACGTCGAGGAAATTTATTCACTTCTTGAAAACACGAACACCTATGAGATATCTAACCGAACCACCATTCTACTTTTACACACACACACACACACACACACGTATATATATATATATATATAATATTCAGTGGGTGTTTATATATAAGTAAATATACTTTTTCGTTCAGGTTCATTGTAATAACGAATCATTGTCAGTTGATTAAAATCTTACATCATAGAATAAACGCTTCGTTACTGGAATGTTGTGAATGCAACCAAGAATCATACAGACTAAGTGTATCTTGATCCGACATTCTCAAAATGTGACTGAATACCAATACAATTTGGTGGTATTGTAAGACACTGCTGGCGCGCTATTGGTAAGAGGCAATGATGCTTCACTCCTCAAACCATTTCAGAACCCAATATCATCATCTGACGATGACTTTGTTGGTCGCACACTTATTTTTTTTGCTTGCTGTAGCATGTGTATATAATATTAATATAATATCATGTATGTATATATGTATTCGTGTGTGTGTCTGGTTATTTTTTGGATGCAGTGGTTTAACGATATAATTCTGTGTCATAACATCACATAAACATGCTTGCTTACCTTAAAAGTCAGCATTCAAAATTATGGTTTCTATTTGGTCTCGGGCAATAACCACTCGAACTAGTGGGTAATAGGCAACTAAATCAGGAACTAAGTTCTAAGAAGTTTATTTTGTTTGGCACAAGGCTACAGAAATAGCAATACTGAAGATCGAAGTGACTAAACAAGTGCATTCACCTACGAAAAAGGTAAGCATTACTACATTGTAGACTCCCCCCTTCTCTCTCTCATACACACACATACAAAAAGAATGCACATGCACACACATACACACAAGTGATGTTACGTAAAAGTTTGAGGGACTTTAGGCTTGAAAAAATAGTTTCCTCAAAGAAAAGAATTGATTGAAAATATGGTTCTTTAATCGTCGGCAGGATGATCTTGAGAGAAGTGTGAATTGTCTGGTAAGACACAGGAAATATCAGCTAACTTGAAATATAAACATATTTACCAGTTTTTTCGAATTCTCGCAACTAATTTATAAATGACATAGCGTACAAAAGCGTTTAGACGAACTCTTAAGTATACATTATCACCACACCAAATAATTGTAATAATAATAAAGGGAGATCAGGGGTAGAATCGAGACCGTCCAGACTGCAACACTGTTAAGATCAGCGAGAATACGTCGAAGAGTTATGGAGACATGGGGAGATTTGCGGTAACTCAGACTTCTGTGAAAAACCACATGTTAGAACGGGTTTGAAAAATTTACCTGGAGTATAATAATGATAATAATAATTATAAGTAATTACATGTACTTGAGAATATTAGAAGCGGACACTATCATACAAGCGGAGATGAAAGAAAAAATAACAAAAGAGTACCACAGACGAACGAGACAACTTCTCAAAACCAGGCTTTACATCTGAAATATCATCAAAGGAATAAACACCAAGGCAGTCCTCCTTGTAAGATATTCGTGACCATTCTAAAAATGGACAAAGGAGGAATGGACAAATGGGCCAGAGGACAAGAAAGTTGATGCTGATGCACATCCTTACATCCGACAGATGACATAGTCAATATGTGTCAAGAAAAGGAGGTGGAAGAGAACTTACCAGCATTGAAGATCCTATTTACCAACCCCTCCACTCGGGCAGGATATGACACAAGGTCAATTTTTAAGCGGAGTTTAACAGGTTTGAATTCAGAGTTTTGAAGATAGCGTACGAGGACTCGAGGACTACAAGAGTAAAGAAAGACAAAATACAGCGGCTGAGAACAGCACTGATAACATAAAGTCAAACAAAAACCAGGAAACAGTAATGGGAAGAAAAACAACTGTAGGATATTTTAAGCAACAAATTGGCGAAATCTCACACAAGAAAACCCGGACATGCATAAGAAAGGGAAACCTTAAGAGGGAACTGAATCTATACTAATAGCAGTACAAAACAACGCCATAAGGACCAATGGTATTAAAGCGATATTCGATAATGCACAACAGAGTAGGTTAAGTGATGATTGAGACAAAACTATTTGGTGGGGTAGGTGATCCACTGGGAATTGTGCCAGAAATTGGAATTTGATCTTACTACCAATTGGTATGTGCACAAGCCAGAATTCCTCCTAGAGAATGGGACACCGAAATTTCTCTGGCATTTTGAGATACAAACGGATCACCTGATCCCGGTTGGGAGACCAGACATGTGATAATTAAAAAAAACGAGGACTTGCAGTTTACTGGATTTTTCCGTCCTCGCGGATCACTGTGTGAAAGCGAGAAGAGAGGCAAGTATTCAAATCTTGCCAAAGAACTGAGAAAGCCGTTGAACATGAGGGTGACAGTGACACCAATTGTTATTGGTACCCTCGAAGGGTCTCTAAATGATTGGAAAGAGGACTGAAAGAATTGGAAATCAGAGGATGAATCGAGAAAGTACGCCTTCACATGATGATGAAGGACTCAGCCGACGAGATCATTCGGAAGGCGTATCCAGAAATAAAATCAGGTACGAAGTGGTCGGCCGTTAAAACCGCCCAGGAAGCGGAATGCAGCCTACGAATCAAAGACATCATAGGCGTCACTCAAACCAATCGAGCTGGGTTGGGTAGCACGAGCAAAAAGGTATTCCTCAAAATGGACCCAAAAGGAAAAAGAGACATGGTGAGCGAAGAAGTCAGGATGTTTGAGGAGGAGCAAAGAAAAGCCAGTGCTGTTACTCAGGCCAAACAATGTGCTTGGACAAAATGGAATGATATCGAACCAATTAAATTATCGTGGAAATCCTTAATTGCAATGGAACCACTGGCGATATCATTCCTTCTTCGCTCTACTTATGATCTCTTACCAAATGCGACCAACCTAAAATTATGGGGATATACCAATTCGGACCTGTGCTTGTCGTGTAAAAGTGATCGGGGTACTTTGCACCACGTCTTATCTGCATGTCCACACTCACTTCAAATGTACACATGGCGACATAACAAGGTATTAGAAGTAATAATAGAATTGTTAAGAGCACAATGTGAGACAGCAAATCAGCAATCCATAACAGCCAAGTAACCCATAATTCAGTTTCTCAAGGAAGGTGAATGTCCTGTGAGGGAACAAAAAGATCCTAACATGAAGCTACTGAACGGAGCTAGTGACTGGAAAGTTTCAGCAGATCTCAAGACATCTCTACAATTTCCTGTTCACATTGTTCAAACAGAAAAGCGGCCGGACATTGTAGCATGGTCCGATTCAAAGAAGAGTGTCCTCCTCATAGAATTGACTTTCCCTTGGGAAGAAAACCGGGAGGAAGCACACGAGCGGAAGAAAAACCGCTACGAGACACTGCGTGCCGACTGCGTGGAAAAGGGTTGGATATGCCATGTGATTCCTATTGAGGTTGGTTGTCGTGGTTTTATAGGACATTCAGTCATTTCGTTTCTTTGAAAAATAGGAATCACTGGCCGCAGTTTGAAAATTGCCTCGAATCGTCTTCAGACCACGGCGCGATATGCATCAAGTTGGATTTGGTCGAAAGCGAGAAAGTTTTCAGCATGAAGGTAATACACGCGGAATCACCTTTCCCGTGTGATTACGTAAGAAACGGTTACTGTAAACGCGTAATAACATCAACCGCCGAAAGTAAGCGCGTTTTTTAAATCACAAACTGCACTCAGAAAATGAAGATTAACGTCCAATGTAGTCTCTGCATTTAATTGATCTGGCGTATATATATATATATATATATATGATTCTCTTAATACCCTGTCCGGTGGCAAAAGCTGCTTGGTAGCGCCAGGGGTGGCAGTACCGCCTTGAGCTACCGAAACTGTGTTATCACCCCTGGATGGCGGCTGATGAGGATATGGTATCGCACGTGCTTTCACACGTTGTATGATGAAAATTTAAAAAAAAAAAAATACTACTACTAATAATAGGAAGAGGACTTACCAGCATTGAAGACAGCGTTGACGTATCGATACAACGACTCGAGTACTACATAGAAAAGTACGAAGGAGGACTGATTACAGCCACCGGAAACGATACTGACAACACGAAGACCAACAAAATGACAATAAGAAAACAAAAATGGGAAGAAAAACAACTCTATGGTCGTTTTAAATGACTAATAAACAACATCTCACACGAGAAAACATGGAAGTGGCTAAGAAAAGGAAACCTTAAGAGAGAAAAAGAATCTCTCCTAATAGCAACACAAAGCAACGCCACAAGAACCAATCATATCAAAGCGAGAATAGATGAGAGGTAACAAAATAGCAAATGTAGGATATGTGGTGATAGAGACGAAACGATCAATAACATGATAAGCAAATGTAGCAAATTAGCACAGAAGGATTACAAGACTAGACATGACTGGTTGGGCAAGGTGATCTACTGAGAGATGTGCCAGAAATTTAAATTTGATCATACGAACAAATGGTATATGTACAACTCAGCATCTATCCTAGAGAATGACACACATAAACTCCTATGGGACTTTGACATACAAACGGATTACCTAATCTCGGTCAGAAGACCAGACCTAATAATAGTCAACAACAACAACAACAACAAAAAAAAGATCTTGCAAAATTGTGGACTTTGCTGTCTCGGCTGACCACAGAATAAAACTGAAGGAAAGTGAAAAGAAGGATAAGTACCTCGAACTTGCTAGGAAATTGAAAAAACTATGGAACATGAAGGTAACAATTATACCAATCGTGATTGATGCTTTTGGATTATTAATGGAACGGGAGGACTTGGAGTTAGGATTATTAATGGAACGGGGGACTTGGAGTTAGGAGGACTAGTGGAGACCATCCAAACAACAACATTATTGAGAACGGCCAGAATATCGAGAAGAGTCCTGGAGACTTGAGTAGACTTGCTGTCACTCAAACTCTAGTGAAAGACAATCAGCTTAAGCTGATCTGAAAAACTCTCAAGGAGTAAATAATAATAATAATAATAATAATAATAATAATAATAATAATGTGGTGATAAAGATAAAACGATCAATCTCATAATAAGCGAATGCAGAAAATTAGCGCATAAAGTATATAAGACCAGACACGACTGGTCGGGGAAAGTGCTCCAATGGGAAGAGTACAAGAAATTGAAATTTGACCATGCTACCAAATGGTATATGCATAACCCAGAATCTGTCCTGGAGATTGAGACGCGCAAACTTCTCTAGGATTTTGAGATACAAACGAATCACATAAGAACAGAAAAAGGGGCGTTTAACCATCGGTGATCTAACGACACTTCAAAACATCTTTTCAAAGTCCTGATGATGGTTTATTGAAACCGAAACGTTATAACGTCGAATTTTTTATGATAAATTCTTCACGTTGCATTACTTTGTTTTTCAATATTTTTCTCCCCCCCCTATATATATATATATATACGTACATAATAATTCACTTGGCTATGTTTCTTACAATGGCAACTGTACATGGATATTAGATAAAAATAATCACATGTATCAGCAAATAACACATATTATCTATACAAAAGTTTTCTAAATTCTTTAATGGATTTTTCTTTTAGAAGTTTTCAAGATAGAGAGCCCTGGGAACTTTTGTACATAGGGGTCGTGGGAAGAAGTAATAGTTACAGTGATTTTTCAAAAGAAAAACTTTCCGTTATCGACTGAAGATCGTGAAAACGTGAAAATAACAGTCGTATTTTATATAATTATGTTTTCATTTCATAATTGTAATATATATATATATATATATATATATATATATATATATATATATATATCACAATTATGAATTTTAAAAAAAGTAGATTATATATCCATATATAAAATATACTTTTTAAAAAATTTGTTCACTAGCTGGAGTCACCTGGCATACAGCAAGGTTATCTTGAGAAATGCCCTTAAAATATATAGGGCTTTGCTGATAAGCTTAGCGAACTGGCAAAACTAATATATATATATATATATAATAGTTTTTGCGTGAATAAACAAATACGTCTGAGGTGGGCTGGTAAACAAATTGAGTGAAAAAGTGGAGAATATATATATAGTAATCAACAGACTGTTTCGTTGTGTCACAACTCTTCAGTGTGGCTAGACACGCGAAATGCTTCAAGTTGGGAACGAAACCCGACTGACGTAAAGTCAACCGGATATCTTACGCCAGACATTCTCAACGTAAGCGAAGGAACTTTACGAACATATTTATTTACATATACACTATTGGCTACCGGTGTTCTCAATTCATGATTAGAGCTTTGTATTTACGCGTATGTGTAGCAGCCGGCAATGCTCCGCTCGAGTGCCCAACCCACTGGGGCAGCATATATATTGTCATCCACCAACAGACTGTTTCGTTGTATCATTCTCAGCGTAAGCGAAGGAATTTTTTACGTATATATTTATTTACATATACATATATATATATATATATATAGAGAGAGAGAGAGAGAGAGAGTGATACCACAGATCATTATTACTGTAATCTGTTTAATCTCCGTGGTTTGCTCCTTGGTTTTGGCCTTGTGCCAATGCATCAAGAGCTCAATTCTTTGTTACTCTCATTTGTTTCTATTCATGAAAATCTTACCTAGAAACTGGTGGTTCCACGGACTAATTGGTTTTGCAAGCCACCTTAGAACTCACAGACTTCTACAAACATACAATAACTGAGATATGATGTTGGCAACGACGACAAAGAACACACACGTCAAAAGGAAGATATAATCAACACTCACACACACACACACACACACACACACACACACACACACTCTCTCTCTCTCTCTCTCTCTCTCTCTCTCTTCCTCATACACAAACACACGTACGACTATATATGTGAGAATTTTGTTCTCAGTGTCATGTTAATAAAATGCATATATATATATATATATTAATGATAAAATTTATCGCCATTGAAATCGTTGCACGTAAAAGATACGAGGTTGAAAGGTCATTGCAGTGAAGGCTGAAATTAATTATATATTCGCCAATTCTATCACGACTCAGGTTTTAGCCTCAAATGCTTGTGCTTTTATTTTTAATCGCCACTGAGAAGGACATTTCCGGTTAGTGGATCGATGGTGACTGACGGGAAATTTACATTTCCGTGCGTCTGTGTAGCCTCGTTTTTGAGTCGAGCCGAGTATCACGCAGAAGTTCCCAGCAATCAGAGAGAGTGAACGTTATGTCATCATGGCTACCACGAGAGCCGGCGAAATAATGCACCCACATTGTAAACAAGACGATTGCTTCCAGGAAGAAGATCCAATTAAAGTCAAAATCCGCCCATCCTCTCGTTGTGCACGTCTCGTCCTCTTCACTTTGGACGAGACTTGGCCAACGTGAGCCAAAGACACTAGAAAAAGCAGCAGCGTTTGCATGCGGATGTTTGCTTGGCCTAATGGCGTTTTGCATTTGGCAATCGCGTCGAGAAGACAAAAAATAGGTGAAAGTTTTGTGATACACGGTTTTTGTGATACTCTTAACTTAAAATTAACAATCATTATATTTCAAAGTCGAAAAACCCACAGATATTCGACAAAATAAACAAACAAACAACCAAAAAAAAAAAAAAAAAACCAACAAAAAACAAACTATGTTATAGATTATGAAGAAGAAAATAAATTATTCTGAATAGAATTGAATTTAATATTTTGTCGTATTAAATATAGTAATGTTTACTTTGATATCTTTATAAAGTTTTGTAATATATTTTATTAAATTTTCTCGGTTACAAATTCTGCAGAATTACTAGGTTGCGATATTTTGCTTCTGGGCAGAGCACACATATACAACATTTTCATTCAAGAGATAAGCGCGACTGGAGTTGGACTCGCTTACTTGGAGGCCGCAATATAGCACTTTAGCCATTACGCTAATATATATATATATATATATATATATATATATATATATATATATAAGGGTTGTTGCAAATCTCTCTAAGATTTTAGATTTGTCCTACAACTCTCACAATTACATGGGTCTCACCTGCACAGAAATCTGAATTAGTTTTATTAGAAGTGGTAGTGTTTCCACAGCAAAAATTTTCAGCTGTGGCTCTTTTCCGTGTGAGGCTTAGATCTTTCTGAAGAACCCTCGTTTATATATATATATATATATATATATATATATATATATATATATAGACCGATTGATAGGCAGAGATGAAACTACGTTAGCTACGAGGAAATCACATGTTAATCCCACTTATATAAATCAACACTAAAGGAAAAAAAGAAAGAATCAGTGTTGTGAAAAAGCCAAGGGAATCTCACGCACTGATGTCTCTTCTACTTTCCCCACCATTCAGAGACGATTGGCAAAATCTCTCATCTCCTCCTCTCATCCCGGTGTCTGCCGTGTCTCTTCTTCCTGCCTCAACAACTCGTTCCTGCCTTATCTGTCATTTCTATTTTGACGCCATCTTCTTTGCTAACTTTTCCTGACAATAGGCTCGCAAGTGGCATTGCGCTAATTTCCTCTGTGACTTTCTTGTCGTCTTTGTTGAGATCTTTGGAGGCGAATTTCCTTGGGCAGAGGCGACCGGCAGTGGCACCAGCCGACAAGCAAACATCGCGTTCGATGCACTAAACACACATCGATGGACGACGAAACGTGTGCAATCGTTTCACAATACATCCAACAGAAGAAAAAAAATCTAATCAAAATAAAAAAGGAATAAGATAAAAATTTGTGATTGATTTCTTACTCCGCCATTTTTCTCTCTGTCGCCGCCGTTGCCCCCTTCATTACTCACTAGCCAAAATATTGAAAAAAAATTGAGCTGCTATATTTTTCCAGATATAATAAAAGAAATGTAAATTAAGTATTAAAATTAAAGTCTTAATCGCAGGATAGATAACACCAGACGAATAGAAAAGCTGGAGATTCTCTTTTTTATTTGAGTAATTCTTAGTTTAGCATAATTCGTAATTTAATTTATTGAATGTGGATTTCTTTAAAAGAAAGGGAATCCAACACAAGCCTATCTTAAGTAATTTTTTCTGGAAGACTGTGTTGCGATCATCATTCGACTGAAGTCGTCTGATTCTCAAGAAATTCTTCTTAAAAATGCTTTTTATTTCTTAAACTTGAACAAATCTAGCGTGTTACTGATGTCCCCTCTGAGCAACGTCATTTCAGTTGAATAAAGATATTATGACGTTTGGAAAATAAACCGAAATTCTTTCCCATTGTAACTTTGATTCTTGATATTATTCAAACCTCTCACTCATTTCTCTCTCTTTCTCCCTCGTTGCCTTGTTTTTTCTTAGAAACTCTATCACGCACGCACGCACGCACGCAAACTTGTGGTCATGAACGATTGAGAAAAAACGTATAGTCAAATGAATTCGCGCCATTTTCAATAAAGAAAAAGTATTCTGAACTCCTTTAAACGAAACTTTGTAACAGAATCAAAAGATCTGTTGGGGGACATGTTATTTGGTAGATAAGTTTGCCCCCCCCCAAAAAAAAATTTATGTTGGTTTGGTATATGTTTAGTAGTAAGTTGTTGGTGTTTATGTTTGGAAAAAAGGCAAAATAGACAAATGAAGTAATTGAATTAATGATATGAAAGACGTGTGAACGATATGAAACGGCGCGGATAAAAGGAACATTCAAAACAAGGCGGCATAAACAAAACAAATTTATATCACAACAATACACACAATGAAACATTTAAAACATTACTATGGATCTCTTACAGTTCGTGAAATAATCCTCTGTGTGTGTGTGTGTGTAACAAACACAACTAAAACTACAAAAGGACTAAATAACAAAAGTGTCCTATGCATGTTGACTACGTATTTCTACTGTTTGTTTCTTTCTGTAGTTCGACGAAATTTCAATTGTTTTTGAAGTTGAAAAAAATCTCACCGAAAAGGTGTAAGAATTAAGAGAATGGTTGCGTGACATATACATTTTTGTGGCGGTTGACGGCTGTTAGTTGAAATGAGAGAGTGATAGTATTCTCTCTGGAAGTCACACTGGAGAGAGTGTGTTGGCCCTGTAAGTGAAATGTGAAAAAGAGAAAGAGTGTTGGAAGACGAAGTATTTATAGAGAATACTTGTCATGGAGTAAGCTCCAAAAACGCGGAACGAAATTCAAATGAGGACGTAGTTTTAAGCAGTGACCACGTGGTTCTCCTGGCCAATGGTTTCCCGAGACTGAATGTTTACGTGCATCCGCCATCTTTGTTTCGGGAACAAGTGGCATAACGCCCATTCTGAATTATAGGAGTGTAAGTCCTATAGATCTTTGCCCCAAAATAACAGATGTCTTATGGAGAGTTAAAATAACTCGGTTGTTATAATAGTTATGAATGATTGTATGCTTACGTCTGTATATGTGCAAGATAATGAGTGTATTTGCATGTGTATGTATGTGTGTGCAGGCATGTGCATTAAAAGAGAGAGAGAGAGAGAGAGAGAGAGAGAGAGAGAGAGAGAGAGAGAGAGAGAGAGAGAGATTGGTTTTGGTTTGATTTTATGTCATTGATTGGTTTTTGGTTTGATTTTATGGCATTGTTAGTTATTTAATGCCAAATATTGTTTTCATATATATCAAATATATGATTTGTTGTCATATTTTGTAGATACACGCAGTTAAATGATCAAACAGTTCTATTTCAAACAATTCAATTTAGCATGAGTCGAACAAAGTTAAATGGTTCCGAGTATTGCAATAAATTGTTGCATTTTGACCTTTGATAGAGCCGGATTTCTGAGATAGGATGTTCCAGCAGTGTAAGTAGAAAGACAGATCACATGGGTTGACAAACGGAAGCAGATCACGTGAATCACAACCGGGACGGGTAGACGTTATGAAATTATATATACACACGTAACCATGGGCAGACGGTCAGTTGATCGGTCGGTCAGTCACGGAGAGTTACGGTCAGCCGCGCTGGGCGCCACCTGTGGCTGGCAGGAGGGAGATGAAGTGGTCCCAGCGTACCCTGGTTGAGAACCTTTCGTCAAAGAAGCAAAGACGTAAGGCAGTGATGGCGAATTAGCCATTTGAAAAAATCCAGTCCTAAACTTTAAAAAATCTATAAAGGTGCATTATCCATCCATTTTTAATTTATACATAGAACTGTATCACCAAAACGACCGTTGATTATTGACAATAGGCATGCTGTCTTATCAGAGTTTGTCTAACTTCAAAAATTGTTTATTAAAGAAGAAGCAAAAGAGGTTATTTAAAAAAGAAAGAAAGATTAAATATGAATAACTACTACCCCTGATAAAAATTAAGGAATTGGCATACTTATAGCAAATTCCCTTATTTTCTTATTCAGCAGTAAATAGACCAATAGCAAATATGATGCAAACAACTTTTATCAAAATTATGACAATAAACTTCGAATAGAGATTTGAAGAGACTGGCAGCATTTCTACTCTAAGCAAAAATTATGGAATTCGCACATTTAAGGGATGTTCACAAAGCTTTTTTTTTTTATTTAGCAGTAAATGGAATTAAAAACAAATATGATGCAAACAACTTTTATCAAAATTATGACAATCAACTTCGAATAGAGATTTGAAGAGATTGTGGCCGCATTTCTATGCCAAGCGAAAATTATGGAATTTGCACCCTTAAAGCATGTTCTCCCCTTTCTTATTTAACAGTAAAATAAACTAATAACGGATAAGACAAATATTTTTCCTATGATAACCGAACATTTTGGCTTCATAAAATATTCCTTAAACAAATTAGATTTAACTTTTCAAACTAATAATATATTTTTTCGAGCCAAGCATAGGAAAATACTATAGAATTATCTTGTAATTTTCATTCATAAAACAAATAACAGCAGAAGCCTAGATATACAAATCAGTCTATAGTTAAATAACAATTCTCCAAGACCTCAACAAGCAGTTAGGCCCAGTCGACTGGGGCTGTAGAATACACCAACTGCTTCTCTGCAGAGAGGTAAGACTCCCCCAATGAGTGTCCTGGATATGACACTAAACAATCTCTATGGTGAGACTTTAGTACTATTTGAGCTTTTGGGAATTCGGAGTACCCCATCATTGTCATTGCTCCCAGGTCAACTCTGACTCGGATTGGTAGCACCTGAAAGGGTCCTATCTATGGGTCAAATAGAACTAAACTGAATAATTACGGTAAACTGGATTGTTTGAAAAGAACAGTTTTACATTTAATTGTGTGTAAACAAAAAATGTTTACTTATGCTAAACTGAATTGTTTGAAGTAGATCTGTTTATATGTATAAAAAGGGATTTGGTATCAAATAACCTACAGTGGTTGATATGCCATAAAACCCAAACAAACCAAATCAACTAATCAACAAGCAGTTAGGTATTCCTAATTGAAAGGAAAGAGGGCCCCAACAAAAGAACTGTCATTCAAACAAGGGAAAGAATAATATAATTCATTCAAGAAGACAATCCACACTGGAGTGGAGCGAAAAAATCGTTGGTTATTCCCAGTTAGTGGTATACAAAATTTCGTGGAAATATAAAAGAAATGGGGTGGTTAAAAAAAAGAAAAAATACTGGTAGACTACGAAAGACAAAAGCGTTGAGATAGAAAACTAAAGGCAATTTGCTTTGAAAATAGAAAATGTACCACAAAACAAATGAAAAACTAACAGGTCGAGAGAGAAGCCAATGTCTGAGAGAGAACTGTGTAGAAAATACAGCTATGGCCAGTTGAATGAAAATAGGATTGTTCGCCCGTGTGTGTGTTTACATGTTTGTAAAGTCTATTGACTCAATGCGTCTATAGTTGGCCTAAGTAAGGAGGATAAAAAGTTAACTTTATTTACATACATGAGTATGCGTGTGTGTATATATAAGTGATGGACCGTAAGCATGAGACTTTTGTTTTCCTAAGTCCACACGTACGTTTTTTTTATGTTCTTTGGCGACAACGTGTCGCTTCTGGTAGTCGGCTAAAGAAAGTTGCAAAGTTTGCGCTTTGAGTCTTATGGCTTGGCTTTCTGCTGTCCGTCCTGGCCTCTCGTAGTGGAAAGTCTTTTGGTTGTGGAATTTGTTTAATTAATTAAATTCTTCGTTATTTATATTTTTTGGGGTCACTAAAGTGAATCAAAAATAGGATCTTGTGAGGTTTTATTGCGGCTCCTAAAATTCATTTCTTGACCAATCAGATTCGTATATTTACTTATTTATTTTGGAGCCTAAATATTTTTCTGTTAATTAGTTTCTGAGTCGGATTTTCTAGAATGTTCTTATTCTGTGTTTTTAGCTGATTGGTTGAAAAATATAAAAGTGTAACTTCAATGTTAATGTGATTTTGATCCGAAATTTCTAGAATGTTCTTATTCTGTGTTTTTGGAGTTGGTTATTTTAAGGCTAAAAAAATGTGTATTCTATAACTGTAAGAATTTAGCAGAATGAAATGTAATTTACATACAGAAAAGTTAAACGAAAACCGGTGCTAATACACAAACAGAAGAAAATGAGGTTAATGTGAACTAAAAAAATAATTATGGTAATAATCTACATAACCAACACGATGATGTTGGAAATTTTGTCTGGTGCTTTTCTAATGAAATATATAGAAATGACTGCCGGAAGAAAACAAGTAAATTTCCAAAGTCAATCCTGATATGGGTTTGCATATCATTAAAAGGACCTGAGGGGATTGCAATAATTCCGTCATCATTCAATGTACATGTGAACATTGAAATCCTAGATAATTATCTCATTCTATCGATAAAAAATTGGTTTATTGTTGATGAAGTAATTTTTCAGGACGAGAATGCATTTTGTTGCAGAGTAAAGAGGATTAAAGCTTTACTTCAGGAAAAAGAATATTACATCAATGATATGGCCAGCAAACTATCCGGATCTAAATTCAATTTATTGTAGAAATTTAAAAACGAATTGACAAATGAGAAGGTTTTAATCTAGTAAAGATGTATTAACTGCAATTTGAGAAATTTCGAGCCACCTAGAGAAAAAAATTTGCTTTAGATTCGTGTAATGCCTGAAAAAATTAATGTTGTCATAAAAGCTTGAAGAGGGGCAAGTAAGTATTGAGTCTATATTTTTTTGTCAATGAATTTCATAATTTTTCCCCAGTATTGGGCTATTCCATAATATTTTACTCTGTATGAGATGGAAGAAAAATTAAATTATTTAATTTAATTTGTTTAAGGTATATTAATTGAAGCCAGAATGTTCAGCAATAGAAAAAGATATTTTGCAGCTTTTCTGTTTTTAGTTTATTTACTGTTACACACACACACAAAAAAAAATAACGGTGAATATCCTATAAATATGATAATTCCATATTTTTACCAGGAGAAGGCGCCTCTTCTAATTTAAAAAGAAATTTTATTTTTTTTTTAAACCGCAGAGCTTAAAATTAGTAAAAAAGAAAAAAAGAAATGGAAAGGTATTTAAGTTTCATTAAGCTTTCATGACCATTAATCATCCATTCATAGAATCTAATTGTTGTTGACAGCGCCATGTTGTCTGCAAAAGATTTGACATTTTTTGCTATGTGTATATGTGTGAGTTTGTTTTACTTTTCATTAACGTACATTTGTAATGTACGTTCATTAAAACTTAAAAGTTGAATAAGTTTCTACTTTTTCTTTAAAACGGCACTTAGAGATTTATTTAATTGGATTTATTTTGAGAATTCGTCATTGTACACCAGCCTACTTTCCTATAACGTTGGCGCCATTATTGTATGACCGACCTCGAAAATTTGATTTAGCTGTTGGTCTTTCGCTTGATCCGAAAATAAGTTCAACAAGCCTTTACCCAGACAGTCATTGACTTTGTGGTAATAAAAATAAATAAATAGATAAAAATAATGATAAATTAAACTAGAATTAAAAAAAAAGCCTCACTCATTTTTCCTGGATCCCATTGAACATATCAAAGAATGAGAGTTCATATTTACCAACCCCTCCGCTCGGGCAGGATATGACACAAGGTCATTTTTTAAGCGGAGTTTAACAGGTTTGAATTCAGAGTTTTCCTTCTCCTAGACTAGTTGCCTCACCAAGGCTGAAGAACCTAGTCTGCCTTACTATTTACCCATAGCTGGAGGGAGAATATTTTGGATTCATACCTTTAGTGCTATGTGAAATACAATCAGTCTGGTCCAGGATTTGAACTCGTGTCGCCGTGTCCATATCCTGCGATGATAACCATTGCACAATGGGCACCTCCAAAGAATGAGAGTTAATTGTTCTTAATAGACATCAGTTTCGTTCAGTCAAGAGTTATGGTAAAAGATTTAGCTATCAAGTTTTTTTTTTCTTAACTCTTTTAGCAAGTAATTGAATTAAATCGTTTTGTGTAGCTCAAGTAATCGTCTTTTTTTTTCTTTTTAACTGGGTGCTCCTCTTTTACAACTCATTCAACGCTTAAATATTTTGCCCAGTCGTTTGGGGCAGTAGAACACACTGACTGCTTCTCTGTAGAGAGGTAAGACCCCCTCTTCAACGAGTTTCCTGGATACGACACGAAACAATCTGATGGTGAGGTTCAAGTAATGCTGAAGCTTTGGGGAATGCGGAGTACCCCTTCATTGCCATCGCTCCCAAGTTCACTATGACTCAGAGTGGTAGCACCTGAAAGGGTCCCATAGAACTAAACTGTGTACTTATACTAAACTGAATTGTTTGAAATGGAACTGTTTTGTCATTTAACTGAGTGTAAACAAAAAACTATACTTATACTAAACTGAATTGTTTGAAATAGAATTGATTATTTGTATAAAAATGGATTTGGCATTAAATAACCTATAATGGCTGATATGCTTTTAGTAAAAATATATCTTAAGTTTGGTTTGGTTTGGTTTTATAAACTTAGATATCTTTTTGCTAAAAGCTCAAATAATCTAAGAAACTTTCCATTGTTGATTGAGTCCAGTACATCTTCTGAATCTCTAATGATAAGGTTTCTTTCCGAAAGGAACATGATGTTAATAAGCTGCTCCAAAACTGTCTCTGCAGATAAAAAGCTGCTATCTTCATTTCCTATGGTCGATTCTTCGAGGAATCATTCTTAAAGCTGCATCCACTGGCTAAATCATATCTGATGAGAAGTACTAGATTCCTGATCCTTCGTTTTTTTTTTTGAAAATCCCTCCCATAAATTGGTACCACTATGAAATGGACTCGAATTTTTTCTAAGAGTTTACAATAAAAGCAAAACGCCTTAGATTCCTTAGAACACACAAGTCGAGACTGAGAAATAGTTTCTCTATTATTAATACTACGTTTGTAATAGTTGAAAATTGTCGCCTTGCTGTGTTATATGGAAAGTCTATGTCAATTCGCTGAGGTCAACGTTTGACTATGTCATATTGTTGTAAGTCAGATATTTGATCTTGATCACTTAGGACAGGAGGGGAGTGAGGCTAATGGCCGAACTGGTTCATTGTAGTTTTTTAGGTTATGAAAATTTGAACCCAGGTCTTACGGACCATTGGCGAACACTCTACCTACTAAACCGATGGGCAAATGAATAAATAAATGTATAAACCCATAGAAAAAAATGATTCACTGAAAATTCTCAGTTTTTCTCAGGAAAAAGGTACGCCTTATCTAAATATTGTTTAACATTAAAATAATGGAACATGTTTTGTTTTTTGTTTTTTGGTAAACTTCAATAATAACAAATTAATAATTCGATATTCTTCAAAATTATTTTTTCGTCCAAAACTTGATTAACTCAAAGATTTCATTAAATCATCTTTTGATAAATAAATAAATGAATGAATAAATAAATAAATAATTTATGCGGAAATTTCTTTCTTTATTCATTTATCAATTTGTTTATTTATTGTAATTAAAACAAACATTAATAGTTTGTTATTCTTTCAAATTCTAAAAAAATTCTTTTAAAACTTGATTAACTCCGGGATTTTATTAAAGTGATTATAAATAAGTAGAAAATATAATAACAAGAAAATGATTAAATTTATTGTAATTTTCAATGATTGCCAATTAATTATTAATTTCATCTTTCTTAAAATTCTTCATTCATTCTTTCAAAACATTTTTTTATTAAAGAGTATTTTTAAAGTACAGTGTTGCAAATCATGTGACCACTTCAATTGCCGGGTCACAGACTGCTCAGCCAGCAGGATCCTGTACTGGAGCATTACGGGTCGCCAGTTACGGCCAACAGGAAGTCTCGATGAGGGAGGCTTACCTCTTTGCAGAGGTGCATTCAGTGTATTCTACAGCCCTAGCTGATAGGGCGGGTGTCAGTTTGTTAATAGTACCCTTACTACTGAGCCTTCTTTTCTTTTTGTTGCTCTACTCTTTTTTTTTTTTCACTATTGAACTTTCTATTGTATATTCTAATAGTAATAACAACAAAAATCAACGAAAAGTTTTCCCTGTAAAATTATAAAATGATTTCATCGCATTTTTCTTTTCCTTTTTTGACGAACAAAAAAAATTCTTCAATATTTCAATTTAAAACTTATCAAAATAAAAAAAGCATTTCAGTAATCTTTTGGTTTTACTTTTTAAAGAATTTTTCCCCTTAAAGAAAAAACGAAAAACAAACATACAAAAAAACCCAACAAAAACAAAATGAAAAAACAAACAAAACAAAACAAAAATTGCCGTTGTTTTTTTTTTCACCAAAGTATATCACATATGAAAACATAAAAATGAACTTATTTCAGGCGTTGAACATGTTTTGTAAAATTGGTCTATGTTGTTGGCTTAACACAGTAAAATTTAATGAAGAGAAAAAGTAACGGAAAAAGTCAACAATTTTACATAGGAAAAAAGTAACAGGAAAAAAGTCACAATTCTTTTTAACACCACAAAAATAACTAATTTACTGTTTTGAAAACAAAAATAAAAAACAACAGCAACAACCCCCCCCCCCAAAAAAAACCAAAACAAAAACAAAACACAAAAGACACTCCCTATTAATATTTATTAAGTATCCGAGATCGCGATCATCCAAAAACATTTTTTTTTAAATTCATTTGTTTAATTTTTCAGAGAGGTTCAGTTCGCTTTATATATTCGTCCAATTTCGTATTTTACATGTTGATCAATTGATTATGTAAATCAAACTGAAAGTTTTATCAAAGATATCAATTGCGAAGGTTGTGGAACGTAGCATTTTTAGATTATTAGATATATATAATTTTTATGACAGTTTTAAAAACTGAAAGGGATAGAACAATTAGATAATTTTAAAATAAAAGAATGTATTAATAAGATTAAAACATTTTAAAAATTAATTTTTCAGCAATTTTTTCTTCACTATTGAACTTTCTATTGTATATTCTAATAGTAATAACAAAAAAAAAATCAATGAAAAGTTTTCCCTGGGAAAATTATAAAATGATTTCATCGCATTTTTTCTTTTCCTTTTTTTTTTTAATGTGAAGTTTAAAAAAAAAATTCAACTAATTAAAATTTCTAAGAATTAATCTTTATAGAAATGTGGATCTAAATGAAAATGTAATTTATTGAAATTGCATAGAGTTAGGTGAGGAGGTGGGTTTGAGAGGCTACAAATATTTCCGGTGATTTTTTATACAAAAACTATTTCATATATAAATTCACTTACCCCAAATTTCTGAAAATTTGATGGAAATTTGACAGTTAACAAATTTTTTTGGTCACTGTTTTATTGTGATATTTGTCCATTACTTTTTTTGCCTGTTAATTTTTTCCTTGTTTCTAAAATTTAGTTTACCCATTTGAGGTGGGAAAATTTTTTCTTTCTTTTACGAATATTACAAAGATTCACGCAACAAAATCGAATTTTTTAAAATAAAAAATATATAAAAATACCTTTTTTGTTTTTAATTGGTGTCGTAATTCCCAGAGAAAAAATTAGTCATGAATCTTTTTTAAAAAACGGATTAATAACACGTGTAACACTTTTTAAATGAATTACATTTTTTGTAAGAGAAAATGTTATTAGATTTACGCCATAAGAATATTCACCTTTCTAGAAATAAATCCAGGAGAAATTTAAATCGTATGTAAGTCGTAAATCTGTAATGAAACTAAAATTTTGAAATATGCTTTCCAGAATTAAGCAAACCCTTGAAAAAAAAGTACCACCCAGTTTAAAAATGAATAAATAGATAAATGAATAAATAAATAAATAAATGAAAAAGAAAAAAAGATGGGGTTTAGTGTTTACTCCTAAATTTTTAAATAACGCTTCGCTTTATTTTTGGAAACGATAACATTTTTCTTTTTTGAAGTGTACAACACGCGCATAAAATTGAATATAGATTGATAGATACAGATATTTTACGTTTTGGAATAGTCATAATCTCATAAAGCAGCGCTTCTTAAACTACCTGATGCGACTTACTTGCAGGATATTTTTCCAGTGTGCAACGGACCAATACCATATTTGAGTCATATCATTATTTGATTTAGGATCAAGTTGCACTGCACGTGAAAAATATTATTAAACAATACAGAAAGATTTAATGCGTTTTCATTTTTACATATCATGTTTTATATATTATGATGTGAAGCTGGAATCTCGTCACGTATCGGCAGTCGATGACTTGCGTACCAGCACCGGTCCATGTAATACCGCTTTGACTTGCGATACCATAACTATTTGAACGCTTGTTGTTTTGATCTCTGCGTTTCCTGTAGCATGTTGTTTCTGGTTACTGGTTACTGGTCACTGAATAGTTGTAAAAGTTTTGACTTGTAGATGTTTAAAATTTTGGCCTTTTTGAAGATTATATACTATGTATAATATAGTACCCCTTGCAGTATAATGGTTACTGTCTTACGAAATGGACACAATAACCCGAGTTCAAATCCTGGACGAGGCTGTTTACATTTCACATAGTACTAATATTCTTGGGAAAGGTATGAATCCAATTATTTTCCCTCCAGCTGTGGGTAAATAGTAGAACAGACTAGTCTCTTTAACTTCGGTATGACAACCGGTCAAGGAAAAGGAAGACTGTATTCAAATCTGTTAAACTCTGCATACAAACTGACCTTGTGTCTCATCCAGCTCATACAGTAGGGTTGGGTAAATATATAGTATATATAATGAACCCTATCGTGATATAGCAAGTTCTTCAAGCTGAACAATTCGCTAGGGTAGTACTTTTGATTTACATAAAGTGCCCGGCTACTTTTGTCTTAGTGCTAGACTAAGTTAAAACCTATAAATGATTGGAGGTTTAATTGACTGAAAACACACACACACACATATATATATATATTATATATGTGGAGAGAGGAATCAATGTTTTATAGAAATTTATTCTCTTTTCTGTCTCCCCCCCCCTAATGACCAGACATTTATTTCTATTGTAATTTTACTTTTCGTGACAATACAAAATGATTTTTAATTATTAAAAGAATTAATAAATTTGTGTAATTTTCGTAATTTTAATCTTGGTGGCAATATGCGATATTTTTTTTTTCGCCAATGATAAAAGCGTCGTATCTGTCCTTTAAGAAACGAGATCCTAAAGACATCTATTTTTGCATTTTCTTATGTCATATTAACTAATCAATCCTGAATTGATCAACCTGTTTGGATAATGAAAGTTCGCCTTCAAAGAAGAGAGAGAGAGAGAGAGAGAGAGAGAGAGGAGCAACCCCCCCCCCAACAACAACAACAACAAAGAACAAGAAATAAACTCGTTTCCTCTATACATAAACAAAAAAAAGAAGAGATTAGATTATACTGTATGGATTATTTTGATCGAAATTTTTTTCGCAGAATTTCCTATTTACTAATTAGATTAAACTTTGATCAAGATCCTCAGCTTACACTGTGAGAATTGCCTCGCATTCATGACCAGGGTGGCAAAAAACAAATGAATAAATAAATGAATAAATAAATAAATGAATAAATAAAATCTTAAAAAAAAAAGAAAGAAACAAACAAAAAACACGTCCCAAGGAAATGTTTAAATTAAAACCTTCATTTGCAAAATGTCAATGATTGAAAGTGTAAAAGCCTTTTCTTAGCAGATTGGGACAGTAAGTACACACCCACTCTCTATCACCACCACCACCTCCATCATCAACAACAACAACATCATTGTCATCTTCGGTCTTAACTGTTCTGCTTTACCATTAACCAATGTCGTTGTTACTGGCTTTGTCTTGTTATCTTTCTCATATCGATTCTGGCTCTAATCCGTTAAAAGGCTTTTTACAAGCAACACCCAAATATGCGACATGATTGAAGGCGGAACTGATGATCCTTAGGCACGACTGAATTAGAATGAGAACGGAGAAGATCCGATGAGAAATCCGCAGAGGGCAGCGAAAGAAAAATCGCGGAAATGGATAGCCGAATTGGCAGGCACACCAGACTGATAGATGGGTATGGATTGAGATAAACAGGCAGACAGATAGGAAGAGCACTGGGATATATATATATATATATATATATATATATATATATATAGAGAGAGAGAGATGAACAGAGATAGATTGACTGACACAGATATGAACATTCTCTCCATCACGCACACACACACATATATATATATATATATATATATATATATATGTGTGTGTGTGCACGCGCTTGTTTTGTGTACAAATAAAGAAGTAAATATATCTAAAATTAAATAAACGTCTCTATTCCCCCCCTCTCTCTCTATCTCTCTATATATATAATGAAAGAGAAATAACACGTAAAATCTATGTAGGAGTGGTGTACTTTTTTAAGTATTGCAGATTTTAACTTAATGATTTTAAGAAATCAATCTTTAATTAGCTGACATAGGAGAATGTTTGAAAAATGATCCTTTTTAAGATTCGAACATTGACCAATGGTTTTCTTGGTGAACTATGATAATTTACAAATCTGATTTTCTGAAGTATTACTTGAATGGGTAATTAAATCCAATTATTTATGATAGATTTCAAACCTGTATCAAAGTCACCTAATTCAAGTGCGTCCAATAAGCTACTGTAAACTATAAACTGATAGATCTAAAGAAAAAAGTGTGACCGGAAGAGTCGACGTTGAGAGGGTTGTATCTTTCCTAACGTAGTGTTCGGTGTGTTTTAAATCAGAAAAAAAAAATTCAACAAGCTGGTTTATTTTTATTCTGTTGAAAGTTTAGAGTAGCACAGTCTTCCTATCACTATTTATTCTTTTCAGCTTTGTGTCGTACAAGTTCCACTAAGGAAAAAAATTGTAAATATGTAGACATGAGGAAAGAAATCGAGGTAATAATAGGGGTTTAGAGAGAGAGAGAGAGAGAGAGAGAGAGAGAGAGAGAGAGAGAGAGATGTGAATATAATCAAAATCAATTTTGCTAATCTTTAATGACTTGAATGCAGATCAACATAAAAAAAAAGATTGAAGAAGAGAATCATTAGCAAAATAAAATAAAAAAACAAAACAACCCCACCTAAAAAAAAAAAAAAACGAAAGTCAAACAAACAAACAAACAAACAAGCAAATAAAAAAAAGAACAAGAAAAGAAAAGAAAACCCACGAAGAGTGAAAAAGCATAAATTCTGATCACGGCCTTCTCTTTTTTTGTTTTGATTTTTTTTTTTTAGTGGTTAATCAATTCTATCGACATCGGCCATAACACATTGACACCAATCTCAGTAGAGGGCGCTCTAAGCCAGTGAAATCCATTGGTGGATCAATCACTGAAAGCTAGTCACGTGACTCGGCGAAAAATGATCGCTTTTTCGCTCGGTTTGTGCAGCCTGACGTTCCAGTTTTAGTGAATGGCGAGAGCGTGATGCAGCAAAAACCTATCCAGGCAACCGGACAGCAGCATTGGACGAAGAAAGGGAGGAGGTAATGAAAACGAAATAGCGCATGTGTAGTGTGTGTATGTGTGTATGAGAGAGAGAGAGAGAGAGAGAGAGAGAAAGAGAGAGGAAAAGGATGAAAATAAAGATCTTCAAATATATATATATATGAGAGAGAGAGAGAGAGAGAGAGAGGGCATGATTTTAATGGTTAACTTTAAGAATGAACTATTCAAAGTGAACGTTAGACACTTTTTCCTCACCCAAGTGTTGTGATTAGCATGCAAATACAGATGCAAGTGCACGCTTCATTCAAACAGCACATACACATACTTTTTTCCGACCACAACGAAAACTAGACAAATTATTTCCAAACACAGGCATAATTACCCCCACAAATATACCCTTAGATAAAGACTATATTGCCACCATATTATAACTAATCGGTTTGTATATATGGGACTCTGTGTCAGAATTGGGTAATATTTGTATTACACGCCCACAAACACGTAAATGTAACTTACACGGGCAGAAATGCATCTTAATAAAGATATGTTCAGCGTAGAGAAAGGATTAGCACGCTAGTTTTGTGAGTCATCCCAAGTGAGTTCGATCCTCACTGAGTACCTGGTTATTGGGGTTTGTAAAAACAAGTAAGATCCAATAAATATCTATAACAGCAATATGCATTTATTAATCTCTCTGCGCGCGCAGGATGCGACTGCGGAGGAATAGGATTTCCAGAGGTTCCGCAAAAATTAAAAATTTAGGTGTTAGTTCCACAATAATACAACAATTTCTACAAACAACGTAGACACAAGAAATTTGACAAAAACACAAGAACATTAAAGAAAAACAACTTTGTTTTCTATCGACAATGGTAATGATTATACGAAAGGTGTTCATATGTGTGTGTGCGTGTAAAACACGTATATTGTCAGTTAAATTGAGTGTGTGTATATGCGTGAGTATGTCCAAACTAAAAAGAGAAGACAGGCTTGTACTTACATACACATGCATGCGTGTGTATATGCGTGTGTCCTGGTATGTATGAGCTTTTCGACCAACTCTCTTAACCGTCGTGTATATTAGCAGGTGATCTGGCGTCAATCTATCGCGCCGTGATGTGCCTATCTGCTGATCTGTTGGTCACTCTCCGCTTTGAACTAAAAAACTTCAATATTTATACTTTGGGTAAAATAAAAGTGGATCAAAGTAAAATATTTTAAGTTTATTACAGGTCAAATAAAGTTCAAATGAGCGGACGTCGGCGAAAACACAACCCGTGACCTGTCTTAATCTATCAGAATCATAGAAATTACTTATTTATTTTGGAACCTAACTATTTTTGTTTCAGAGATAAATTTGTCAACAGGTAAGTTTTTTGATCTGTTTTTTTTCTTGAATATTCTATTCTATGTGTTCTTTATTGATTGGTTTAAAAATATAAATTCTAGTGAGATTTTGATCCTTTTTTTCTGAAATATTCCTATCTACGTGTTCTTAGTTGATTTATCTAAAACTAAAGAAATGTGTATCCGATATGGCACAAGGTCAGTTTTTAAGCGGAGTTTTCCTTTACCTAGACTGGTTGCCTTACCAAGGTTTAAGAGTTCAGTCTGACCTACCATTTACCGACAATTTGGAGGGAGAATACCTTTTCCAAGGGTATTGGCACTATGTGGCAAGCAATCTCGTCCAGGATTTGAAGTTGGGTCACCTGTATATTTCCTATGACGATAAGCGTTACACCAGGAGCGCCTCCTATTCTAGTAATATAGGAATGCTTTTAGATCAAGTAAAGTTGGGATATGCATTTCTATTTTTTTAATCCCCAGTTAACCTAATCTTGAAACTGTAGAAAACCTCAAAGTATTTCCACAGTTCCTTTTAAATTTCCCAATTTCATCCACTTTTGAAACATTACCATTAAGATGCAATTAAGGGGTGTAAGTTATCACCTGACTGAATTATTTCTCTGAGAACATTGTTTTGGCTCTCGTGTTCGATGGTGGTATTTTTCAGAATTTTTTAAAATTAACAAATCGTGTTTCGATTTCTAGATATGTGTGAATCAGTTTGCCCAAGCAGTCTTCTGGTAACACTTCCAATAAACACAGATTCATACAACAGAAAGATAAAGTCGAATCGAATCCAACAACTTTCAGAAAGCCCATGACTATAGCTGCTGCGTTATCGAATATACAATTACTGAATAGTAAATCGATCGACTACGTTCGTGGCAAAGTCAAATGTTGTTTCCTGCTGTGAATTGATTTGTAACGACCATAGGAAGCTGCAGACATTAGGCACGAACGGAAAACACGTAAACGTGAAATCACGTTATTCCGTTTTTTGAAAATCGTGACAAGAATTAATCATCCTTTTATTTTGGGTTCGAGAACAACATAAACAAGTGTCAATTCATGATACATATTCGCACATACATATACAGATTCACCCTTTTGTTGTTGTGAACATTCAAGAAACACGTGTTAATTTCTTTGAATTGGGCTATGCAACAACAATAACGGGCTCATGTCAAAGTTCATTATGAGACTAACGACTTACGCAGACAGAGCTGGCTGTTATGGGAGACTGCTCACTCACCTGCTGTCTGCTCTGTCAACCATCGTGACATACAAGTAACGAGATTTTTTTTTATCAAGATAGTTGTTGATGGAAGAAGGTACAAGTACGAGTATGTACGGAAAATAGTATTGGCGAATTGAGTTCGAAATTTGATTATGTCCTTTGTAAAGGCACGAATCCATCGTCGGAAGATGTGAAATACAGGTATACCTCGAGTTACGTCGTTTCGAGTTAAGTCGTTTCAAGTTGTTCTCGATTATACGTCGTTTGTCAAAAAAGAAAAGAATATGGAAAAATAAACATCAAGTTTAAGTCGTTTTATTCCACTTTACTTCTGTCCACCACAAATATTGAAGTCGTAATATCACTAGAAAAGCGTTAAAAGCACATAAAATCAAGTTACAGTAAAAAAAAAACGAATAAAAGTATGTATAATCATTTTAAAATACGTACATTTACGTCCGCGATATCAATAAACAAATTGAATGGAAATTTTGTTAAATTCAATATAAATTAATTTATCTTCTACAATCGCGAAATAGTTTTAATAACTGTATTTGTTATTTAACCTTACAAAATCATTTTGTTTTATAATGTCTTTGAGCAAACCTCATTAACAAATAAAAAGTCTGCGATATACTGTAAAGACCGCCAAATAGTAAACATCGACATTTACAAGTATGTACGTAAGTCTATTCGTAAATTTAGATTACTTTTTTCTGTACTACATTAAAAAATATTTGTAAGCTTAAAATAGATTCTTATTGACCATATATGATTAAAAATGGATTTATAAATAAAATACAGAACTGGGAATGTTTCGTTGTGGTTTAGTAAATTCGGAGACAAGAAAATTCGACTTAGGCCGTTTTTCGACTTAAGTCGCCTCTCCTAGAACGGATTACATACGTAAGGTGAAGTATACCTGTGTTAAACCTTAATGCAGATAATAAACCTATGAAAAGGGGTTTCTCACAAATGATTGATATCATGTCCCAAAACAATAAAGATTATATAACCCAGTTTATATCATATCCAGAAAGAGTAAAGTTCCAAACAGGTAATTCCAAATAAAAAAAACAATATCGACTAGATGTTCTTTCCGTGCAGAAAACGCCGCATTAAATGGTGTCCATGAGTTAGGTTTTTATGATTACCAGAAGATTATTTTTCCCCAGAATGCACCATCGATGAGGAATTTGCTTATGGCTTATACCAAAACAATAATCCAACACCCACCCCTCTTTGTATTCTATTCTATTGACAGATATCTTTGACAAAAATTTATTTAGAATTTTTTTAAATTTATAATTTTTAATTTAATTCTACTCGATTGTTTTTGTTTTTTAAAATTTACCGGTATCTAAGATTATTTAAATTTTGAAAGTTATTTGATGATATTGGATAGTTTGTTCATCGTTTTAATCTGATAGATTTTAAATTTATTTTTTTTATATATATATTTTTTAAGAATCCGGTCGTATATTTTATTTCAATTTATTCAGATGTTTAGTTGTTTAAAATTTAACGGTATCTACGTTTATTTAAATTCTTGAAAATTATCAGATATTGGATAATTTAAAAATCGTTTTAACCAGTTTAATTTTATATTTATTCAAAAAATTAAAAAAAGATTTTCTAAAATATTTAAAAAAAAATAAAATTCCGTAGTATTATCATAATTCTATTTATGTTTTTATTTTTGCTTTAACCAAATGTTTAATTGTTTAAATTTTACCGATATCCATGTTTAATTAGATTTTTTGAAAGTTATCAGGTGATATTGGATACTTTATCCATCGTTTTTATCAGTTAATAATACATCCATTAGTCAAGTAACATACATATATTTATTTATATTTAGGCTAATAATCAAGTTATCTAATTTTTTAAGTGAGGTGAATCTTTTGATAGTTTGCTCCCCTTGTTTTTGTTTCTACTTTAAAAAAGATTACTAAATCTAAAAATTAATTTAGAAACTAAAAAAAGTTAATTTAGAAACTAAATCGAAATTCTTAGTGTCTTTGTATCATATTTATGTGTAATTATTTGATAAAACATATTAATATAGAAATTTAAAATTTCTTATTGTTAAGAATCATAATTAGTCTTTATAAATAAAATGAAATTGTTGATATTTCAACCACTATTAATCTATATTTTTTCTTAAAAATCTAGTGGTTAAAGATTAAATTTATTTGGGAATACATTTCAGTCTTAATTCTACATATAAATTGCTCTAGGGTAAACATTAATAGTAATATAATTTACATTATTAACCTCTAAGGGGTACCTGATTTGTGAATAAAAAAATTAACAAAAACCTTATAATTAAAAAAATCCTTTTCAACTCATAGTGTTTTAGTATAAATATATGTGATTTAATCAAAATACTATTCTCGTTTAAACATATGATCTATAATTACAACTAGATCATTAAAAGTCAAAGTAAGGAGTAAACTATTTGTTACAGAGGATTTTTTCAAAATTTTCCAATTTATTATTGGGGTTAACCCTTGGTCTTTTAGTTTACAGTAATATTTTATTAAAGCAGTTTTGTTCCTAAGCAATAGTTATTAAAAGATTGTTTATGGCTATAATATCGGGACTTTCTGTTTAGTGATGAGATCTCAATATAAGACAAAATTACTTCTACCCTCTTTAGGGGAAATATTGGCCTGGTAAACTACATTCTCAATGTTACAGTTTCCTTCTAAGGGGAACTCTTCCTTAATTCTACAATTACACTGTTTTTTTTGTTTCTTTACTTTCCCGGTATAAGTTGGCCAGTATTCTTTTTTATTATGATTGTATGTTATTTTTGACATATTGTTGGTGCATTAATTGCTGATTTTCAAGGTATTTGTTTAAAAGATTTTATTTAGGGGGTTAGTTTACCATATTCCTAAATAAAAACCGGTCCATGTCGGTGATCAAGCATATATACATCTAAGTTAGGATGGCGTACACACAGAGTCAACAGCGTTTAGTGACTATTTATGGAATCCTAACGACAGTACCACAAGTCTGTGTGCGTATATATATATATATATATATATATATATATATATACGGGATCTGTGTGTGCGTGTGCAGGAGGAGAAGAGTTATGTTAATTATCAGCAGAGAACAGAAAATAAGATCTGTAAGTCCAATTTAAATTGTGGATTAGGTTGTTCCTCTGGAAAAGGCATAAACCTAGTTCTCCCTGTAGGTAGTTTCATTGACATATATACTGACATATCAAATCATTGATAGAGGTAGTGACAAAAAATCTGTTACTTGCTTTGCCAACCTTGACGGAAACGAATAAGATTAGTGTGAAGCGAACTCAAATTACCACTGCCAGAATGGAAACTTGTTCACTGATTCAGTTGTCCTGAATCCCGAGTTCGACTATAAAAGACACGTTTCAGTCGAGATGGGCAAAGATATCACAAATAGAACGGCTAGTCACGCATATTTGTTTTTAAAGTTTTCACGTATTTGAAAGGGAAGCACCGGCGGTCAAATAAAGGTGCGACTCACGTTGTGTATATAAACAGATTAACTGATCGAAGTCTTCCGCGTTTTATTATTTAAAAAATGAAATTACTCTCCGGCTCTCTAGGACCAACATTTTTAATCTACCCGCGTGCTTGTACCCGTATACCAGGGTATCACTTGCACTCACAAATTTATAGTAATCTAAACAGCTTTTAATGAGACTGCCCGCACAAGTTGGACTAAAAAAAGTGGGGGGGGTCTATGTGATGGCGTAAGAAATAATCGCCCTCATCTCTGAATCTGTCCATAAATTAAATACCAGAGAGAGAGAGAGAGAGAGAGAGAGAGAGAGAGAGAGAGAGAGACTCGTAAATGCCCACACTATCTCTCCCTTTCTTTCTCTCTTACACATATGCGCGCACACATGTATTTGTATTGGTGTGCAAATTAAGTATCTCGGAGGAATTTATGTGTGAACGCATTTATTAGGGTTATGCAGTGGTTTACATTTGTTTTAATGTACATAGGTCTTGTCTTTTTGTACGCATTTGGGTACATAAATTATATATATATATATATATATATTAAAATAAGAACAGTAAAAAATTGTGGCAGTTAAAGTATGTATAAAAGCACAAAGACAAAGACGTAATAAGAATAAAAGATATTGAAATATTGAAAAGATATTGAAATATTAATTCACAATTGCTTACACTGTTACTTAAAGTTTCACGTAGAGGAGACCATGGTCATCTGCCTGTCTGATGAAACTTCAATTATAGATATATCTTTGATAATGATTTGTGTTTTTTATCGATCAGATGAATCATAAAACAAGGGAGAATAATTTTCTCCATCATTCATAAAGTTTAAAACTGTTTTGTTTTAGTTTGAAGTGGGAAAAACTTTTCATAATCCAGTTCAATCTTTAAAACTTTGGACCTCGTGCTTCTAAAATCGTAAACATTCTGCGTGCTTAAGGAGGTGGTCTAAACAAAAGTATAAAAACCAAGATTAGTTTCTATGAGTTTACATGATTGATATTTGTCTGGAGAAAACCGTCTTTCCGTTTCGACAAACTAATTAATTACTTCTCTAAATTAATCTCTAGCTCGTTTGATATGAAGCCAGTTAAATGTCACAATGAATTTCATTTTCATACTGATTCAATTTTTCAAATGACACCATCTTTGTGAATAAACAAATATATCTGTCTTTGTTCACGTTTTCTTTGCTTAATTATGTGACGAAAGAAGCTATCTTAGCGAACCACCTTTGTTTCTGGTGACAGATTTTCCAGGCCCCAACTCAAAATGATCTACGATCGTTTTGGCTGTTTTAACGACCGACCAATTAAGGCAGACGCTTCTTAACTCGAAAACTTTATTGCCGTTGCCGATGGCCTGTCAGTTCGTCTGCTTGAGGCCGCTGTTTACAGATAAGGTTAATTGGGACAAAAGTGGCCCCACTTAGGGTAATAATAGCAATTAGAGTTGCAAGATGGCTGCTCCGATTTGGGCTGGTCAGTTGCGCCATGAGAAAAATACAGTTTCAGAATGAGGCATCAGAGCTATTCATTTCTATGGGGTCTCTTCATTTCTGAGGCATTGGGAGCAATCATTTTCAGGGATGCAAAGAGATTAGAAAGAATAGAAAGAAAAACAATCTAGTTTTCTAAAAGCTTTTTTTTGTTGTTGTTTGTTTTTACTCTCCATCATTCGATAACTCTTTTACTTTTATTTACTTCTTCTTTTTCTTCTATTCTTTTTTTCTTTCTGTTTGTTCTTCTTCTTTTCTTTCGTCTTCTTCCTCTTAGTTCCCTTATCTCCCACTTCTGTTTATTTTTCTCCTCCTACTTATCTCTTTTTCTCTCCTTTCTTCCCCCCCCCAGTCCTCTCTATTTTTCTTCTTTATCCGCCACAAAATATCACCTGCAACTGACGTCACTATTTTCGTAATTTGCTTTCATAAAGGCAAAAACCCGTACCGCCATTTTTTCAAGCTTTGTTATTATCTTTTAAACAACTCGGATTCTTTTTTCTGTCAGAAATTCTCAATTTGTGCATTTGATGGCCAATCAGTGATTTAAAAAATCTGTAGGTGTTTTAATTTTTCAGGTTTTATGTCCACAAGTTGTCAGTGATAAATGGCAGTTTCTCGTTAGGCAAATGAACATTCAACTTTTTGAATTTAAAGGCGACGTGAGTATTTGGGTTTCAACAAACATTTTCAAGGGAAAATTCATTGACGGCCATTTTAGTTTTATTGATAAAACATAAGAATCAGAAAATGTTTACTGACTTAAAAAGCACACCCCTCTACCCCAGCAAATCTCCACGCGCATGCGTCCACACACACACACACAGAGAGAGAGAGAGAGAGAGAGAGAGAGAGAGAGAGAGAGAGAGAGAGAGATTCATGTTTTTCCGCTGTTATCTATAAAACCGGTTTTGATTGAATCCATCTGTGGATTTGTTTGTGATGAAATCCAAAATGGGATCATTTAAGTTTAAGTAAGATGGATTATTGCAAAGTCTAAGATCAAAGGAAAGTTTTTAAGTTTAATCCCTGGACATTGGGACAAATTGGAACATTTACTTTTGCTTTCGATTCTTATTGGAAATGACTTTTGATAAAATCAAAATAAACAGTACGCATTTTGCTGCCAATGTTTGACTCTCTTCACTTTTTATTCAGCTGAACCCCTTTATCCCCCCCACCTCGCAGCTATCGATTAAATAGTACCCCTATCGACCTTGTACAAATATGGGTTTGGTATTAAATTACACACGAAGATTAATCTACCATTAAACAAACTAAACCAAACGTAATACCCTTAGGAAAGGCATGAACCTTTTATCCATCCAGCTATGGGTTAAATAGTACGATTACTGTTCTTCTAGAAGGATTGATTTTGCATTAAATAAAACACAAAGGTTGATATGCCATTGAAAAAACAAACAATCAAAAAACAAAAACAAAAAAAAAAATAAGCCAAACCAAACCAAACCAAACTAAACCAAACCAAATCAAACCTTATTTAGCATTATTTCATAATTGTTGTGGAGGTGCCCGTGGTGTAATTGTTATTGTCGTAGGAATGGGACACGGCGACACGAGTTCAAATCCTGAACGAGACTGATGGCATTTCACATAGCACTAATACCCTTGGGAAAGGTATGAATCCAATTATTCTCCCTCCAGCTATGGGTAAATAGCAGGGCAGACTGAGTTCTTCAGCCTTGGTGAGGCAACTAGTCTAGGAGAAGGAAAACTCTGAATTCGAACCTGTTAAACTCCGCTTAAAAAGTGACCTTGTGTTATATCCTGCCCGAGTGGAGGGGTTGGTAAATATGATTATTTCATAATTGTTTTAATCCTTTATTGCATTGAAAAAAAAAATGAAAATATAGGTGCTGATTCTATTGAAATTTGACAAAGGTGCAAAAACTTCTGCTGTTTTTGCTTGATGGAGACAACAACCAATCGACGTGTAATACAAATTTGAACAGGGTAGACCGTCTGCAAAAAAATAAACAAACCAAAAACAAATACACCCCCCCTAAAAAAAACAACAAAAAACAAAAAACAAAACAAAAACAACAAACAAACAAACAAACAGTAAGGTAAAACAAAAAAACTTTTATTTTGAAAATTTTTTTTCTGAGAGAATTTGAGTTTCGGATATTAAATAATTACAAAGTTTTTGTTTGTATTTTCGTAATTTGTTGTAATCGTACTCATTTAGGCATTCAATTAATTTCAAGAGAGTACAAATTTTGAAATAAATGTGTGAGTATGATATTGAATTGTCGATAATTTAGGAAAGAATCATTAATAATTCAAGTAGTTTATCGACAATTGAATTTCTTTGTGTTGTTGCGGTTATTTTCATAAATTTTCAGCCGATCCATTCTGCAACCTTTGTAAGGAAATCTATGAAAATGATTTGATTTGGTTAGGTTGGGTTTTATGGCATATCAGTTATTGTCGGCAATTTAATGCCAAATCCTCTTTATACATATATATGCTTTGTAAACGCCTAGTTTGTAGATAACATTTTAAAACGAACCAGAGCTCATTTGTTTGCATACAGTTAAATGGTTAAACATATGATTTGTTTGTCAATAGTTTGTTGGTAATCTTATTTCTAAATGAGTCATAAAAGGATTAACTTTTATAAAAAAAAAGAATCCTTTCACGGAAAATAAAACAGCACTTGAAAAAAAAGGTAAAAATAAAAAGACAAACGTGCCTCGTGCATAAAAATAAAAAAAGGGTTTAGAAAGCTTTGAAGAAAAACACTAGTTGCTAAAATTAATTGCTATTTTAGCGACCAGTCAAAAAAACTGAATCGTGTAACAATGATACAAATTGTTTTGAAAAAACACTGGGTCACTCATGAATTACAAGGAACTGAACGAACAAAAGAGCTGGTACTTACAACTAAAAAAAAAGGAGTTGTTGTATGAATGGAAAAAAAAGATTCGGAAGTGTCTCTTAGGCGAAAAACATCTCTTAGGAAACCTGTTTACTTTAATGCAGACACATAGGAGCTCATTCAGCAATTCTGTCAGCACTTGTATAGGACAGCAAATTCAATTGTTCACCTCATGCTCTGAGCAAAGACAGCACAAATTCACATATATAAGCAACAGTATAATTAATCAGGAAGAATACAGCACAGTAGGGAAGTTCTGGGACATCTCGTGGTTAGAGTCGATATAGCACAAATTCACAGATATAGGTAACAGCATATTTCTCTGGGTGAGTTCCAGCACAGCAGCAAAATTCTCAGAGGGATTTACTCCCTATTCACTATTTTCCCTTAACTGTAGGGAACAGCAATGCTTAAAAACTGGTACATCCTGCGAAAATTCACTGGACTACTAACTTCACGTCTTGATTGCTTCGTGGCTTCAAAAAATCCCGTCATTCCCTTCCGGCGGTAACAACCATAAAAGTCCCTTCTAACATTACAATAAAATAATTCCAACAGTCAGAGCTAATTTGTTTAAACACAATTATTACTATTGTTTGCACTTAGTAAAATTGTTCCAAGTATTCTAACACAAATAGTTCTATTTAGTGTTAATCGTTTGTTTATACTCACTTGAATGGTTTCAAATATTGTTACGTAACACTAACCACTCAATTTAGGCATATTGTTAAAGAGTTTCAAGTATTCCTAATCAACACTAGTTTAACACCATTCATTCATTAGCACACAGTTAAATTGTTATAAGTATGGCTATGTATCATGAATTATTCAATTAAACATCTGACCTTTGTTTACACTCAGTTAAAGGATCAAACAGTTCTATTTCTAACAATTTGATTAAACGTTAGTTATATGTTAGCACACAGTTTAAATGTCAAACAGTCCTATTTGACCCATAGATAGGACCCTATCAGATGCTACCACTTCGGGCCAGAGTGGATCTGTGAGCAATGGTAATGAAAAGTACTCTGCATTTCCCAAAGCCCCAGCATTACTGGAGTCTCAGATTGTTTAATGTTATATCCAGGACACTCGTTGTTGGGGAGACTTACCCTTCTGTAGAAATGTAGTCGGTGTATTGTACAGCCCCGGCCGACTGGGCTGCTATGGAAATGAGTGCTATATATATATATATATATATATATATATATATATATATATATATATATATATATATATTCCGAAGCTTGTATTTTCACTAATTTTGCTAATTTTACAAAAATTTTTCTTTCTCACTGAAAATTGGTGTTTTCTTTTCACAGCCCAAGAATGTCTAAGAAAAAAAGTGCTTAGAAATAAAATTTTAATATTTGCGTTATTTTATCATGTTTGGTTAGTCTGATACAAAGCTAAAAACAAGAAATTAGAGTATTACACACACACACACACACACACACACACACACTAGCTCAGTTAGCAGGGGCTGTAGAATACACAGACTACCATCTCTGCCGAGGGGTAAGACTCCTCTCCACAACGAGAGTTGTGGCGGATATGATATTAAACAATCTGATAGCGAGGCTCCTGCCTTGGAGATTTAGGGAATGTGGAGTATTTCTTCTGTGACGTGGCATAAAATATTTATCCTAAGACGTGAGTTTATTTTTCGCATGTGTGAAGTCGGGGCAGTCTGGCATTTGATCCCTCGCAAAAAAAGTCTGAGTTAAGATTCCCTTTTTGGGCGTAGGGAAACTGGCAGATAATGTGGGGGGTTAACTTGGGGCTAGACTGACCGCCGCTGCCAAGGGGTTTCCATTTTTCAGGTTACACACACCCACCAGACCACTTCGTCTTCCTACCACTAGGATAATGGAAGATATGGGCCTCTAGGTTTAGATATAATATAATTATTTATCGTAGTCGACAATTCCAGTTTCCCGTGTAATATTTTTAAAGGCGAATAAGACATTTAGCGAGAATAAATTGAGGCGAAATGAAGCTGAAAAGGAACATGCAAAAGAAGGCAACTCGATCGGCAAGCAACACAACGAATAAGTTTCGACACGAGAGGACATTTAAATATATAACAAGGTTTTTAATACGTGCGGACACAAGCAAATTTAAGGTGCCGGCTATATTACCAGCAGACAATATCAAATACAAATAAATGTCTCTCTTTCGTTTTCTTTTCTCTCCTTTCTGTCTTTTCTCTTGAACCTCGAGAAGGTAGCAAAGTCCATTTAGATGTTTAGAGTTCCTGAAATGAATCTTTTCATTCTATTTCTATTCTTTTCTTCATGCATATAATTATTCATGCTTCTTTCTTTAAATTGAGAGGGAGAGCATACAATTGCAATACGTAGGAAGAGTGGAGGGAGAAAACGGTTTTAAGGTTTACTTAGCTTTTTCGACGGGTTTCTTCGCAGAGTAAGTTCTTTAACGGGCTAGCGGGATTCTGTGGAGCTCGACTTGAAGGCATCTGCTATCTCCTGTCCAAGAGCTCTATTTCGCTTCTTCGCCCAGAGTTTTGGCGACAGTTTCAACACATCTTGTCATGCCAACTGCTGTCCTAAAAACTGAATTCTTTATCCTATTTCCGCTGACGAAATAGGTTCTACTTCCGGCTTTAGAGTTCTGGCCAATCATTCGGCCTCTTTCTTCGTCTTCTTTACCCTGTCAGGCGATTCATTCGGACTACTATCTCTATCCACCCGGGTGAGGTTATGGAGTACAGATAGCTTGACCTACATTCTAATTTCCTCTTTTGACGGTCAACCTTTGGGGCCTGTCAATTCAAACACGGATGGGTCGGGGAAATTTCTTGTTTCTCTCCTCTCAGTGGTAGACCATGTAAAACTTCATTGCCATTGCTTCTAGGTTCACTCTGGCCCGGTAGCACTTGATAGAGTCCTACCAATTGGTCAAATAGAACTGTTTCCCGTTTAAACTGTGCACAAACAAATGACTTACATTAAATCGAATTGTTAGAAATCGAACTGTTTGACTATTTAACGGTGTGTAAACAAATGACTGATGTTTAATTGAATTGTTAGTGATACATAGCAATACTTGGAACCATTTACCCGTGTGCAAACGAATGAGTCATGTTGAATAGAATAATTAGTGTTAAATAGCAATACTTGAAACTCTTTAACTGTCTAAATTGATTTATTGGTAATACTTAACAACACTTGAAACGATTAACTGTGTGCAAAGCCCAGTTGGCTGGGGCAGTAGAATATACCATCTGCATTTCTGCAGAGGAGTAAGACCCCCCCCCCACCAACGATTGTCTTGGATATGGCATTACACAATCTGATGGCGAGCTCCAGTCATGGAGCTTTGGGAAATATGCAGTATCCCCTCTTTGCCATTACTCCCAGGTCCACTCTGACTAGGAGTGGTAACACCTATAGGGTTCTATCTCTTAGTCAGATAGAACTGTATGGCTATTTAAACGGTGTGCAAAAAATGACTGAAACTCTTTGCAAACCAATCACTTATGGTAAATTTAATTGTAAGAAAAAGAACTGTTTGATCATTTTACTGTGTGTAAATAAATGACTGATGTTCATTTTTGTTGTTGGTGGTACATAGCAATACTTGGAACGGTTTAATTGTGTACAAATGAATGAAAAGTGCTGAATAGAATAGTGTTAAACGTGCTTGAAACCATTTAACTTTGCGCAAACAAATAATCAATAATAAATAAAATCATTCTTTTTAAAAAAAAAAAAAAAAAAAAAAAGAATGATTTTATTTATTATTGATTATTTGTTTGCGCAAAGTTAAATGGTTTCAAGCACGTTTAACACTATTCTATTCAGCACTTTTCATTAACTGTGTTAAATGAGCTCAATCTCATTTAAAAATGTTATCAACAAAATGTGCTTACAAATCATATATGTTCAATATGAATATATATATATATATGGATGTGAGTACGCTCTAAGAAGCTATACTTGGAGACATAACGAAGTCCTTGAGATTTTTTCTGAGCTTTCAAAAATATATTGTGAGACTGCCAATAAAGCTCAAAATATTATCAACAACAGAGCAATTCAGTTCGTTAAAGAAGATAATATTTCGAAAATTGCACGTGAAAATATGCGTAAACCATCATTGCTTGAGAGCTGCACGGACTGGAACGTCGCAACCGATTTAAAACATAACTTCATATTTCCAACTGAAATAACGTTAACGACAAAGCGTCCAGTTATTGTCATATAGTCCGTTAAAGCAAAAAAAGTTTTCGTTATTGAGTTAACGTTCCCTTATGAAGAAAATTTTGACTGGGCACATCAGCGTAAGCTGGAAAAATATAAAGATCTGCGAGAACAATGTGTCAGAAATAGCTGGATAACGAATGTATTTCCTATCGAAGTCGGATTGCCAACTTAACCTCCGTTTTCTTAACTAATCTTGGACTTACTCCATCAGACAAGAGAAAATACATGGAAAAGATCCAAGATAAGGCTCTAACTGCATCAGCGTGGATATGGCAATCCCACAGAGCAACAACAATCTGACAAAGTCTGGTGGTGTCGTGAGATACTGCTAGGGCGCTCTGGGTTAGTGGTAATGATGCTTCGGCTCCGAAACCATGCCTGAACCCAGAGTCATCATTTGATGAAAGCTTTGTTAGAAGCAATGGTGTTGTATAAACATCAGGTATTGTATGAAACCCACCTATATATATATATATATATATATATATATATATATATATATAAAGAGGATTTGACATTAAATAACCTACAATGGTTGATATGTCATAAAACTTAACTAAAACAAACCACACACACACACACACACTCACACAGAGTCTTTTTCAGTTTCAACTACACACAAATTATTTCTCAAGTTGAACTCATCCTGTGCGCATACACATACCCACACACGCTCCTTCTCTCTTTCTGTCTCTTTCTCTCCAGTTCATCCCCACAAATACTTTCTTATTGACTTTTTAAAGGGATAACAATTTAAAACAACTTCCTATTTGATATATTTTGGTATTTATATCTTTTCCGTGAAGAATTCTATGAAAATGTAATCATGCTGCTCTTGAAAGCAGTTGATGTTGAGATTTAAAAGGTACTTGGCGTTAAAACAATAAATATTTTTACTTAAAAACTGATTTTATTTTATTTTCAAATTGTTTTGTTGTCTGTGATTCATCGACACACACACACACACACACACACACACACACACACACACACACACACACACAGAAAAAAGGCTGTCAAAGGGCAAAAGAAAAGTTTTACTATTTTAGGGCTGATGTTTTTGATTTCACAGGTCAATTGAAAAGTTATTTTCGATTTCTACATTTACCTCGATTTGAACTGGAAAACGAAACCTTTGATTCCTGTAGATATGTGTATAAAATCTGCAAACTCGCTTTGAATATGAATTTGAATCGACTAAATTTTCCTGCTCTCTCTCTCTCTCTCTCTTCATCTTTCCCTTAATCCTCCACACATTCCCTTTTTATCAAAATCCTTCTCTTTTCATTCTCTTTCAACATTCGCTTTCTTTTAACTCTAACTTTACCTTTTCACTCCTCTCTGTTAATGTTTCTCTCTCTCTCTCTCTCTCTCTCTCTCTTCATCTTTCCCTTAATCCTCCACACATTCCCTTTTTATCAAAATCCTTCTCTTTTCATTCTCTTTCAACATTCGCTTTCTTTTAACTCTAACTTTACCTTTTCACTCCTCTCTGTTAATGTTTCTCTCTCTCTCTCTCTCTCTCTCTCTCTCTCTCTCTCTCTCTCTCTCTCCACTTGCCATCTCGTTTGTTGCTCTTTCTTTATCTCAACCTTCGTTTTCTCCAGGCTCTCTTTGTTCTTCTTTTCTTCTCTTTCATCTGTCAAGGTTCTTCTTCTTCTTCTTCTTCTTCTTCTTCTTCTTCTTCTTCTTCTTCTTCTTCTTCTTCTTCTTCTTCTTCTTCTTCTTCTTCTTCTTCTTTCCCATGCTATTCAATGCACGTACCTCCAATTTTCATTTCTCGCCTTTATTTTTTTGCTTGCCCTCTCCTCAGCCAAGATCTCAACTTTTCCCAAATCTATCCATCACGGTTCCTTTACCCAGCTTTTCGGCTCCACCTATTTTACCCGGCCGATTAACTTGACCCTTGTCACGGGGGCGAAAACAAAGTGACTCACAGAACGTAATCTGCAAAAAAATATTACAAAGTATTTTAAGAAACAAGTTCCGAGGCTTGAGAAAAAAGAGGATTTGTTTGTTCAAGAGTGTGTGTGTGTGTAATAGAGAAAAATAGATAGATAGATACACACACACACACACACACACACACACACACATAGGTGAGATTATAAAGTCATAGCATTTTACACATAATCAATATTAGGTATCTATTTCACTCTCTCTCCCCCCGTATATAAATATATATATATGGAGAGGAAAAGAGAGTCGACACACACACACATATTGTTTTGATTTGGTTTCTTTGTTTAATGTCGGCTCAACCTCCGTGGGTTATTTTATGCTAAAACCATCAATTTAAAGGGACTGTAGTAGTACTATGTAGCCCATAGCCCGATATATATATATATATATATATATATATATATATATATATATATATACATCCGGCTATGGGCTATATATTACTAGAGACAGAGAGAGAGAGAAAGAGAGAGAGGAGAAGGAGAGAAAGACACGGACAGATAGTCAGCCACACAGCCAGACAGAGTAAAAGAGTGTTGTTTGATCTTTTTTGCCAATACTTAATCAGCCAGTACACGCTATAGTAAGGTGCCTTGTATCACTCATCAATAATTAGATATCTAACAAATTAACTTTTTATAAAAGATTGTTAGGGTCTTCTTATTTATAAGCTATACGGTTTATGTCTATAAGTACGTGCATAAAAATATCTATCTATCTATCTCGTTTAGTTGTGTAAATGAATTGAAGGGATTAAATCGAAAGCAGACCTTTCGCTAAGTATATATATATATATAACTCTTTTTCTTTGTCTCTTGGTGAGACCCTACAAATCTCCGTTAATGTCTATTCGTGTTGATGATTTTCTCCAATCATCAATGAACAAGTCTTTTCGTTTTACTTACTGATTTCTATAGCAAAATGTCAATTAATAAAAAAAAAACGCACTGGAGCGAAGAAGTCCAAATTGAATTATTCGACAAGACGAAAGCGAACAGAAACAGAGCTCCCTATTATTTTCCCTTTGCCCCATAAAAATGTCCATCGAAATGTGGGTGAGGATGAAGGTGAAAGAGACAAAATGAACTGATGGTATAAAAAAAACTTGTCGTAAGGTCAAGGGCCAAACATTGGTGTTTTCTTCCGCGACGATGACCTCCTTTTGTTGCCTGATATGAATAAGGAATAACTAATTCGCTCAAATGATGACAAGTTTTATGTTCGGCAAAACACAGGAGTCCCTTCAGATGAGGTGGTATATTTACTCCAAAGGTAGGGAGGTGGAGAGAGAGAGAGAGAGAGAGAGAGAGAGAGAGAGAGAGAGAGAGAGAGAGAGAGAGAGAGAGAGAAGAGGGTAGTGAGGTTTTGGGATGACAGGCTGTAGATTGGGTCGGATGGATGATGCATAGACTTGAGGGTAAGACAGTACACCGCAATAAATTGTTACGCGTTGAACTTATCATAACACAATGACCCATGAAAATGGTTTTGAAAATTACCATTGATTATAGGTTGGATCAGTAAGTCGGTAGCCTAATACTCAGTCGAATTGGGATCTGAATTCTCAGTGTAATGTTCCATGTATGTGATTTATATTCTCCGTTGAATTCAACGCATTGACAAGAAAAAAGATTATGTTTAAAAATAATTATAAATAATACAAAATGAATGTTTTTCATGATGATGATGATGATGATCATATATATATATATATATATATATAGTCTATTCAAAGTGTCTTAAGACTTAAGCTGTATTCATCAAGAGAGAAATGAACAACGAAGAAATCTTCAGAATAGGCCCTTTATTCATTTAACAAATTTGTTCTATTGAGCATTTTTTTTTTGTCGAAGCACCTATTAAAGTCTTTTTTTATATAGTCAGTAGCTGAACCGTCGTATTCCTTTTAATGTTATTCATATCTTCAAATCTTACATTTGATATCCATATTTACCAACACCGCTTGGGCAGGATATGACACAAGGTCATTTTTTAAGCGGAGTTTAATAACAGGTTTGAATTCAGAGTTTCCCTTCTCCTAGACTAGTTCCCTCACCAAGGCTGAAGAACCCTGTCTGTCCTACTATTTACCCATAGCTGGAGGGAGAATAATTGAATTCATACCTTTCCCAAGGGTATTAGTGCTATGTGAAATGTAATTAGACAGGTCCAGGATATGAACACGTGTCGCCGTGTCCATTTCCTACGACGATAACCATTACACCACGGGTGCCTCAATAATAATGATAATCATATTTACCAACCCCTCCGCTCGGGCAGGATATGACACAAGGTCAATTTTTAAGCAGAGTTTAATAACAGGTTTGAATTCAGAGTTTCCCTTCTCCTAGACTAGTTGCCTCACCAAGGCTGAAGAATAAGTCTATCCTACTATTTACCCATACCTGGAGGGAGAATAATTGAATTCATACCTTTCCCAAGAGTATTAGTGGTATGTGAAATGCAATCAGTCTCGTCCAGGATTTGAACTTGTGTCGCCGTGTCCATTTCCTACGACGATAACCATTACACCACAGACACCAATTTTACATTTGATATAAATTTTCAGTTTAGGAAAAAAGAAAAAAAAACAAAAACAAAGAAACTCGTATGAAGCAAGGTTTGGTGAGTAGGACAGGGCTGCTCTTGTACAATTCTGTGTTTCATCAGAAAAATTTCATTCAGAAATTATAGAGACTAGCTCCATATTTTTAATTGGCATTGACTCGTCTGGATAGTTAGTCGAGACATTTAGACAACACCACTTTAGTATATAAATTGCACAGATGTACACATGTCTTCATTTAAATCTTTAAATTAAAGAAAATAAAGCATCAAACTAACTTTGTACACACACACACACACACACACACGCACGCGCATATACACACACCTATATATCTAAATCTCCTGATGAAGATATAAAGTATAAAGTCTGAAACACGTGCACAACATAAACAAGTATATGAAATAATAAAAACCTAAAAAACGAACTGATTCATTTGCAAACATATTCATTTTGAAATATTTAGTTTTCGATCGTTGGACCAGTACCAATCTTCATGTATATTATAAGTGATGTACTCCTATGGACCCCACATATGGGCGAGCAAAAGCAGGACGACCAGCTCGAACATACATACAGCAGCTCTGTGAGGATACGGGATGTAGCCCTGAAGACCTGCCAGAGGCAATGAACGATAGGGAGAAGTGGCGAGAGAGGGTCAGGGATATCCGTGCTAGCGGCACAACATGATGATGATGATGATGATGATATATATATATATATATATATATATATATAGAGAGAGAGAGAGAGATACAGAGAGAATTTGGAGGAAGAGAAAAAGACAGAGGATTATGGTAGTAGTTTGGGTCACCTACACCGAAGTTTGATTTTTGAATTCAGGAGAAAATTCCCCCAAGAAAAAAAAGCAACTTCAGATTCCAGCCATCAAAATATGAAAAAATGAATCAGCTTATAATTTAATTGTTAATAAAGAAAATGAATCAATGTTGAATGCATTTCGCTGGAGGAGTTTTACCCCTCTGCAGATATGTAGTCGGTGTATTCTGCAGCCCCTGTCGATTGGGCCAAATATCGCTTGTTTCACGACTTATGTGACACCCTCATCAGTGCTAAATACTACTGCACTGAATTCAAAGTTAACCATAAAACATTAACATTCACATATTTTTCCTTAAACTTGAAAGTCTATCATCTTGTTCAATAGCTGAAAGCTTTAGATTTAAAATATTTGAAGAATATTATAGTGACAACAGATCTGCAATCCTCACTGGGTGCCCTATTCATATGGCCGTGTGTTACATCTAAGCAAAAAGATAACTAAGTTATGACAACAGATCTGCATTCACTTGTACGCAATAAATAAATAAATAAATAGATAAATATATAGAAAATAGATAAATAAATAATCCTTGTTTATTGTCTTTTACAAGACCATATGTATTAGAATAGATTGCACAGTAGAGGTAAATCGATGGTTTGCTTAGGTTTGGTTTGGTTTGGTTTCTTTGTTAAATGGCATATCGATCTTCATGGATTATTTAATGCTAAAGCCTTTTTTTTCGAAGAAGAATAATAGTGTTACTATTTAACCTATAGCTGGGGTGGGTATGTTAGAGAGTAGACTGAGATAGACAGATAGATCGGTAGCTGGATAGATAGATTACTTCGAAGGGGACTAGAGTTTCATGTGTGTACTATCAATAAAAGTGCCCATACGAAAAAAGTCTGGAAACTTATTTAATGATCCTCGTAAGAGGGCGGCAGAAACATATGAAAGACTGATATAGACATACAGATAGACAGATATGAACAGAGATAAAACTGTGATAAGTATGAACTGAACAATTCATTAAGCTTAGCTTAATCTGTAATAGAGCAAACTTGGTTACAACACTCATGCAAAAGGGCACAAGACAAGCTTGCTCTATGGGCGATGTCTTATAGATTGATATGGATAGAGCAGTAATTGCTAAAGTGGAGTGCATGTCCCACCGGTTGGGTTTGTTTAGAGACCAATTTAATGGCCTTATAAGCTTTCTTCACGTGAATTCCAGTAAAATTTTGAATACGTAAGAATCAAATATTACAGGTGGGAGGACGTCAGAATTTTAGAAATACCAAAGTAGGGCAAGGCTCTATATCGATTAGGAACCATTGGGATAGAGTGAGATATAATTCTGTTTTTTTTCCTTGGTGGCATATCAACTTTCGTGGGTTATTTAATGCCTAAGCAATTTTTGTAGAAAACCAGTTGAGATGCTATTTAACCCATTGCAGGGAGGATAAGAGAGTCATACATTTCCCAAGAGCATTTGCCTGAAAGTGAACATCAATGCGCGACTGGAATTTGAACTCGCTTGCTACGATTCCACAGGCCTGCACTTTAATCATTACGCCACCCCCACAGATATGAACAGAACGTGATAGATAAATGAATAGACAGACAGATAAGTAACGAACCAATACAGTACAATTAACAGGTTGAAGGATAAATATGAAGGAAGGTAAGTGGATTAAATGTAAAGTTAGAAGAAAAGATAAAACCAGGGAGGGGATTTGTTCGTGTGTCCTCTAGCTTATCAAATAAACGAATTTTGGGAGTTGTAACTTGAACACGAGGTATTGTGTGCTCGCTCAGGTCTCTATTGGTACGCGCATCAGTCTATTTAGTTGACTGAACTGACCTTTGACTGAACAGAGTCAAAGATTAGTGCAAAGAACAAAATCATATTGGGGGAAAATTCATGAAGAGTTCAACGGGTCGACATGAATTCAGTCTAGAAAAAATGAAGGATGAAAAAAAAAAAAAGGAGAAAATGAAACCAGAGGTTAGAGTTGGGGATTGGAGTTGAAGGTATTTTTTTAATTCCCAATAGTTTAACTCCACACACACACACACACACACACACAAATACAAAGAGAGAGAGAGAGAGAGAGAGAGAGAGAGAGAGAGAGAGAAAGAGAGATATTCAACAGGGAAGATGTTTGCACACACACACACACACACACATACACACATATATATGTTTGTATGTGTGTGCGTGTGTGTGTGTACGCTGGTGAGCGCCAGCGTTTGGTTTCGATTTCAGGTAAATGTACGCAGGTACCACCATTCTCTTCCTCATTTGTCTTTGTTTCAGTCAAAGGTAAGTTTGATATATATATATATATATATATATATATATATATATATATATATGTGTGTATCCAGTCAGCGTCCGAAAACTATGAGTGGATTATTCATGTATAGAATTTCAAATAAATCTATGGGAGTGCTTGATGTATGACTATTATTATATACTCCTTTTTCAGTTTATATAATAAAACTCATATACACAGCGTATACAATTCCAGTTACAATATATATATATATATATATATATATATATATATATATATATATATATATGCTGTCTAATTTTATATATTTGTGAATAATTAGTGATGTGAACATATGTCCAGGCTGTTTAAAGTTTGTCTTTTTGATTCCTAAACCTGGAAACATCATGATTATCAAGTTGTGCTGATAGCAAGGATTCCCTTGACTCTTTCTCTCGCTATCCGTCCCTATCGTCCATCGTTCCTGGCAGATCATCTAGACTGTATCCAGTGTCCTCAATGAGCTCATGTAGGTAAGTCTTTGGTGATTGCTTAATACTGGTATGTCCATATGTAGGAGTCCATTAGAGAACGTCTCTTATGAATTCGACCTTACTTCACCAGCAGTGCCCAGTATCTTGTTTGTTTTACTAGGGTGTTTCGTGAGATGGGAGGTAAGTAGCAAGTCAGCTGCCGTTTTCTGGGGTGTTGCTTCCTGGATTTGTTTAAAACAGCACGTAGCATTCCTGTGTAGTTACCATCTGACTTTTTCTCAATACGTTTCGTTAGAGTCCATGTGGTGCATCCATTTGGATGCACCAGCTTGGAAGAAATCCCTTTTAATTTTATCAGATAGATCAGATTTCCATATGACTGACAACTTGTTAATTGCGGTTCATGTCTTCGCTGTACATTTGAAATGAAATTGTTTGTGAAATAAAAAAAAAATTCTATTTTAATAACCAGCATTTAATGCTTAAGCTGTTATGATTACTATAACAGTTGAACCCATCTTCTTTCTTTTACGTGTTAAGATTTTTGAGAACCTTTCTGACTTTAGATGAGGGGATATTGGAATAGGGCAAGATTATCTTGGAAATCTACTTTAAGTGATTAATAGTGAACTTAATATATTGAATTAAAATTGATTTTAATTCATTGAAATTTGTAGGATACATATAATTAAAATAAATAATTAACAAGGTAACGGTTTTTAATATTTTTGACATACATTTTCCAAAGAGATTGCCAGGAAAACGACATAGTCTTAAATTTATATAACTACCTAAATTAACTAAACTAAATTTCATAATGGTGGAAATGGCGTAAAGTTTATCTGTCTTGGCTGGTCGTCGTATAGTTCTAGATGAATCTGATCTTGTATGTCTGTGTTAATGTTCGTCAGTTGAATTTAAGTTGGTATCATATAAAGGAGCGACTTTATTTGGTCATAAATAATTTTTCTTTTTTGTTACTGGCTCTTGACAATATATCCTTCTGACTCGCGTTTGCTATTCTCGACTTAACTACAAAACTCGCGCGCCTCCGTCCGTCGACCTTTCATTATTACCAGTCGACATCATTATACCGTCGTCTGTTGTTGACGTCTCGCCGATTCTCATGGAAAATCTTACGAAAAAAGAAGTATGAGGGAGTGAGGAGGCACCAAATCTGAAATTGATACGGTGTCATCCTTTTCAGCTGAGATGGGCGACGGCATGATGACACTTTAATCAGTAAACGAAGACACTGGAAACACACACACACACACACACACATCTCTCTCTCTCTCTCTCTCTATATATATATATATATATATATATATATGTGTGTGTGTGTGTGTGTGTGTTCAATGAGATTAATGAGAGAGAGAGAGAGATTTTGTTTGCCTAGTCTGTTTGCCAGTCTTAAACATTTTTATTCGTTCATTCAATTTTGTAAGACTTTTATAGCTTTCTCTCCATTCAGGTCGTTGTTTGCATTTCTTTAATAACCTGACTGCTTTCAGACGGTTTCTATGTTGAGGGTAAATAGGAATAAGAATAGACATTTGATACAATCGTAGGAAGAAATAAGGGGGAAAAAACAACTGAATATTGTGTCATTTTTATAATCTTTTAAGTGTAGAAATTAATTGTTGGAATAAAATTAGATTCCATTCCTCCATTTCACCCATATCCACCTGTATTTGTTCTGGCTCAATAATTAGACTCTTTCTTTCTTTCTTTCTTTCTTTCTTTCTTTCTTTCTCGGTCCTACCAATCGGTTTCAATCAAACAAGACATGCTGGGCATTACAGGAGAAGTAAGAACGAACCCACGGCGCCGTTCTCTTATGGACGCCTACATATAGATACACCACTGTTGGTCGACCGATAAAAGCTTACATTTATCAGCCCTGTGTAAACACTGGATGCCGTCATGAGGATTTACAAAGAGTGATGAACAATTGTCTCGTTATTGCTGCAGCCGGGTCGGCAGCTATTCTCCTCTAGAATAAAAGAGTATAGTTTTGTTACTTGTGTACGTTCCAATGTGTTGCTAAAATGAAAAGAGATTGTCTGTTTGCTTCTTTATTTTGTGAATTATAGAAGCTAACACATGGTCTCTTTTATCGTATTGTTTTTATTTTATGTTCCTTAGGAGAAAGTGATCGTTGTATTTACCGTTTAGTTCCTTCGTCTGAAGCGTCTGGTCAAGTCAAAGTGTCATTGAGTTGTGGTGTTTGTGTACTACTTCGATATCTCTGGGTTCTTGGAGCCGCTGAGAAATGTGTGCTACATCGAGCGAGACTAGTGGTAAAAAGAAAGAGCAAAAAAGGGAGGGCATGGCCCATGACCGGAAATTTGGAATCTTGGAGCCAGGTGACCAAAATCCCTTGTATAATGGGGAAAATTTATATTCTTAAATTTCATTTTATCATTTTATTTATTCTCTTTTGTTTTAATTTTATTCTATTTCTTTACTTTATTTCCTACTTCAATTTTTTTTCATACCACCACAGGATGATACAATTTTATAAGGGAACGTATTAAGCATTTTTTGATGATTTGCCAGGAATTTAGGAGCTTTGAAATCTCCCGTTGATCTATTTCAACGTAATATACATAATAGCAGCGTTTTCTTGAATAAATTTACAATTATTGTTGTGTTCTGGTTAGTGAACACAAGTTGTAATAATAATAAGACAAACCACGATATGTGAGGAAAATAGTTATATTTACAGGAAAGAGTATTTACAAGAGAGAGAGACTGTTGGTAATAAGAATATAGGATTAGTGATAGAGTAATGATATACTTCAACAATAGGAACGGCTCTTCTGGTCTGACTCGTAGGCTTATTCTCAGACTGATCTCCGCTACTGCCATATATGGCAGATGGAACAGTTTATTATGCTGAAAAGGTAGGTGATACCCAACAATTATTAAGAAAGAGATGCAACAATCTATAACAAAAACTAAACGAATTCTCATTTCCTTTTCTTCCCTACTCTTTCTCTCTTGTCAGTATAACAGAAGTCAAAACCACATATTTCAACTAATAATTTCTCGCTTTCGTGATCATGAGTTAATGCTACACCCTGAAAAATTATAAGAGTTACGAGAGAGCGGTACGTGTACCTCACGGATTGTAAAAAAAAAAACGTAATTGGTTTTACATTAGGGAAGATCAGAGAAGTCTATTACACAATAGACTTTAAGTAACTGCCAAAAAAGGATTTTCAGTGTTAGTGTTGTATAGTGGCTCGTACCAAGTGACTTCCGGTATCGCGGAGGTATAAAAGACGTCATGTTTCTTAAGCACGTCAGGAGTCTGGAAGATCTCGGTCAGTAGTAAGACCAACTTCGGACGTAACACCCACAGTGCGATACTTATAATATTTGTTGGACTTTACTACTTGAGTTGACAAATAGTTAGCTCTATTTTACTGAGTATCTCTTCCTTACCACGATACAACAGTTAGCTAAAATTTATTGAACAGAAATTGATATTCCTTGAATTTTTAATGTTATGTGTGACGGTGCATTAATATTATTCTCAAGACGAGAGTTTATTTTACGCACGTGTGACGTCAGGGCACTCTGGCACTTGACTCCTCGCAAAATAAGTCATAGTCAAGACTCCTGTTTCGGGCATAAAATTACTGGCAAATAATGTGGGGGTTGATTTGGGGCTAGACTCAGCCCGACGCAAGCAAGGGGGATTCCAGTTTCACGTTACACACACACACACACACCAAGCCCCTTCGTTTTCCTACCCCCTCGGATAACGGAAAGCATGGACTTCTAGGTTAAGACAAAATACTATTCACTGCAGTCGGAAATTTCAATTTCCCGTATAATGTTTTTAAGGCGAATACAACATTTAGCGAGAATAAATTAAAGCGAACGAAGCTGAAAAAGATATGTGCAAAGGAAGGCAACTCGACAGATAAACAACATAACGAATATATTTCAACATAAGGGAACATTTAAACTATAACAAAATTTTGATAGGTGAAGACCAATGTTGTATATTGATCTCCGACCCCGTCAAACATGCCATTCCAAAGACGGCGGAAGTGCATATTCCATTGGCGTGGGCGAGCTTGGCTGACAATATAGGACAAGGTTAAAATCCCACGGTACAGTCACAAACTGATGCACCGGAAGAGAGTGACCTGTGAACTGCATGACTGTTATTTCCTCTTGATGACGATCAAACATGCCATTCCAAAGACGTGAAAGTGCATATTTCGATGGCCAATTATGGGGAGATATTGAGTGGGCGATTGAACTATTATATAACTCGGTGAAGACAGGAAGTCATTTAGTTTGGGGATCGGAGAGTCTGGAGACAAGGTGTGGCAGAGAAAGCCAGCACCCAGCAGAAAGCTGGGCTCCCGGGCCTCCGGTTGAGCAACCCTGGCGAACGGGAAATAAATACTGATGGCCATAAGAGTAGGGGTCAATATGTTGCAGTTCAGTTCGGTCTCCAACTCCCTCTCACACACAACACTTTCAAATAAAGTGAGAGGTATATTTTTCTAAGAACTGTGTCGCTCGTCTTTATTGTGTCGTCGTTATGAGACTGCATGCATCTGCATATGAGTATACAACACCGAACAAATATCTAAGGTGCCGGCTATATTACACCAGCAGACAGTCTTAAACATAAATGTCTCTCTCGACAGTCCTTTTCTTCTTTTCTTTCCTTCTTTCTTTCTTTTCTTTTCTGAATGCATATAATTCTTTATATTTTTCTTTCTTTAACTTGAGAGAGTGCATATAATTTCAATATTTAAGAAGGGTAGGAGGAAAAAACAGTTTCAAGTTGTACTTAGCTTTTCGAAGGGTTTACTTCTAAAATTCCTTTCTTTTACGGGCGGGTGGCATTCTATAGAATCTGGCTGAAGGCGATTCTGATATCTTCTGTCCAAAGATTCTGTTCCACTCTTTCCCCGGAGTTTTAGCTACAGTTTCAACACATTTCGTCACGCCGACTGCTGTCCAAGAACTGAAAATCCTTTTCCCAATTTCCTCTGACGAAAAGGTCCTGCTTTCGGCGCTAAAGGCTTCGGCCAATCATTTGGCTCATTCCTCCTCCACCTCACCCGGTCATGCTACTCATTCGGGCAATTACAATGACCTATATCCCCTTCTCTGTCCAACCAACTTGGAGTTATGGAGTGCAGATAGCTTGACCCGCATTCCATACTGCCTCAGCGGTCAGTCGCTGGGCTTGTTAGTTCAAGCACAGAAGGGGAAGGGAAATTAAATCTTACATCTCCCCTCTCAGGGGCATACCACGTCACATAAGTAATATATATCGTTAAATAGCAAAATTTAGATCTCTCCCGATTTACAATTTCACTCAACAAACATACAAGTGGCTGGAAAAGGGTAGCATTCGAACGGGTGTTAACCAGACGGCTGCCGCTGAGACAATGAATAAAATGTGTATTTTCGCAAGAGGCTCCGCGCAGAACTTCCGGGCGAGAATGCAAAAAATTAATTCACATTAACAAAATACCCTTTTTCAGCCAATCATAAATCTTCCCCCTAGAAAATTCCCAGAACCGACTTGATCCAAAGGGTAACTATTTAAGCAGCAAAAATCTTCAAAGGCGGCAGACTAGCCTACCAAGGGACAAAGGGAAGAAAACGCTCCGCCATAAGAACTCATCTTGAACTCTGACAGGTTTATGACGTACCACCCGCTGTGAACAACTGCTGACTTAGCCAGAACGCTGTCCTGTCCACGAATGCTACCACCTACCAAGATCATGTGATACCCTTACCACCCTTATACCACCCTACCCACCAAGTGGGTTCCTTAACTTATAACATACATGACCGTCCACGAACTCTGACTTTGTCTTATTGGAAGATCATAGTCAAACACTATTGGAAGCGACTTGTCCTCCACCTTCTTGTATTTTTTTTGTATCTGTTTTGCTTTTTGTTTTTCTGCTGTTATAATTGTACTTTCTTTGAAATAAAATATATAAGAAAGAGACATATATAAAGAAAAGAAAAAAAACAAAACCAAAACAACCACGCGTCATATTGTTTGTCCGGTTCGGAATTCTTCACATGTTCATTTATATCACGTCGTCCTCTCGACCCTTGACACATCCTCATTCGTCCGTATTTCGAAAAATTAAACCTGTACGAAAGCTTTATACTTGGCTAGTTATACGGGCTTTCAAAGCTATCAATAAAATATAACTAGTTACGGAGAATATTTAGAGCTTGGATGGTACGGTACTGTTGTCGGAGATTTTCCCCGACGTTCCAGGATAAAAAGCTCGGAACAAAGATACAGTAATCGTCACAATATATATATATATATATATATATATATATATATATATATATAGTGGAGTCGTAACACGTGTACTAGAAACTTATTTTCAATTTTTGGTGTTTCCTTTTGTTAATTTTATTTACATACGTACCGGCACTTTTTTCCGATTCTTTTAACGGCGTTTCAGAAACTCAAAGTTTCCTGAGCTAAACATTTAAATTTGGGATGATTGAATTCTGAATATTTTTACTTGTTTTTAATCATTCTAATCATAATGGAAATAGTATCATCATTATAATTAGCATCATAATATAGTATTATCATTATAATTATCATCATCATTAAGATCCCCTAGATTATCACTGGCCATCCATCTCTATCGGTTATCTCTTGGTAGTCCCTTTAGACGGCATCCAGTGTCTGCAAAGAACTGGTTAATGTAATTTTTTTGCCACCCAACCAATACCTGTTATTCCATGGGCAGGAGTTCATAGGAGAACGTCACTTATGAGTTCGTCCTTACTTCTTCAGAATGTCTTGCTTGTCTTACTTAGATGGTTTGTTAGTTGGGTGTGTATTTACCAATCTCTTGGCATCAAGGTTAAAGATCCCAGTCTGCCTTCTGAAGGGTGAAGTGTTGGATTCACACCTTTCTCAGGAGTATCAGCGTTGTGAGGAATGCAAACATCCTCGTCTAGGATTTGAACTCGGGTCGCCATGTCCATTTCCGACGTCGATTTCTTTTATAACGTTCCGTGAGGGGGTAATTTTGGCCGACACTTTATAATCTCTTCACTCTCGTTCGATGCCTAATACTGAGTATAGAATGCTAACGCAATACTTAGAATACTGACTCATAATCCTATTCTTTACATATCTCAGACTCCTGTCAGAACGATTTATACATCCACCACTTCTAATCATGTGACCCCCGTAGCACAATCCATTTCAACAGACGTGTCTGTTGGCTGGAGATCCATGATCAAACCACACGGGGCAGTATCGGCACTGTCTTCTACAATATCCATTACACCACGAGTGCTGTTTTGTAGGGTATTACTTCCAGGAAGTGCCCGTGGTGTAATGGTTATCGTCGCAGGATATGGACACGGCGACACGAGTTCAAATCCTGGACCTAACTGATTGGGAAAGGTATGAATCCAATAATTCTCCCTCCAGCTATGGGTAAATAGTAGGACAGACTAGGTTCTTCAGCCTTGGTGAGGCAACTAGTCTAGGAGAAGGAAAACTCTGAATTCAAACCTGTTAAACTCCGCTTAAAAATTGACCTTGTGTCATATCCTGTCCGAGCGGAGGGGTTGGTAAATATGATTACTTCCAGGAGATTTTGAAACGTCTGCAATTCTATTTGTAATATTTTGTTCGTTTGGAAATATGATTATAGGCATTGTCTCCTTAAAACAAATGATACACAGCTTTGATATTTTCATATGTCCTACTGCACTTTTTCTAATTTTCCATGATATTGTTGGACTACTTTTATTTTTGAGGTCCCATATATTTTGAGAAAGGGTCGTGGTGTAAGCATATTTCTTATTGATGATCATTAGTCTATGAAAATAGCTCCTTTGTTTCCAAGATCTTTCTTTCGCATCGATTTGATTTTTTCTTTGTTTTCCTTAAATTTAATGGTGGCTTGATAGATAACAGTTTCTTGGAAAGAATTTCAAGTCAAATGATTTTGGAGATACGATCTATAATTAGATGCGAAAGGTTGTTGGTGTACGTTCTGTACAGATGATTTTCTTTACTGTGTCTTTGTAAAGGTTATGACATGTTTTCCATACAACTGCGACTAAATTTCTAAATATTTCTATTAAATATTTTGGTAAGCTTATTAGATTGTGGAAAATGTTTATCCATCATTTTGGGAAATATTTTTACAATATTCGTCCCGGTATTGTTTTTTGTAAACGGTAGATTGAACCGAATAATATATATTTTCCTGTTGTTTTTCTTTATTCTATGGAAGTTATATGCTAGTGCTGTAGGGGATCCGCCATTCTTCTGCGTGTTGCAGGATCTATAGTAGCGACGAGTGAAGATAGGCCTTGTACGAATGTTGCTGTCTAATGGTACTATAACTCGCACTAACTGGAAAAGAGTGAGAAGTAACTCAACAATAAAGTCGAGACGTGTTTGAGATAAAAGGAAAGATTCTATTCTTATTTATGGTCATTCAGGATAATCGTTTGTTCATTCAGAGATATGTCATGTTTCAGAATTGTATTTGCAAAAGACCCCGTTGGTAATGCATATGTGAGGATAAATTGCATATTTGATTAGTGTGACGTTAAGCTGCCGGTGGCTTGTCGCGTTGACCGTCACGAATGGTTGAGAAGCCAGCAGGTTTGGATCATTTCTGCTTGCTGGCTCAAATCAGCTTTTTTATACATCACATAGGCGGTTCAGATGGACTTGCCGATAGTCGCTTGGTTTCTGATTGTCCAGAAAATATTTTTTCATCTATTTTCTTACGCCTTCGTCCCGAAAGTGGATCTGCAGAACCAGTTGAATTTCGGCCCGTATATGTCATATAACAGTAGTTGTCGAGGTAAACACTTCCGTTTGGGTTTTTGACGGGAGTTCGATAGGTTACGACAAGATCTATTTTGTTATAATCTTTACGTTCTAAAAGATGGTTTCGTTGGGAGAATTATTGGATAATCTGTTGTTGATGGACTTTGGTATTTGTTTCATGATGGACAGAATGGGGTTAGGCTGGTAAGCCTAGTATTTTAGTATCTTCTTTAAAAAGGAATCCATCAATTATTCAAAGACTGAATTTTACAGCGGAATCTCTTTCTCAAAACTGCCCCATAATTTGAGTGTCAGCAATGCCGAAAAATGAAGCAGAACGAAATATCGGTACATATGTAAATAAAATGAACGAGACGAAACACTAACACATGAAAATAGGTTTCTATTATGCTTATTATGACACTAAAACAAGCATATATATACATATATATATATATATTCAAATTCAGACGCATGTCCACACACATACGCGCAAAGACATATATAATTAACATGAAAAATTTAAGCAATTCTAAGGTTTTTAGTATATTATAACGAATATTAAAAATATATTTTTGTTGAATTTATTGTTTCACAGGTTTCTTGGTTCTACTGTATTGTGTGGAGGTTGAGTTGGCCGGTTAGTTTTTCGAGGTTTTGTTAGAAAGAAAACTTCGAGTGTTGTTCCACAATTCAAAACACAAAGAATATGAACAACGCAGACAAAAAAAAATTCACATGATAACATATAGCAGAATTTTCTAAACTAAACAAACTAAGAAAAAAAAAAGAACAAGGTAGCAATTCTTACTTACATATATGTATGTGTATGTGATGTGCGCGTGAGGAAACAAAAGCACAAAGCAGTAGCGTATGTGTCTGAGAGAGAAACTTTCACAGTGAGAATGAATCAAAGAAAAGGCAGAAGAACTGTAAGCAAAAAAGGAAGTTGAACGTGGAATATATAGATACCATGTCACGTGACCGGCTCCAAATACGAGATTTATTTTTGCGCGGGACAAAATCAAAATGCTCGGACGTAGTTGAACACAACAGCACATCACTGTTCTGTCCAATCAGGTTCCCCGAAACTATTTAATTTATTTTGCGCCTAACTATATGTTTCGGGAACAAGTAAGTTTTGGATCCTATTTTTCCAGAATTCTACTCCTCGTGGTACTCGCTGACATGAAAAAAAAAAAAATTATGGGAGTGTAAATATAGGAGTGTAAATCCTATAAATGTATTTCCGATCCTTTTTTTTTATATTTTAAGTTTTCCATGTCCCACTTATTCGTAACGCTCTTACTTTTTCAGTATTGCCAAACCTTAGTGAAAATTGTAAAATGTTATTTTAATTCCTGTGCTATATTGCTTGTATGTGCTTTATCCTAGATATGGATCTACTAACTTTTTAATCTATGTAAATACTGCAGCCCTTAAAATACTTGTGATGTGATGTGTGTGAGTGTGTGTGTATTTACAAACCCCTTCATACAAGCAAGATGCGACACAAGATCAATTTTTTAAACGAAGTTTAACAGGTTTTTGTTGCGTTCTGGTTAGTGAACGCTTGTAATATTAAATAAAGGACAAACCACGATATGAGAGGAAATAGAGATATATTCTCAGGAAAAAGTATATACAATAGAGAGACTATTAGTAGACAAGAACATAGGGTTAGTGAATAGAGAATAAAGATATAGTTCAACGATAGTATTGGCTTCCGTTATTACGGTAGCAAGGGAGTAGTACGATCTCCAGTCTCCAACGCTCTAATACTATTCCTATAAGAAGCTGCTCTTCACCTTCTAGTCTGCCCTGGTATTAGTAGCTACTGCCATATATGGCAGATGGACTTGTTCATTGTGTGGAAAAAGGTGGGTGATACCCAACAGTTTTATTTCATAGTTTTCCTTTATCTTGATCAGTTGCCATACCAAGGTTAAAGAGCCTTTAGTTAGAGAGGGAATAGTTCGATGCGTATCTTTCGCTATGTGGAATGTGTTACAAAAATATAGGACATGAGAGTTGGTATACCGTTCACTTCCTCTTCAAATCACTTCTTCCTATACACGCTTAGAAATTAAGGAATAAGGTACGTGTTAACGGGTCGCCCATTAGAATGCATCCAGTCTTCTCGTGATTAATATATCAGCGAAGGGGATTGTCAAAGAAGCAAGACATAATAAATCTAGCATCTGGTTAGAGATTAGTTTAAACAATGTTCGTTGTAAATTTGTCCTAACTTATTTTAGCCAGAAATAAATCAATGCCACGTGCGTGTCAGAGGAAATGTAACAGAATGCAAATAGCCTCGTACTGATTGTTACTGTAAATTTCCATACATTTTTTTTATAGTTCAATAAATATATAAAAATGTTAAAACAAAACAAAACAAAACAAAACACGGCTCTCAGTTTCTTGCTTTAAAATTTGTATTGTTCGATTTGTAAAAATTGTCTTGATTTAAAAACATATTTAGATTTAGCCTATGATTGGAAAAGAGTTGGTCAAAATCTCATACAAATTTAAGATTTCCACCTTTTTAAGCAGAACAAATATCGATACAGAATTATTTCCTTAATAATCTAAAAGAAAAATCATCTTTTATATCAAATCATAGTATTAAACGTTCTCGAAACATTGTTTCACTTTTATTTTCCCAAATTTCATATTCATATATGGTGTACTATTTTTTTTCCAACAATACAATTAAATTTCTTTTCTTTATTTTATACACACCTTCAAACTTTTATCTTTCTCTGACATAAAGAATGTACCATCTATAAGCCTACCGATTTAACAGCGCCAAACACATGGGGTAGGTGGGTAAAGTTAAGTGAACTGTAAGAATCTGATAGTTTTTTGATAAAATAACTAATACATTATAACATTTATACATAAATAAATAAACATTGAGAATTTCATTAAAATCGGATAATTTCCTCATTTTTGGTGATTTTAGCCATATTGTTAGCACCAAAAAGATAGTATTTTAGAATATTCTTTTTATAATGAAGAAAAAAGAAAAAAAAATGATGGTATTTTTCAAGGTCTATTTATATCAGTCATAAAAAAGCCTCGTTTTCATAAGCTGCTCGTAGATCATTGAAAGAGATAGGTTTTTTTTACCTGTCTCTTGTTTCAGTCAAGAGTGGCGTCACTCTTCTTCATGAAACAGTTGTCTCAAGTGTTAACCGACGGCTCATAATGAACGCAGTGAGATAACAAGTTAATTTTGGAATCGAACCCACCATCAGCAGATTGGCACAGTGGAAGCGAGCTGGACCCATAATCGAGAGATCTGTAGATCAAAATAACGCTCTGTTAACTGGCGTTAAACTTCTAAAGAACTTTTTAAAACCTTTAATCTGTTGATTTTCTATTGACTGTTCAACAATAGCGCGAGATCAGTTCTTCAAATTTATCGGTGAGGGATTCCTTGAAATTCGTAATCTCTAAACAAATTTGATATGTTAGATTCTTATACGCAGAAGGAGCATGTTATATCACTAATAACAACAACTATTCATTCCATAAGCTGCTTTGGTAGGATGATCACAAGAAAGTTTTTGCCCAGTCGGCTGGGGCTGTAGAATATACCGACTGCTTCTCTGCAGAGGGGTAAGATCCCCCACCACCACAAACAGTGTCCTGGATATGACACTAACTAATCTGATGAGGAGGCTTTAGTAATGTTGAAGCTTTGGGGAATGCGGAGTACCCCTTCAGTGGTAGTACCTGATAGGGTCCTGTCGATGGGTCAAATAGAACTAAACTGTGTACTTATGCTAAGCTGAATTGCTTGAAATAGAACTGTTTTGACATTTAAACTGCATATCTATGCTAAACTGAATTATTTGAAATAGAACTGTTTTTTGACATTGAAACTGTGTACTTATGGTAAACTGAATAGTTTGACATTTAACGTTGAGTAAACAGAAAACTATGCTTATACTAAACTGAATTGTTTGAAATAGAACTGTTTCTATGTATAAAATGGATTTGGATCGTTGTAGAGTATTTGTACCCGTGAAAATAACGATCATTTAAAAATATGACGTATAAAAAATAATAAATAGATAATATTTTAAAAGATTATAGATAATAATGAGTTTAATATATTGATACAGCTTCAAATCCACAAAATCTAGGCTAATGATACTGTCAGCCTTTCACATTGGCTGATGTAAGGGACATAAAAGACTGCGAAAGTGAAAAACCCGTTAATATCTGTAACCCCGCAACCAGCTTAACAGTTTCTATTGATCGTATCAAATTCACAAAATGTAATTCAATATATTTCACTGCAATATTATATTTTATAAGAAAAAAAAAACAGCATCAGCAATTTTTCTCTCTCTCTTTCACACACAAACACACACACACACACACACACACACACACACACACACAATACAGTACACGTACAGTATGTGATACAATACATGAACAATACGAGTTGTGGGTCCTTGTTTACCTACTCAAGTCGAAACCCTGCTACATAGTCTGGAACGAGCCGCTGCAGGCATCGACCTCCATGTCAATGCACACAAAACGGAATACATGAGCTTTAATTAAACAGGCGACATCTCTACACTAAACGGTAGCTTTCTGAAACTAGTTGACAAGTTCACCTACCTAGGAAGCAATGTTTCATCAACCGAGACAGACATCGACACGTGACTGGCATGGACAGCTATGGATAGACTATCGGTCATATGGAAGTCAGACCGGGCCGATAAAAAGAAGTGCAGTTTTTTCTAAGCAGCGATCGTGTCGATACTGCTATATGGATGTACTACAGAGATGCTAACTAAACGTATGGAGAAAAAGCTTGACGGTAACTACACAAGAATTCTGCGAGCAATATCGAGCAAGTCCTGTAGGCAGCACCCCACAAAGCAGCAGCTGTACGGCCACCAACCACTCATCACGAAAATTATCAAAATTAGGCGAACCAGACATGCGGGACACTGCTGGAGAAGTAGGGACAAGCTCATAAGTGATGTACTCCAGTGGACTCCTTCATATGGACGAGCAAAGGCAGGACGACCAGCTCGAACCTACATACAGCAGCTCTGTGCCGATACGGGATGTAGTCCTGAAGAACTACCGAAAGCAATGGACGATAGGGAGGGATGGCGAGAGAGGGTCAGGGATATGCGTGCTGATAGCGTGACATGATGATGATGATGATGATGATTGCTTGCTAGGTGTTTGCGTCAGGTCGGTGTTATTAAGCTAAATCGTCGGGTTCCAAGGGGCTATCCCCCGGGTAATAATTGCTATTGTTATGTTTTGACCTTCGACCCGGTCCCAAAAAATGCTATTCCAAGGTGATGCACCGGAAGGAAGTGACACATTCCAATGGCCAGTAATCGAAAGAGATCGCGTGGGCGGATTAAGGCTTATAATATGGGACAAGGTGAAGGTCCCACTTTGCCAATACAGACTGATGCACCGGAAGAGAGTGACCTCTGAACTGCATGACAGTTATTTCCGCTTGATGACGATTGAACATTCGATTTCAAAGATCCAGTAGGCGATCGTGTGGGCGTTGAATTATTATTTAACTCAGTTGAGTTCGAGTCCAAGGAGCAGTTGCCAGTAGAATTCCAGACAGCTAGAGACCAGATGTGGTAGGGAAAGCCACACCCGACCGAAGGGGCCCTCGGGAACCCCGATGGAGTAGACCCCAGCATCAGGAGAACAAGACACAACGTGACGGTCATAACAGTGGGGTCAAAATGTTACAGTTTATGTTCGGTCTCCAGCTCCCTCTCACACGCAATCCTTGAACAACCCCTTCGAACCCTTGCAATAAAGTGAGAGGTACATATTTTTGTAAAGAATTTTTCATGCGTCTTCCTTCTTGCGTCTTTGTCATTGCGTCTGTCTTAATTATTGTGTCGTTATGATACGGCACATGACTATATAACACTATGCTGGGTTGAATTTATAGCTTGGCGCTTGAGACACGCAATATGGGAATTGTCGAAAGAACTAACTATTTTTGTGACAGCCGCGCAAGAGTCTCGATTCGTGCATGATCCCCTGCTTTAAATTGACCTTGTGTCCCATCCTACTTGTTGGTAAGTTAGCCAAATACCGTTGAGTAATAAAAGCTAAAACACAAAAGACGTGTTTCTGTGTCGTGAATGAGAAAGCACGAAATGAACGAGCTCAACTAAAAAAATAAATCATGAACAGTACGTATGTTTGTGGTTGTAAAAGATGATAATACACGTATTTTGTACATTTCTGACTTACGAAACATTTCCGTGAGTTTTCTTTAGATTTTCTCGTCGACGTGCGTCGTGTACAATTTTCTGCAGTAACACACACAAACACACACACACAGAGGAAACATTTGCCTTTGGCGGTTGTTTTTCCGAAATCATTTGAAAAGATTTATTTGTAAGGTTGATAAAGAAGAAAGTTTTAATTATTCTATTTTAGTCAGGAGTGGGTGTTGTCCTGTCAGTAATCAAATAAAGTACAATCAAGTGTCGGACGATAACAAAGTCAAAACCACGAGAAGATTAGAGTTTTTACTTAATATATTGACATACTCATCAGATAGCCGAGTGACGTAAGTGGAAGCGTGCTGGGCCCATAACCCAGAGGTCCGTAGATCGAAACTACGCTCTGCTAATCAATATGAATCTATACTATTTTTTGATTAACTATCGATTTTTTAAAAATTTAATTTAATTCTATTCTATCATATTCTATTCTATTCATTTATTCATTTTTCGAAAAAGTTTCACCAACTTATTGAGAAGCCATTTCACAAAAAGAAAGTAAGCAAACAATCCTGGAAGATCCTGAGGGCGATTTGAGGCAAAAAAAAAAAAATTATCGGGTGCAAAAACGGTGCTGACTTAGACGTATCTACGCTGCCTTTAGAAGTTGTCAAATTTTGGAAATTTTTCAAAGTGAAACGTGTCATGACCAAAATGACCCAATCATCG
>OY757925.1:39050802-39058302 GCA_963585895.1 Sepioteuthis lessoniana
AGTTGAGTGATGCCTTCTTTGATTATTGACGGGAAATCTACGATTGTCGTGTGAAGAATGTTATTTAAAGTTTCTTTTAGAAAAAATAAATGACTGAATAATTAAAATGAAATGAAAAGAAATATAATAAAATGAAAAGAAAAATAAATAGATAAAAATAAAATAAAATGATATAAATCGAGAGAGAGAGAGAGAGAGAAATTAAAAAAATACATTTTAGCAGAGCGTAGTTTCGATCTACGGACCTCTGGGTTATGGGCCCAGCACGCTTCCACTGCGCCACTCTGCTTTTCCACGAGAGACACCAGAAATTAACTAGATTCTCTAATAGAATTTATAAAAATTTCTCCGTCACGGCTCGCATGATTATGGATTATGGATCTGGCACTGTGATCTGAAAAATAGAATCTATTTAGGGGTTTTTTTTTTTTACTATAAATAAATAAATGGCAATAAATCAATGGAAATAAAGGAAAATAAATCAATAAAAAACACTGAAAGAGAAGAAAATAAAATGAAAAAGTAGATAGAAAAAGAAACACTAATAAAGGATAAAATGAAAAACCTAGAGTAATTTGTTAGCAGTTGGTAGTTTCGATCTATAGAACATCTATATTATGAAGCCAGTAGGCTTTATGGGCGCCACCCTGCTTATGGTGTCCAGCGAAATCTACATTATCTAGCTTGTATGATAGGATTTTTGAGAATTTCTCCGTCGACACCTCAGTGACGCCTTCTTTGCTCATTGATGGATAATGTACGATTGTGTTGTGAAAAATTTCTTGAAAGTTTCTTTTGTTAAAAATAGCTAAATGAATATTGAAATGAAATAAAATGAAAAATCAAAGAGAAAGGGAGAAAAGTTGTAATTTATTAAGCTTATTGCTTAGATGTGGCAAGAAGCCGCCTGAATGGGACGAGCAATGAGACTGAAAGTGAGTGGTGAATTGTTTGCAAGTGTAGCCTGTTAACCATGACACGAGCCGAGGTAAAATTTGTTTCGGAGATGATAGTTTCGCTGAACGGACGTCTAGCTTATGGGGCCAGAACGCTTCCGCTACGCGTGTCTGCTGTGAGACGGCCACTTAATAGATGAAGTAGTTTACTAAGGTTTTGTTGCTTAAATGCGGCACAAGAGCGTAGGAATGGGGCACCGAATGAAAGTAATAGACACTGGTGAAAGTTTTTTAGTTGACCTTGTTAAAAGGTAGAGCATCAGACTTGAATAAATTGCTAGATTTTCTGAGAGTGTTTATAAAAGAATTTGTTTGTGGCCAGTTGAGTGATGCCTTCTTTGATTATTGACGGGAAATCTACGATTGTCGTGTGAAGAATGTTATTTAAAGTTTCTTTTAGAAAAAATAAATGACTGAATAATTAAAATGAAATGAAAAGAAATATAATAAAATGAAAAGAAAAATAAATAGATAAAAATAAAATAAAATGATATAAATCGAGAGAGAGAGAGAGAGAGAGAGAAATTAAAAAAATACATTTTAGCAGAGCGTAGTTTCGATCTACGGACCTCTGGGTTATGGGCCCAGCACGCTTCCACTGCGCCACTCTGCTTTTCCACGACAGACACCAGAAATTAACTAGATTCTCTAATAGAATTTATAAAAATTTCTCCGTCACGGCTCGCATGATTATGGATTATGGATCTGGCACTGTGATCTGAAAAATAGAATCTATTTAGGGTTTTTTTTTTTTACTATAAATAAATAAATGGCAATAAATCAATGGAAATAAAGGAAAATAAATCAATAAAAAACACTGAAAGAGAAGAAAATAAAATGAAAAAGTAGATAGAAAAAGAAACACTAATAAAGGATAAAATGAAAAACCTAGAGTAATTTGTTAGCAGTTGGTAGTTTCGATCTATAGAACATCTATATTATGAAGCCAGTAGGCTTTATGGGCGCCACCCTGCTTATGGTGTCCAGCGAAATCTACATTATCTAGCTTGTATGATAGGATTTTTGAGAATTTCTCCGTCGACACCTCAGTGACGCCTTCTTTGCTCATTGATGGATAATGTACGATTGTGTTGTGAAAAATTTCTTGAAAGTTTCTTTTGTTAAAAATAGCTAAATGAATATTGAAATGAAATAAAATGAAAAATCAAAGAGAAAGGGAGAAAAGTTGTAATTTATTAAGCTTATTGCTTAGATGTGGCAAGAAGCCGCCTGAATGGGACGAGCAATGAGACTGAAAGTGAGTGGTGAATTGTTTGCAAGTGTAGCCTGTTAACCATGACACGAGCCGAGGTAAAATTTGTTTCGGAGATGATAGTTTCGCTGAACGGACGTCTAGCTTATGGGGCCAGAACGCTTCCGCTACGCGTGTCTGCTGTGAGACAGCCACTTAATAGATGAAGTAGTTTACTAAGGTTTTGTTGCTTAAATGCGGCACAAGAGCGTAGGAATGGGGCACCGAATGAAAGTAATAGACACTGGTGAAAGTTTTTTAGTTGACCTTGTTAAAAGGTAGAGCAGCAGACTTGAATAAATTGCTAGATTTTCTGAGAGTGTTTATAAAAGAATTTGTTTGTGGCCAGTTGAGTGATGCCTTCTTTGATTATTGACGGGAAATCTACGATTGTCGTGTGAAGAATGTTATTTAAAGTTTCTTTTAGAAAAAATAAATGACTGAATAATTAAAATGAAATGAAAAGAAATATAATAAAATGAAAAGAAAAATAAATAGATAAAAATAAAATAAAATGATATAAATCGAGAGAGAGAGAGAGAGAAATTAAAAAAATACATTTTAGCAGAGCGTAGTTTCGATCTACGGACCTCTGGGTTATGGGCCCAGCACGCTTCCACTGCGCCACTCTACTTTTCCACGACAGACACCAGAAATTAACTAGATTCTCTAATAGAATTTATAAAAATTTCTCCGTCACGGCTCGCATGATTATGGATTATGGATCTGGCACTGTGATCTGAAAAATAGAATCTATTTAGGGGTTGTTTTTTTTTACTATAAATAAATAAATGGCAATAAATCAATGGAAATAAAGGAAAATAAATCAATAAAAAACACTGAAAGAGAAGAAAATAAAATGAAAAAGTAGATAGAAAAAGAAACACTAATAAAGGATAAAATGAAAAACCTAGAGTAATTTGTTAGCAGTTGGTAGTTTCGATCTATAGAACATCTATATTATGAAGCCAGTAGGCTTTATGGGCGCCACCCTGCTTATGGTGTCCAGCGAAATCTACATTATCTAGCTTGTATGATAGGATTTTTGAGAATTTCTCCGTCGACACCTCAGTGACGCCTTCTTTGCTCATTGATGGATAATGTACGATTGTGTTGTGAAAAATTTCTTGAAAGTTTCTTTTGTTAAAAATAGCTAAATGAATATTGAAATGAAATAAAATGAAAAATCAAAGAGAAAGGGAGAAAAGTTGTAATTTATTAAGCTTATTGCTTAGATGTGGCAAGAAGCCGCCTGAATGGGACGAGCAATGAGACTGAAAGTGAGTGGTGAATTGTTTGCAAGTGTAGCCTGTTAACCATGACACGAGCCGAGGTAAAATTTGTTTCGGAGATGATAGTTTCGCTGAACGGACGTCTAGCTTATGGGGCCAGAACGCTTCCGCTACGCGTGTCTGCTGTGAGACGGCCACTTAATAGATGAAGTAGTTTACTAAGGTTTTGTTGCTTAAATGCGGCACAAGAGCGTAGGAATGGGGCACCGAATGAAAGTAATAGACACTGGTGAAAGTTTTTTAGTTGACCTTGTTAAAAGGTAGAGCATCAGACTTGAATAAATTGCTAGATTTTCTGAGAGTGTTTATAAAAGAATTTGTTTGTGGCCAGTTGAGTGATGCCTTCTTTGATTATTGACGGGAAATCTACGATTGTCGTGTGAAGAATGTTATTTAAAGTTTCTTTTAGAAAAAATAAATGACTGAATAATTAAAATGAAATGAAAAGAAATATAATAAAATGAAAAGAAAAATAAATAGATAAAAATAAAATAAAATGATATAAATCGAGAGAGAGAGAGAGAGAAATTAAAAAAATACATTTTAGCAGAGCGTAGTTTCGATCTACGGACCTCTGGGTTATGGGCCCAGCACGCTTCCACTGCGCCACTCTGCTTTTCCACGACAGACACCAGAAATTAACTAGATTCTCTAATAGAATTTATAAAAATTTCTCCGTCACGGCTCGCATGATTATGGATTATGGATCTGGCACTGTGATCTGAAAAATAGAATCTATTTAGGGGGTTTTTTTTTTTTACTATAAATAAATAAATGGCAATAAATCAATGGAAATAAAGGAAAATAAATCAATAAAAAACACTGAAAGAGAAGAAAATAAAATGAAAAAGTAGATAGAAAAAGAAACACTAATAAAGGATAAAATGAAAAACCTAGAGTAATTTGTTAGCAGTTGGTAGTTTCGATCTATAGAACATCTATATTATGAAGCCAGTAGGCTTTATGGGCGCCACCCTGCTTATGGTGTCCAGCGAAATCTACATTATCTAGCTTGTATGATAGGATTTTTGAGAATTTCTCCGTCGACACCTCAGTGACGCCTTCTTTGCTCATTGATGGATAATGTACGATTGTGTTGTGAAAAATTTCTTGAAAGTTTCTTTTGTTAAAAATAGCTAAATGAATATTGAAATGAAATAAAATGAAAAATCAAAGAGAAAGGGAGAAAAGTTGTAATTTATTAAGCTTATTGCTTAGATGTGGCAAGAAGCCGCCTGAATGGGACGAGCAATGAGACTGAAAGTGAGTGGTGAATTGTTTGCAAGTGTAGCCTGTTAACCATGACACGAGCCGAGGTAAAATTTGTTTCGGAGATGATAGTTTCGCTGAACGGACGTCTAGCTTATGGGGCCAGAACGCTTCCGCTACGCGTGTCTGCTGTGAGACGGCCACGTAATAGATGAAGTAGTTTACTAAGGTTTTGTTGCTTAAATGCGGCACAAGAGCGTAGGAATGGGGCACCGAATGAAAGTAATAGACACTGGTGAAAGTTTTTTAGTTGACCTTGTTAAAAGGTAGAGCATCAGACTTGAATAAATTGCTAGATTTTCTGAGAGTGTTTATAAAAGAATTTGTTTGTGGCCAGTTGAGTGATGCCTTCTTTGATTATTGACGGGAAATCTACGATTGTCGTGTGAAGAATGTTATTTAAAGTTTCTTTTAGAAAAAATAAATGACTGAATAATTAAAATGAAATGAAAAGAAATATAATAAAATGAAAAGAAAAATAAATAGATAAAAATAAAATAAAATGATATAAATCGAGAGAGAGAGAGAGAGAAATTAAAAAAATACATTTTAGCAGAGCGTAGTTTCGATCTACGGACCTCTGGGTTATGGGCCCAGCACGCTTCCACTGCGCCACTCTACTTTTCCACGACAGACACCAGAAATTAACTAGATTCTCTAATAGAATTTATAAAAATTTCTCCGTCACGGCTCGCATGATTATGGATTATGGATCTGGCACTGTGATCTGAAAAATAGAATCTATTTAGGGGTTGTTTTTTTTTACTATAAATAAATAAATGGCAATAAATCAATGGAAATAAAGGAAAATAAATCAATAAAAAACACTGAAAGAGAAGAAAATAAAATGAAAAAGTAGATAGAAAAAGAAACACTAATAAAGGATAAAATGAAAAACCTAGAGTAATTTGTTAGCAGTTGGTAGTTTCGATCTATAGAACATCTATATTATGAAGCCAGTAGGCTTTATGGGCGCCACCCTGCTTATGGTGTCCAGCGAAATCTACATTATCTAGCTTGTATGATAGGATTTTTGAGAATTTCTCCGTCGACACCTCAGTGACGCCTTCTTTGCTCATTGATGGATAATGTACGATTGTGTTGTGAAAAATTTCTTGAAAGTTTCTTTTGTTAAAAATAGCTAAATGAATATTGAAATGAAATAAAATGAAAAATCAAAGAGAAAGGGAGAAAAGTTGTAATTTATTAAGCTTATTGCTTAGATGTGGCAAGAAGCCGCCTGAATGGGACGAGCAATGAGACTGAAAGTGAGTGGTGAATTGTTTGCAAGTGTAGCCTGTTAACCATGACACGAGCCGAGGTAAAATTTGTTTCGGAGATGATAGTTTCGCTGAACGGACGTCTAGCTTATGGGGCCAGAACGCTTCCGCTACGCGTGTCTGCTGTGAGACGGCCACTTAATAGATGAAGTAGTTTACTAAGGTTTTGTTGCTTAAATGCGGCACAAGAGCGTAGGAATGGGGCACCGAATGAAAGTAATAGACACTGGTGAAAGTTTTTTAGTTGACCTTGTTAAAAGGTAGAGCATCAGACTTGAATAAATTGCTAGATTTTCTGAGAGTGTTTATAAAAGAATTTGTTTGTGGCCAGTTGAGTGATGCCTTCTTTGATTATTGACGGGAAATCTACGATTGTCGTGTGAAGAATGTTATTTAAAGTTTCTTTTAGAAAAAATAAATGACTGAATAATTAAAATGAAATGAAAAGAAATATAATAAAATGAAAAGAAAAATAAATAGATAAAAATAAAATAAAATGATATAAATCGAGAGAGAGAGAGAGAGAAATTAAAAAAATACATTTTAGCAGAGCGTAGTTTCGATCTACGGACCTCTGGGTTATGGGCCCAGCACGCTTCCACTGCGCCACTCTGCTTTTCCACGACAGACACCAGAAATTAACTAGATTCTCTAATAGAATTTATAAAAATTTCTCCGTCACGGCTCGCATGATTATGGATTATGGATCTGGCACTGTGATCTGAAAAATAGAATCTATTTAGGGGGTTTTTTTTTTTTACTATAAATAAATAAATGGCAATAAATCAATGGAAATAAAGGAAAATAAATCAATAAAAAACACTGAAAGAGAAGAAAATAAAATGAAAAAGTAGATAGAAAAAGAAACACTAATAAAGGATAAAATGAAAAACCTAGAGTAATTTGTTAGCAGTTGGTAGTTTCGATCTATAGAACATCTATATTATGAAGCCAGTAGGCTTTATGGGCGCCACCCTGCTTATGGTGTCCAGCGAAATCTACATTATCTAGCTTGTATGATAGGATTTTTGAGAATTTCTCCGTCGACACCTCAGTGACGCCTTCTTTGCTCATTGATGGATAATGTACGATTGTGTTGTGAAAAATTTCTTGAAAGTTTCTTTTGTTAAAAATAGCTAAATGAATATTGAAATGAAATAAAATGAAAAATCAAAGAGAAAGGGAGAAAAGTTGTAATTTATTAAGCTTATTGCTTAGATGTGGCAAGAAGCCGCCTGAATGGGACGAGCAATGAGACTGAAAGTGAGTGGTGAATTGTTTGCAAGTGTAGCCTGTTAACCATGACACGAGCCGAGGTAAAATTTGTTTCGGAGATGATAGTTTCGCTGAACGGACGTCTAGCTTATGGGGCCAGAACGCTTCCGCTACGCGTGTCTGCTGTGAGACGGCCACGTAATAGATGAAGTAGTTTACTAAGGTTTTGTTGCTTA
>OY757925.1:39063302-39068302 GCA_963585895.1 Sepioteuthis lessoniana
TCGCTGAACGGACATCTAGCTTATGGGGCCAGAACACTTCCGCTACGCGTGTCTGCTGTGAGACGGCCACTTAATAGATGAAGTAGTTTACTAAGGTTTTGTTGCTTAAATGCGGCACAAGAGCGTAGGAATGGGGCACCGAATGAAAGTAATAGACACTGGTGAAAGTTTTTTAGTTGACCTTGTTAAAAGGTAGAGCAGCAGACTTGAATAAATTGCTAGATTTTCTGAGAGTGTTTATAAAAGAATTTGTTTGTGGCCAGTTGAGTGATGCCTTCTTTGATTATTGACGGGAAATCTACGATTGTCGTGTGAAGAATGTTATTTAAAGTTTCTTTTAGAAAAAATAAATGACTGAATAATTAAAATGAAATGAAAAGAAATATAATAAAATGAAAAGAAAAATAAATAGATAAAAATAAAATAAAATGATATAAATCGAGAGAGAGAGAGAGAGAGAGAGAGAAATTAAAAAAATACATTTTAGCAGAGCGTAGTTTCGATCTACGGACCTCTGGGTTATGGGCCCAGCACGCTTCCACTGTGCCACTCTGCTTTTCCACGACAGACACCAGAAATTAACTAGATTCTCTAATAGAATTTATAAAAATTTCTCCGTCACGGCTCGCATGATTATGGATTATGGATCTGGCACTGTGATCTGAAAAATAGAATCTATTTAGGGGTTTTTTTTTTTACTATAAATAAATAAATGGCAATAAATCAATGGAAATAAAGGAAAATAAATCAATAAAAAACACTGAAAGAGAAGAAAATAAAATGAAAAAGTAGATAGAAAAAGAAACACTAATAAAGGATAAAATGAAAAACCTAGAGTAATTTGTTAGCAGTTGGTAGTTTCGATCTATAGAACATCTATATTATGAAGCTAGTAGGCTTTATGGGCGCCACCCTGCTTATGGTGTCCAGCGAAATCTACATTATCTAGCTTGTATGATAGGATTTTTGAGAATTTCTCCGTCGACACCTCAGTGACGCCTTCTTTGCTCATTGATGGATAATGTACGATTGTGTTGTGAAAAATTTCTTGAAAGTTTCTTTTGTTAAAAATAGCTAAATGAATATTGAAATGAAATAAAATGAAAAATCAAAGAGAAAGGGAGAAAAGTTGTAATTTATTAAGCTTATTGCTTAGATGTGGCAAGAAGGCGCCTGAATGGGACGAGCAATGAGACTGAAAGTGAGTGGTGAATTGTTTGCAAGTGTAGCCTGTTAACCATGACACGAGCCGAGGTAAAATTTGTTTCGGAGATGATAGTTTCGATGAACGGACGTCTAGCTTATGGGGCCAGAACGCTTCCGCTACGCGTGTCTGCTGTGAGACGGCCACTTAATAGATGAAGTAGTTTACTAAGGTTTTGTTGCTTAAATGCGGCACAAGAGCGTAGGAATGGGGCACCGAATGAAAGTAATAGACACTGGTGAAAGTTTTTTAGTTGACCTTGTTAAAAGGTAGAGCAGCAGACTTGAATAAATTGCTAAATTTTCTGAGAGTGTTTATAAAAGAATTTGTTTGTGGCCAGTTGAGTGATGCCTTCTTTGATTATTGACGGGAAATCTACGATTGTCGTGTGAAGAATGTTATTTAAAGTTTCTTTTAGAAAAAATAAATGACTGAATAATTAAAATGAAATGAAAAGAAATATAATAAAATGAAAAGAAAAATAAATAGATAAAAATAAAATAAAATGATATAAATCGAGAGAGAGAGAGAGAGAAATTAAAAAAATACATTTTAGCAGAGCGTAGTTTCGATCTACGGACCTCTGGGTTATGGGCCCAGCACGCTTCCACTGCGCCACTCTACTTTTCCACGACAGACACCAGAAATTAACTAGATTCTCTAATAGAATTTATAAAAATTTCTCCGTCACGGCTCGCATGATTATGGATTATGGATCTGGCACTGTGATCTGAAAAATAGAATCTATTTAGGGGTTGTTTTTTTTTACTATAAATAAATAAATGGCAATAAATCAATGGAAATAAAGGAAAATAAATCAATAAAAAACACTGAAAGAGAAGAAAATAAAATGAAAAAGTAGATAGAAAAAGAAACACTAATAAAGGATAAAATGAAAAACCTAGAGTAATTTGTTAGCAGTTGGTAGTTTCGATCTATAGAACATCTATATTATGAAGCCAGTAGGCTTTATGGGCGCCACCCTGCTTATGGTGTCCAGCGAAATCTACATTATCTAGCTTGTATGATAGGATTTTTGAGAATTTCTCCGTCGACACCTCAGTGACGCCTTCTTTGCTCATTGATGGATAATGTACGATTGTGTTGTGAAAAATTTCTTGAAAGTTTCTTTTGTTAAAAATAGCTAAATGAATATTGAAATGAAATAAAATGAAAAATCAAAGAGAAAGGGAGAAAAGTTGTAATTTATTAAGCTTATTGCTTAGATGTGGCAAGAAGCCGCCTGAATGGGACGAGCAATGAGACTGAAAGTGAGTGGTGAATTGTTTGCAAGTGTAGCCTGTTAACCATGACACGAGCCGAGGTAAAATTTGTTTCGGAGATGATAGTTTCGCTGAACGGACGTCTAGCTTATGGGGCCAGAACGCTTCCGCTACGCGTGTCTGCTGTGAGACGGCCACTTAATAGATGAAGTAGTTTACTAAGGTTTTGTTGCTTAAATGCGGCACAAGAGCGTAGGAATGGGGCACCGAATGAAAGTAATAGACACTGGTGAAAGTTTTTTAGTTGACCTTGTTAAAAGGTAGAGCATCAGACTTGAATAAATTGCTAGATTTTCTGAGAGTGTTTATAAAAGAATTTGTTTGTGGCCAGTTGAGTGATGCCTTCTTTGATTATTGACGGGAAATCTACGATTGTCGTGTGAAGAATGTTATTTAAAGTTTCTTTTAGAAAAAATAAATGACTGAATAATTAAAATGAAATGAAAAGAAATATAATAAAATGAAAAGAAAAATAAATAGATAAAAATAAAATAAAATGATATAAATCGAGAGAGAGAGAGAGAGAAATTAAAAAAATACATTTTAGCAGAGCGTAGTTTCGATCTACGGACCTCTGGGTTATGGGCCCAGCACGCTTCCACTGCGCCACTCTGCTTTTCCACGACAGACACCAGAAATTAACTAGATTCTCTAATAGAATTTATAAAAATTTCTCCGTCACGGCTCGCATGATTATGGATTATGGATCTGGCACTGTGATCTGAAAAATAGAATCTATTTAGGGGGTTTTTTTTTTTTACTATAAATAAATAAATGGCAATAAATCAATGGAAATAAAGGAAAATAAATCAATAAAAAACACTGAAAGAGAAGAAAATAAAATGAAAAAGTAGATAGAAAAAGAAACACTAATAAAGGATAAAATGAAAAACCTAGAGTAATTTGTTAGCAGTTGGTAGTTTCGATCTATAGAACATCTATATTATGAAGCCAGTAGGCTTTATGGGCGCCACCCTGCTTATGGTGTCCAGCGAAATCTACATTATCTAGCTTGTATGATAGGATTTTTGAGAATTTCTCCGTCGACACCTCAGTGACGCCTTCTTTGCTCATTGATGGATAATGTACGATTGTGTTGTGAAAAATTTCTTGAAAGTTTCTTTTGTTAAAAATAGCTAAATGAATATTGAAATGAAATAAAATGAAAAATCAAAGAGAAAGGGAGAAAAGTTGTAATTTATTAAGCTTATTGCTTAGATGTGGCAAGAAGCCGCCTGAATGGGACGAGCAATGAGACTGAAAGTGAGTGGTGAATTGTTTGCAAGTGTAGCCTGTTAACCATGACACGAGCCGAGGTAAAATTTGTTTCGGAGATGATAGTTTCGCTGAACGGACGTCTAGCTTATGGGGCCAGAACGCTTCCGCTACGCGTGTCTGCTGTGAGACGGCCACGTAATAGATGAAGTAGTTTACTAAGGTTTTGTTGCTTAAATGCGGCACAAGAGCGTAGGAATGGGGCACCGAATGAAAGTAATAGACACTGGTGAAAGTTTTTTAGTTGACCTTGTTAAAAGGTAGAGCATCAGACTTGAATAAATTGCTAGATTTTCTGAGAGTGTTTATAAAAGAATTTGTTTGTGGCCAGTTGAGTGATGCCTTCTTTGATTATTGACGGGAAATCTACGATTGTCGTGTGAAGAATGTTATTTAAAGTTTCTTTTAGAAAAAATAAATGACTGAATAATTAAAATGAAATGAAAAGAAATATAATAAAATGAAAAGAAAAATAAATAGATAAAAATAAAATAAAATGATATAAATCGAGAGAGAGAGAGAGAGAAATTAAAAAAATACATTTTAGCAGAGCGTAGTTTCGATCTACGGACCTCTGGGTTATGGGCCCAGCACGCTTCCACTGCGCCACTCTACTTTTCCACGACAGACACCAGAAATTAACTAGATTCTCTAATAGAATTTATAAAAATTTCTCCGTCACGGCTCGCATGATTATGGATTATGGATCTGGCACTGTGATCTGAAAAATAGAATCTATTTAGGGGTTGTTTTTTTTTACTATAAATAAATAAATGGCAATAAATCAATGGAAATAAAGGAAAATAAATCAATAAAAAACACTGAAAGAGAAGAAAATAAAATGAAAAAGTAGATAGAAAAAGAAACACTAATAAAGGATAAAATGAAAAACCTAGAGTAATTTGTTAGCAGTTGGTAGTTTCGATCTATAGAACATCTATATTATGAAGCCAGTAGGCTTTATGGGCGCCACCCTGCTTATGGTGTCCAGCGAAATCTACATTATCTAGCTTGTATGATAGGATTTTTGAGAATTTCTCCGTCGACACCTCAGTGACGCCTTCTTTGCTCATTGATGGATAATGTACGATTGTGTTGTGAAAAATTTCTTGAAAGTTTCTTTTGTTAAAAATAGCTAAATGAATATTGAAATGAAATAAAATGAAAAATCAAAGAGAAAGGGAGAAAAGTTGTAATTTATTAAGCTTATTGCTTAGATGTGGCAAGAAGCCGCCTGA
>OY757925.1:39073302-39075802 GCA_963585895.1 Sepioteuthis lessoniana
AATAGCTAAATAAATATTGAAATGAAATAAAATGAAAAATCAAAGAGAAAGGGAGAAAAGTTGTAATTTATTAAGCTTATTGTTAGATGTGGCAAGAAGCCGCCTGAATGGGACGAGCAATGAGACTGAAAGTGAGTGGTGAATTGTTTGCAAGTGTAGCCTGTTAACCATGACACGAGCCGAGGTAAAATTTGTTTCGGAGATGATAGTTTCGCTGAACGGACATCTAGCTTATGGGGCCAGAACACTTCCGCTACGCGTGTCTGCTGTGAGACGGCCACTTAATAGATGAAGTAGTTTACTAAGGTTTTGTTGCTTAAATGCGGCACAAGAGCGTAGGAATGGGGCACCGAATGAAAGTAATAGACACTGGTGAAAGTTTTTTAGTTGACCTTGTTAAAAGGTAGAGCAGCAGACTTGAATAAATTGCTAGATTTTCTGAGAGTGTTTATAAAAGAATTTGTTTGTGGCCAGTTGAGTGATGCCTTCTTTGATTATTGACGGGAAATCTACGATTGTCGTGTGAAGAATGTTATTTAAAGTTTCTTTTAGAAAAAATAAATGACTGAATAATTAAAATGAAATGAAAAGAAATATAATAAAATGAAAAGAAAAATAAATAGATAAAAATAAAATAAAATGATATAAATCGAGAGAGAGAGAGAGAGAGAGAGAGAAATTAAAAAAATACATTTTAGCAGAGCGTAGTTTCGATCTACGGACCTCTGGGTTATGGGCCCAGCACGCTTCCACTGTGCCACTCTGCTTTTCCACGACAGACACCAGAAATTAACTAGATTCTCTAATAGAATTTATAAAAATTTCTCCGTCACGGCTCGCATGATTATGGATTATGGATCTGGCACTGTGATCTGAAAAATAGAATCTATTTAGGGGTTTTTTTTTTTACTATAAATAAATAAATGGCAATAAATCAATGGAAATAAAGGAAAATAAATCAATAAAAAACACTGAAAGAGAAGAAAATAAAATGAAAAAGTAGATAGAAAAAGAAACACTAATAAAGGATAAAATGAAAAACCTAGAGTAATTTGTTAGCAGTTGGTAGTTTCGATCTATAGAACATCTATATTATGAAGCTAGTAGGCTTTATGGGCGCCACCCTGCTTATGGTGTCCAGCGAAATCTACATTATCTAGCTTGTATGATAGGATTTTTGAGAATTTCTCCGTCGACACCTCAGTGACGCCTTCTTTGCTCATTGATGGATAATGTACGATTGTGTTGTGAAAAATTTCTTGAAAGTTTCTTTTGTTAAAAATAGCTAAATGAATATTGAAATGAAATAAAATGAAAAATCAAAGAGAAAGGGAGAAAAGTTGTAATTTATTAAGCTTATTGCTTAGATGTGGCAAGAAGGCGCCTGAATGGGACGAGCAATGAGACTGAAAGTGAGTGGTGAATTGTTTGCAAGTGTAGCCTGTTAACCATGACACGAGCCGAGGTAAAATTTGTTTCGGAGATGATAGTTTCGATGAACGGACGTCTAGCTTATGGGGCCAGAACGCTTCCGCTACGCGTGTCTGCTGTGAGACGGCCACTTAATAGATGAAGTAGTTTACTAAGGTTTTGTTGCTTAAATGCGGCACAAGAGCGTAGGAATGGGGCACCGAATGAAAGTAATAGACACTGGTGAAAGTTTTTTAGTTGACCTTGTTAAAAGGTAGAGCAGCAGACTTGAATAAATTGCTAAATTTTCTGAGAGTGTTTATAAAAGAATTTGTTTGTGGCCAGTTGAGTGATGCCTTCTTTGATTATTGACGGGAAATCTACGATTGTCGTGTGAAGAATGTTATTTAAAGTTTCTTTTAGAAAAAATAAATGACTGAATAATTAAAATGAAATGAAAAGAAATATAATAAAATGAAAAGAAAAATAAATAGATAAAAATAAAATAAAATGATATAAATCGAGAGAGAGAGAGAGAGAGAGAAATTAAAAAAATACATTTTAGCAGAGCGTAGTTTCGATCTACGGACCTCTGGGTTATGGGCCCAGCACGCTTCCACTGCGCCACTCTGCTTTTCCACGACAGACACCAGAAATTAACTAGATTCTCTAATAGAATTTATAAAAATTTCTCCGTCACGGCTCGCATGATTATGGATTATGGATCTGGCACTGTGATCTGAAAAATAGAATCTATTTAGGTGTTTTTTTTTTTACTATAAATAAATAAATGGCAATAAATCAATGGAAATAAAGGAAAATAAATCAATAAAAAACACTGAAAGAGAAGAAAATAAAATGAAAAAGTAGATAGAAAAAGAAACACTAATAAAGGATAAAATGAAAAACCTAGAGTAATTTGTTAGCAGTTGGTAGTTTCGATCTATAGAACATCTATATTATGAAGCCAGTAGGCTTTATGGGCGCCACCCTGCTTATGGTGTCCAGCGAAATCTACATTATCTAGCTTGTATGATAGGATTTTTGAGAATTTCTCCGTCGACACCTCAGTGACGCCTTCTTTGCTCAT
>OY757925.1:39085802-39090802 GCA_963585895.1 Sepioteuthis lessoniana
GATAGAAAAAGAAACACTAATAAAGGATAAAATGAAAAACCTAGAGTAATTTGTTAGCAGTTGGTAGTTTCGATCTATAGAACATCTATATTATGAAGCCAGTAGGCTTTATGGGCGCCACCCTGCTTATGGTGTCCAGCGAAATCTACATTATCTAGCTTGTATGATAGGATTTTTGAGAATTTCTCCGTCGACACCTCAGTGACGCCTTCTTTGCTCATTGATGGATAATGTACGATTGTGTTGTGAAAAATTTCTTGAAAGTTTCTTTTGTTAAAAATAGCTAAATGAATATTGAAATGAAATAAAATGAAAAATCAAAGAGAAAGGGAGAAAAGTTGTAATTTATTAAGCTTATTGCTTAGATGTGGCAAGAAGCCGCCTGAATGGGACGAGCAATGAGACTGAAAGTGAGTGGTGAATTGTTTGCAAGTGTAGCCTGTTAACCATGACACGAACCGAGGTAAAATTTGTTTCGGAGATGATAGTTTCGCTGAACGGACGTCTAGCTTATGGGGCCAGAACGCTTCCGCTACGCGTGTCTGCTGTGAGACGGCCACTTAATAGATGAAGTAGTTTACTAAGGTTTTGTTGCTTAAATGCGGCACAAGAGCGTAGGAATGGGGCACCGAATGAAAGTAATAGACACTGGTGAAAGTTTTTTAGTTGACCTTGTTAAAAGGTAGAGCATCAGACTTGAATAAATTGCTAGATTTTCTGAGAGTGTTTATAAAAGAATTTGTTTGTGGCCAGTTGAGTGATGCCTTCTTTGATTATTGACGGGAAATCTACGATTGTCGTGTGAAGAATGTTATTTAAAGTTTCTTTTAGAAAAAATAAATGACTGAATAATTAAAATGAAATGAAAAGAAATATAATAAAATGAAAAGAAAAATAAATAGATAAAAATAAAATAAAATGATATAAATCGAGAGAGAGAGAGAGAGAGAGAGAAATTAAAAAAATACATTTTAGCAGAGCGTAGTTTCGATCTACGGATCTCTGGGTTATGGGCCCAGCACGCTTCCACTGCGCCACTCTGCTTTTCCACGACAGACACCAGAAATTAACTAGATTCTCTAATAGAATTTATAAAAATTTCTCCGTCACGGCTCGCATGATTATGGATTATGGATCTGGCACTGTGATCTGAAAAATAGAATCTATTTAGGGTTTTTTTTTTTTACTATAAATAAATAAATGGCAATAAATCAATGGAAATAAAGGAAAATAAATCAATAAAAAACACTGAAAGAGAAGAAAATAAAATGAAAATGTAGATAGAAAAAGAAACACTAATAAAGGATAAAATGAAAAACCTAGAGTAATTTGTTAGCAGTTGGTAGTTTCGATCTATAGAACATCTATATTATGAAGCCAGTAGGCTTTATGGGCGCCACCCTGCTTATGGTGTCCAGCGAAATCTACATTATCTAGCTTGTATGATAGGATTTTTGAGAATTTCTCCGTCGACACCTCAGTGACGCCTTCTTTGCTCATTGATGGATAATGTACGATTGTGTTGTGAAAAATTTCTTGAAAGTTTCTTTTGTTAAAAATAGCTAAATAAATATTGAAATGAAATAAAATGAAAAATCAAAGAGAAAGGGAGAAAAGTTGTAATTTATTAAGCTTATTGTTAGATGTGGCAAGAAGCCGCCTGAATGGGACGAGCAATGAGACTGAAAGTGAGTGGTGAATTGTTTGCAAGTGTAGCCTGTTAACCATGACACGAGCCGAGGTAAAATTTGTTTCGGAGATGATAGTTTCGCTGAACGGACATCTAGCTTATGGGGCCAGAACACTTCCGCTACGCGTGTCTGCTGTGAGACGGCCACTTAATAGATGAAGTAGTTTACTAAGGTTTTGTTGCTTAAATGCGGCACAAGAGCGTAGGAATGGGGCACCGAATGAAAGTAATAGACACTGGTGAAAGTTTTTTAGTTGACCTTGTTAAAAGGTAGAGCAGCAGACTTGAATAAATTGCTAGATTTTCTGAGAGTGTTTATAAAAGAATTTGTTTGTGGCCAGTTGAGTGATGCCTTCTTTGATTATTGACGGGAAATCTACGATTGTCGTGTGAAGAATGTTATTTAAAGTTTCTTTTAGAAAAAATAAATGACTGAATAATTAAAATGAAATGAAAAGAAATATAATAAAATGAAAAGAAAAATAAATAGATAAAAATAAAATAAAATGATATAAATCGAGAGAGAGAGAGAGAGAGAGAGAGAAATTAAAAAAATACATTTTAGCAGAGCGTAGTTTCGATCTACGGACCTCTGGGTTATGGGCCCAGCACGCTTCCACTGTGCCACTCTGCTTTTCCACGACAGACACCAGAAATTAACTAGATTCTCTAATAGAATTTATAAAAATTTCTCCGTCACGGCTCGCATGATTATGGATTATGGATCTGGCACTGTGATCTGAAAAATAGAATCTATTTAGGGGTTTTTTTTTTTACTATAAATAAATAAATGGCAATAAATCAATGGAAATAAAGGAAAATAAATCAATAAAAAACACTGAAAGAGAAGAAAATAAAATGAAAAAGTAGATAGAAAAAGAAACACTAATAAAGGATAAAATGAAAAACCTAGAGTAATTTGTTAGCAGTTGGTAGTTTCGATCTATAGAACATCTATATTATGAAGCTAGTAGGCTTTATGGGCGCCACCCTGCTTATGGTGTCCAGCGAAATCTACATTATCTAGCTTGTATGATAGGATTTTTGAGAATTTCTCCGTCGACACCTCAGTGACGCCTTCTTTGCTCATTGATGGATAATGTACGATTGTGTTGTGAAAAATTTCTTGAAAGTTTCTTTTGTTAAAAATAGCTAAATGAATATTGAAATGAAATAAAATGAAAAATCAAAGAGAAAGGGAGAAAAGTTGTAATTTATTAAGCTTATTGCTTAGATGTGGCAAGAAGGCGCCTGAATGGGACGAGCAATGAGACTGAAAGTGAGTGGTGAATTGTTTGCAAGTGTAGCCTGTTAACCATGACACGAGCCGAGGTAAAATTTGTTTCGGAGATGATAGTTTCGATGAACGGACGTCTAGCTTATGGGGCCAGAACGCTTCCGCTACGCGTGTCTGCTGTGAGACGGCCACTTAATAGATGAAGTAGTTTACTAAGGTTTTGTTGCTTAAATGCGGCACAAGAGCGTAGGAATGGGGCACCGAATGAAAGTAATAGACACTGGTGAAAGTTTTTTAGTTGACCTTGTTAAAAGGTAGAGCAGCAGACTTGAATAAATTGCTAAATTTTCTGAGAGTGTTTATAAAAGAATTTGTTTGTGGCCAGTTGAGTGATGCCTTCTTTGATTATTGACGGGAAATCTACGATTGTCGTGTGAAGAATGTTATTTAAAGTTTCTTTTAGAAAAAATAAATGACTGAATAATTAAAATGAAATGAAAAGAAATATAATAAAATGAAAAGAAAAATAAATAGATAAAAATAAAATAAAATGATATAAATCGAGAGAGAGAGAGAGAGAGAGAAATTAAAAAAATACATTTTAGCAGAGCGTAGTTTCGATCTACGGACCTCTGGGTTATGGGCCCAGCACGCTTCCACTGCGCCACTCTGCTTTTCCACGACAGACACCAGAAATTAACTAGATTCTCTAATAGAATTTATAAAAATTTCTCCGTCACGGCTCGCATGATTATGGATTATGGATCTGGCACTGTGATCTGAAAAATAGAATCTATTTAGGTGTTTTTTTTTTTACTATAAATAAATAAATGGCAATAAATCAATGGAAATAAAGGAAAATAAATCAATAAAAAACACTGAAAGAGAAGAAAATAAAATGAAAAAGTAGATAGAAAAAGAAACACTAATAAAGGATAAAATGAAAAACCTAGAGTAATTTGTTAGCAGTTGGTAGTTTCGATCTATAGAACATCTATATTATGAAGCCAGTAGGCTTTATGGGCGCCACCCTGCTTATGGTGTCCAGCGAAATCTACATTATCTAGCTTGTATGATAGGATTTTTGAGAATTTCTCCGTCGACACCTCAGTGACGCCTTCTTTGCTCATTGATGGATAATGTACGATTGTGTTGTGAAAAATTTCTTGAAAGTTTCTTTTGTTAAAAATAGCTAAATGAATATTGAAATGAAATAAAATGAAAAATCAAAGAGAAAGGGAGAAAAGTTGTAATTTATTAAGCTTATTGCTTAGATGTGGCAAGAAGCCGCCTGAATGGGACGAGCAATGAGACTGAAAGTGAGTGGTGAATTGTTTGCAAGTGTAGCCTGTTAACCATGACACGAGCCGAGGTAAAATTTGTTTCGGAGATGATAGTTTCGCTGAACGGACGTCTAGCTTATGGGGCCAGAACGCTTCCGCTACGCGTGTCTGCTGTGAGACGGCCACTTAATAGATGAAGTAGTTTACTAAGGTTTTGTTGCTTAAATGCGGCACAAGAGCGTAGGAATGGGGCACCGAATGAAAGTAATAGACACTGGTGAAAGTTTTTTAGTTGACCTTGTTAAAAGGTAGAGCAGCAGACTTGAATAAATTGCTAGATTTTCTGAGAGTGTTTATAAAAGAATTTGTTTGTGGCCAGTTGAGTGATGCCTTCTTTGATTATTGACGGGAAATCTACGATTGTCGTGTGAAGAATGTTATTTAAAGTTTCTTTTAGAAAAAATAAATGACTGAATAATTAAAATGAAATGAAAAGAAATATAATAAAATGAAAAGAAAAATAAATAGATAAAAATAAAATAAAATGATATAAATCGAGAGAGAGAGAGAGAGAGAAATTAAAAAAATACATTTTAGCAGAGCGTAGTTTCGATCTACGGACCTCTGGGTTATGGGCCCAGCACGCTTCCACTGCGCCACTCTGCTTTTCCACGACAGACACCAGAAATTAACTAGATTCTCTAATAGAATTTATAAAAATTTCTCCGTCACGGCTCGCATGATTATGGATTATGGATCTGGCACTGTGATCTGAAAAATAGAATCTATT
>OY757925.1:39095802-39098302 GCA_963585895.1 Sepioteuthis lessoniana
GACAGACACCAGAAATTAACTAGATTCTCTAATAGAATTTATAAAAATTTCTCCGTCACGGCTCGCATGATTATGGATTATGGATCTGGCACTGTGATCTGAAAAATAGAATCTATTTAGGGGTTTTTTTTTTTTACTATAAATAAATAAATGGCAATAAATCAATGGAAATAAAGGAAAATAAATCAATAAAAAACACTGAAAGAGAAGAAAATAAAATGAAAAAGTAGATAGAAAAAGAAACACTAATAAAGGATAAAATGAAAAACCTAGAGTAATTTGTTAGCAGTTGGTAGTTTCGATCTATAGAACATCTATATTATGAAGCCAGTAGGCTTTATGGGCGCCACCCTGCTTATGGTGTCCAGCGAAATCTACATTATCTAGCTTGTATGATAGGATTTTTGAGAATTTCTCCGTCGACACCTCAGTGACGCCTTCTTTGCTCATTGATGGATAATGTACGATTGTGTTGTGAAAAATTTCTTGAAAGTTTCTTTTGTTAAAAATAGCTAAATGAATATTGAAATGAAATAAAATGAAAAATCAAAGAGAAAGGGAGAAAAGTTGTAATTTATTAAGCTTATTGCTTAGATGTGGCAAGAAGGCGCCTGAATTGGACGAGCAATGAGACTGAAAGTGAGTGGTGAATTGTTTGCAAGTGTAGCCTGTTAACCATGACACGAGCCGAGGTAAAATTTGTTTCGGAGATGATAGTTTCGCTGAACGGACGTCTAGCTTATGGGGCCAGAACGCTTCCGCTACGCGTGTCTGCTGTGAGACGGCCACTTAATAGATGAAGTAGTTTACTAAGGTTTTGTTGCTTAAATGCGGCACAAGAGCGTAGGAATGGGGCACCGAATGAAAGTAATAGACACTGGTGAAAGTTTTTTAGTTGACCTTGTTAAAAGGTAGAGCAGCAGACTTGAATAAATTGCTAGATTTTCTGAGAGTGTTTATAAAAGAATTTGTTTGTGGCCAGTTGAGTGATGCCTTCTTTGATTATTGACGGGAAATCTACGATTGTCGTGTGAAGAATGTTATTTAAAGTTTCTTTTAGAAAAAATAAATGACTGAATAATTAAAATGAAATGAAAAGAAATATAATAAAATGAAAAGAAAAATAAATAGATAAAAATAAAATAAAATGATATAAATCGAGAGAGAGAGAGAGAGAGAAATTAAAAAAATACATTTTAGCAGAGCGTAGTTTCGATCTACGGACCTCTGGGTTATGGGCCCAGCACGCTTCCACTGCGCCACTCTGCTTTTCCACGACAGACACCAGAAATTAACTAGATTCTCTAATAGAATTTATAAAAATTTCTCCGTCACGGCTCGCATGATTATGGATTATGGATCTGGCACTGTGATCTGAAAAATAGAATCTATTTAGGGTTTTTTTTTTTTACTATAAATAAATAAATGGCAATAAATCAATGGAAATAAAGGAAAATAAATCAATAAAAAACACTGAAAGAGAAGAAAATAAAATGAAAAAGTAGATAGAAAAAGAAACACTAATAAAGGATAAAATGAAAAACCTAGAGTAATTTGTTAGCAGTTGGTAGTTTCGATCTATAGAACATCTATATTATGAAGCCAGTAGGCTTTATGGGCGCCACCCTGCTTATGGTGTCCAGCGAAATCTACATTATCTAGCTTGTATGATAGGATTTTTGAGAATTTCTCCGTCGACACCTCAGTGACGCCTTCTTTGCTCATTGATGGATAATGTACGATTGTGTTGTGAAAAATTTCTTGAAAGTTTCTTTTGTTAAAAATAGCTAAATGAATATTGAAATGAAATAAAATGAAAAATCAAAGAGAAAGGGAGAAAAGTTGTAATTTATTAAGCTTATTGCTTAGATGTGGCAAGAAGCCGCCTGAATGGGACGAGCAATGAGACTGAAAGTGAGTGGTGAATTGTTTGCAAGTGTAGCCTGTTAACCATGACACGAGCCGAGGTAAAATTTGTTTCGGAGATGATAGTTTCGCTGAACGGACGTCTAGCTTATGGGGCCAGAACGCTTCCGCTACGCGTGTCTGCTGTGAGACGGCCACTTAATAGATGAAGTAGTTTACTAAGGTTTTGTTGCTTAAATGCGGCACAAGAGCGTAGGAATGGGGCACCGAATGAAAGTAATAGACACTGGTGAAAGTTTTTTAGTTGACCTTGTTAAAAGGTAGAGCAGCAGACTTGAATAAATTGCTAGATTTTCTGAGAGTGTTTATAAAAGAATTTGTTTGTGGCCAGTTGAGTGATGCCTTCTTTGATTATTGACGGGAAATCTACGATTGTCGTGTGAAGAATGTTATTTAAAGTTTCTTTTAGAAAAAATAAATGACTGAATAATTAAAATGAAATGAAAAGAAATATAATAAAATGAAAAGAAAAATAAATAGATAAAAATAAAATAAAATGATATAAATCGAGAGAGAGAGAGAGAGAGAGAAATTAAAAAAATACATTTTAGCAGAGCGTAGTTTCGATCTACGG
>OY757925.1:39113302-39118302 GCA_963585895.1 Sepioteuthis lessoniana
TTAGTTGACCTTGTTAAAAGGTAGAGCAGCAGACTTGAATAAATTGCTAGATTTTCTGAGAGTGTTTATAAAAGAATTTGTTTGTGGCCAGTTGAGTGATGCCTTCTTTGATTATTGACGGGAAATCTACGATTGTCGTGTGAAGAATGTTATTTAAAGTTTCTTTTAGAAAAAATAAATGACTGAATAATTAAAATGAAATGAAAAGAAATATAATAAAATGAAAAGAAAAATAAATAGATAAAAATAAAATAAAATGATATAAATCGAGAGAGAGAGAGAGAGAGAGAGAAATTAAAAAAATACATTTTAGCAGAGCGTAGTTTCGATCTACGGACCTCTGGGTTATGGGCCCAGCACGCTTCCACTGCGCCACTCTGCTTTTCCACGACAGACACCAGAAATTAACTAGATTCTCTAATAGAATTTATAAAAATTTCTCCGTCACGGCTCGCATGATTATGGATTATGGATCTGGCACTGTGATCTGAAAAATAGAATCTATTTAGGGTTTTTTTTTTTTACTATAAATAAATAAATGGCAATAAATCAATGGAAATAAAGGAAAATAAATCAATAAAAAACACTGAAAGAGAAGAAAATAAAATGAAAAAGTAGATAGAAAAAGAAACACTAATAAAGGATAAAATGAAAAACCTAGAGTAATTTGTTAGCAGTTGGTAGTTTCGATCTATAGAACATCTATATTATGAAGCCAGTAGGCTTTATGGGCGCCACCCTGCTTATGGTGTCCAGCGAAATCTACATTATCTAGCTTGTATGATAGGATTTTTGAGAATTTCTCCGTCGACACCTCAGTGACGCCTTCTTTGCTCATTGATGGATAATGTACGATTGTGTTGTGAAAAATTTCTTGAAAGTTTCTTTTGTTAAAAATAGCTAAATAAATATTGAAATGAAATAAAATGAAAAATCAAAGAGAAAGGGAGAAAAGTTGTAATTTATTAAGCTTATTGTTAGATGTGGCAAGAAGCCGCCTGAATGGGACGAGCAATGAGACTGAAAGTGAGTGGTGAATTGTTTGCAAGTGTAGCCTGTTAACCATGACACGAGCCGAGGTAAAATTTGTTTCGGAGATGATAGTTTCGCTGAACGGACATCTAGCTTATGGGGCCAGAACACTTCCGCTACGCGTGTCTGCTGTGAGACGGCCACTTAATAGATGAAGTAGTTTACTAAGGTTTTGTTGCTTAAATGCGGCACAAGAGCGTAGGAATGGGGCACCGAATGAAAGTAATAGACACTGGTGAAAGTTTTTTAGTTGACCTTGTTAAAAGGTAGAGCAGCAGACTTGAATAAATTGCTAGATTTTCTGAGAGTGTTTATAAAAGAATTTGTTTGTGGCCAGTTGAGTGATGCCTTCTTTGATTATTGACGGGAAATCTACGATTGTCGTGTGAAGAATGTTATTTAAAGTTTCTTTTAGAAAAAATAAATGACTGAATAATTAAAATGAAATGAAAAGAAATATAATAAAATGAAAAGAAAAATAAATAGATAAAAATAAAATAAAATGATATAAATCGAGAGAGAGAGAGAGAGAGAGAGAGAGAAATTAAAAAAATACATTTTAGCAGAGCGTAGTTTCGATCTACGGACCTCTGGGTTATGGGCCCAGCACGCTTCCACTGCGCCACTCTGCTTTTCCACGACAGACACCAGAAATTAACTAGATTCTCTAATAGAATTTATAAAAATTTCTCCGTCACGGCTCGCATGATTATGGATTATGGATCTGGCACTGTGATCTGAAAAATAGAATCTATTTAGGGGTTTTTTTTTTTACTATAAATAAATAAATGGCAATAAATCAATGGAAATAAAGGAAAATAAATCAATAAAAAACACTGAAAGAGAAGAAAATAAAATGAAAAAGTAGATAGAAAAAGAAACACTAATAAAGGATAAAATGAAAAACCTAGAGTAATTTGTTAGCAGTTGGTAGTTTCGATCTATAGAACATCTATATTATGAAGCCAGTAGGCTTTATGGGCGCCACCCTGCTTATGGTGTCCAGCGAAATCTACATTATCTAGCTTGTATGATAGGATTTTTGAGAATTTCTCCGTCGACACCTCAGTGACGCCTTCTTTGCTCATTGATGGATAATGTACGATTGTGTTGTGAAAAATTTCTTGAAAGTTTCTTTTGTTAAAAATAGCTAAATGAATATTGAAATGAAATAAAATGAAAAATCAAAGAGAAAGGGAGAAAAGTTGTAATTTATTAAGCTTATTGCTTAGATGTGGCAAGAAGCCGCCTGAATGGGACGAGCAATGAGACTGAAAGTGAGTGGTGAATTGTTTGCAAGTGTAGCCTGTTAACCATGACACGAGCCGAGGTAAAATTTGTTTCGGAGATGATAGTTTCGCTGAACGGACGTCTAGCTTATGGGGCCAGAACGCTTCCGCTACGCGTGTCTGCTGTGAGACGGCCACGTAATAGATGAAGTAGTTTACTAAGGTTTTGTTGCTTAAATGCGGCACAAGAGCGTAGGAATGGGGCACCGAATGAAAGTAATAGACACTGGTGAAAGTTTTTTAGTTGACCTTGTTAAAAGGTAGAGCAGCAGACTTGAATAAATTGCTAGATTTTCTGAGAGTGTTTATAAAAGAATTTGTTTGTGGCCAGTTGAGTGATGCCTTCTTTGATTATTGACGGGAAATCTACGATTGTCGTGTGAAGAATGTTATTTAAAGTTTCTTTTAGAAAAAATAAATGACTGAATAATTAAAATGAAATGAAAAGAAATATAATAAAATGAAAAGAAAAATAAATAGATAAAAATAAAATAAAATGATATAAATCGAGAGAGAGAGAGAGAGAGAGAGAAATTAAAAAAATACATTTTAGCAGAGCGTAGTTTCGATCTACGGACCTCTGGGTTATGGGCCCAGCACGCTTCCACTGCGCCACTCTGCTTTTCCACGACAGACACCAGAAATTAACTAGATTCTCTAATAGAATTTATAAAAATTTCTCCGTCACGGCTCGCATGATTATGGATTATGGATCTGGCACTGTGATCTGAAAAATAGAATCTATTTAGGGTTTTTTTTTTTTACTATAAATAAATAAATGGCAATAAATCAATGGAAATAAAGGAAAATAAATCAATAAAAAACACTGAAAGAGAAGAAAATAAAATGAAAAAGTAGATAGAAAAAGAAACACTAATAAAGGATAAAATGAAAAACCTAGAGTAATTTGTTAGCAGTTGGTAGTTTCGATCTATAGAACATCTATATTATGAAGCCAGTAGGCTTTATGGGCGCCACCCTGCTTATGGTGTCCAGCGAAATCTACATTATCTAGCTTGTATGATAGGATTTTTGAGAATTTCTCCGTCGACACCTCAGTGACGCCTTCTTTGCTCATTGATGGATAATGTACGATTGTGTTGTGAAAAATTTCTTGAAAGTTTCTTTTGTTAAAAATAGCTAAATAAATATTGAAATGAAATAAAATGAAAAATCAAAGAGAAAGGGAGAAAAGTTGTAATTTATTAAGCTTATTGTTAGATGTGGCAAGAAGCCGCCTGAATGGGACGAGCAATGAGACTGAAAGTGAGTGGTGAATTGTTTGCAAGTGTAGCCTGTTAACCATGACACGAGCCGAGGTAAAATTTGTTTCGGAGATGATAGTTTCGCTGAACGGACATCTAGCTTATGGGGCCAGAACACTTCCGCTACGCGTGTCTGCTGTGAGACGGCCACTTAATAGATGAAGTAGTTTACTAAGGTTTTGTTGCTTAAATGCGGCACAAGAGCGTAGGAATGGGGCACCGAATGAAAGTAATAGACACTGGTGAAAGTTTTTTAGTTGACCTTGTTAAAAGGTAGAGCAGCAGACTTGAATAAATTGCTAGATTTTCTGAGAGTGTTTATAAAAGAATTTGTTTGTGGCCAGTTGAGTGATGCCTTCTTTGATTATTGACGGGAAATCTACGATTGTCGTGTGAAGAATGTTATTTAAAGTTTCTTTTAGAAAAAATAAATGACTGAATAATTAAAATGAAATGAAAAGAAATATAATAAAATGAAAAGAAAAATAAATAGATAAAAATAAAATAAAATGATATAAATCGAGAGAGAGAGAGAGAAATTAAAAAAATACATTTTAGCAGAGCGTAGTTTCGATCTACGGACCTCTGGGTTATGGGCCCAGCACGCTTCCACTGCGCCACTCTGCTTTTCCACGACAGACACCAGAAATTAACTAGATTCTCTAATAGAATTTATAAAAATTTCTCCGTCACGGCTCGCATGATTATGGATTATGGATCTGGCACTGTGATCTGAAAAATAGAATCTATTTAGGGGTTTTTTTTTTTACTATAAATAAATAAATGGCAATAAATCAATGGAAATAAAGGAAAATAAATCAATAAAAAACACTGAAAGAGAAGAAAATAAAATGAAAAAGTAGATAGAAAAAGAAACACTAATAAAGGATAAAATGAAAAACCTAGAGTAATTTGTTAGCAGTTGGTAGTTTCGATCTATAGAACATCTATATTATGAAGCCAGTAGGCTTTATGGGCGCCACCCTGCTTATGGTGTCCAGCGAAATCTACATTATCTAGCTTGTATGATAGGATTTTTGAGAATTTCTCCGTCGACACCTCAGTGACGCCTTCTTTGCTCATTGATGGATAATGTACGATTGTGTTGTGAAAAATTTCTTGAAAGTTTCTTTTGTTAAAAATAGCTAAATGAATATTGAAATGAAATAAAATGAAAAATCAAAGAGAAAGGGAGAAAAGTTGTAATTTATTAAGCTTATTGCTTAGATGTGGCAAGAAGCCGCCTGAATGGGACGAGCAATGAGACTGAAAGTGAGTGGTGAATTGTTTGCAAGTGTAGCCTGTTAACCATGACACGAGCCGAGGTAAAATTTGTGTCGGAGATGATAGTTTCGCTGAACGGACGTCTAGCTTATGGGGCCAGAACGCTTCCGCTACGCGTGTCTGCTGTGAG
>OY757925.1:39120802-39148302 GCA_963585895.1 Sepioteuthis lessoniana
TCGCTGAACGGACGTCTAGCTTATGGGGCCAGAACGCTTCCGCTACGCGTGTCTGCTGTGAGACGGCCACTTAATAGATGAAGTAGTTTACTAAGGTTTTGTTGCTTAAATGCGGCACAAGAGCGTAGGAATGGGGCACCGAATGAAAGTAATAGACACTGGTGAAAGTTTTTTAGTTGACCTTGTTAAAAGGTAGAGCAGCAGACTTGAATAAATTGCTAGATTTTCTGAGAGTGTTTATAAAAGAATTTGTTTGTGGCCAGTTGAGTGATGCCTTCTTTGATTATTGACGGGAAATCTACGATTGTCGTGTGAAGAATGTTATTTAAAGTTTCTTTTAGAAAAAATAAATGACTGAATAATTAAAATGAAATGAAAAGAAATATAATAAAATGAAAAGAAAAATAAATAGATAAAAATAAAATAAAATGATATAAATCGAGAGAGAGAGAGAGAGAGAAATTAAAAAAATACATTTTAGCAGAGCGTAGTTTCGATCTACGGACCTCTGGGTTATGGGCCCAGCACGCTTCCACTGCGCCACTCTGCTTTTCAACGACAGACACCAGAAATTAACTAGATTCTCTAATAGAATTTATAAAAATTTCTCCGTCACGGCTCGCATGATTATGGATTATGGATCTGGCACTGTGATCTGAAAAATAGAATCTATTTAGGGGTTTTTTTTTTACTATAAATAAATAAATGGCAATAAATCAATGGAAATAAAGGAAAATAAATCAATAAAAAACACTGAAAGAGAAGAAAATAAAATGAAAAAGTAGATAGAAAAAGAAACACTAATAAAGGATAAAATGAAAAACCTAGAGTAATTTGTTAGCAGTTGATAGTTTCGATCTATAGAACATCTATATTATGAAGCCAGTAGGCTTTATGGGCGCCACCCTGCTTATGGTGTCCAGCGAAATCTACATTATCTAGCTTGTATGATAGGATTTTTGAGAATTTCTCCGTCGACACCTCAGTGACGCCTTCTTTGCTCATTGATGGATAATGTACGATTGTGTTGTGAAAAATTTCTTGAAAGTTTCTTTTGTTAAAAATAGCTAAATAAATATTGAAATGAAATAAAATGAAAAATCAAAGAGAAAGGGAGAAAAGTTGTAATTTATTAAGCTTATTGTTAGATGTGGCAAGAAGCCGCCTGAATGGGACGAGCAATGAGACTGAAAGTGAGTGGTGAATTGTTTGCAAGTGTAGCCTGTTAACCATGACACGAGCCGAGGTAAAATTTGTTTCGAAGATGATAGTTTCGCTGAACGGACATCTAGCTTATGGGGCCAGAACACTTCCGCTACGCGTGTCTGCTGTGAGACGGCCACTTAATAGATGAAGTAGTTTACTAAGGTTTTGTTGCTTAAATGCGGCACAAGAGCGTAGGAATGGGGCACCGAATGAAAGTAATAGACACTGGTGAAAGTTTTTTAGTTGACCTTGTTAAAAGGTAGAGCAGCAGACTTGAATAAATTGCTAGATTTTCTGAGAGTGTTTATAAAAGAATTTGTTTGTGGCCAGTTGAGTGATGCCTTCTTTGATTATTGACGGGAAATCTACGATTGTCGTGTGAAGAATGTTATTTAAAGTTTCTTTTAGAAAAAATAAATGACTGAATAATTAAAATGAAATGAAAAGAAATATAATAAAATGAAAAGAAAAATAAATAGATAAAAATAAAATAAAATGATATAAATCGAGAGAGAGAGAGAGAGAGAAATTAAAAAAATACATTTTAGCAGAGCGTAGTTTCGATCTACGGACCTCTGGGTTATGGGCCCAGCACGCTTCCACTGCGCCACTCTGCTTTTCCACGACAGACACCAGAAATTAACTAGATTCTCTAATAGAATTTATAAAAATTTCTCCGTCACGGCTCGTATGATTATGGATTATGGATCTGGCACTGTGATCTGAAAAATAGAATCTATTTAGGGGTTTTTTTTTTACTATAAATAAATAAATGGCAATAAATCAATGGAAATAAAGGAAAATAAATCAATAAAAAACACTGAAAGAGAAGAAAATAAAATGAAAAAGTAGATAGAAAAAGAAACACTAATAAAGGATAAAATGAAAAACCTAGAGTAATTTGTTAGCAGTTGGTAGTTTCGATCTATAGAACATCTATATTATGAAGCCAGTAGGCTTTATGGGCGCCACCCTGCTTATGGTGTCCAGCGAAATCTACATTATCTAGCTTGTATGATAGGATTTTTGAGAATTTCTCCGTCGACACCTCAGTGACGCCTTCTTTGCTCATTGATGGATAATGTACGATTGTGTTGTGAAAAATTTCTTGAAAGTTTCTTTTGTTAAAAATAGCTAAATGAATATTGAAATGAAATAAAATGAAAAATCAAAGAGAAAGGGAGAAAAGTTGTAATTTATTAAGCTTATTGCTTAGATGTGGCAAGAAGCCGCCTGAATGGGACGAGCAATGAGACTGAAAGTGAGTGGTGAATTGTTTGCAAGTGTAGCCTGTTAACCATGACACGAGCCGAGGTAAAATTTGTGTCGGAGATGATAGTTTCGCTGAACGGACGTCTAGCTTATGGGGCCAGAACGCTTCCGCTACGCGTGTCTGCTGTGAGACGGCCACTTAATAGATGAAGTAGTTTACTAAGGTTTTGTTGCTTAAATGCGGCACAAGAGCGTAGGAATGGGGCACCGAATGAAAGTAATAGACACTGGTGAAAGTTTTTTAGTTGACCTTGTTAAAAGGTAGAGCAGCAGACTTGAATAAATTGCTAGATTTTCTGAGAGTGTTTATAAAAGAATTTGTTTGTGGCCAGTTGAGTGATGCCTTCTTTGATTATTGACGGGAAATCTACGATTGTCGTGTGAAGAATGTTATTTAAAGTTTCTTTTAGAAAAAATAAATGACTGAATAATTAAAATGAAATGAAAAGAAATATAATAAAATGAAAAGAAAAATAAATAGATAAAAATAAAATAAAATGATATAAATCGAGAGAGAGAGAGAGAGAGAGAGAGAGAAATTAAAAAAATACATTTTAGCAGAGCGTAGTTTCGATCTACGGACCTCTGGGTTATGGGCCCAGCACGCTTCCACTGCGCCACTCTGCTTTTCCACGACAGACACCAGAAATTAACTAGATTCTCTAATAGAATTTATAAAAATTTCTCCGTCACGGCTCGCATGATTATGGATTATGGATCTGGCACTGTGATCTGAAAAATAGAATCTATTTAGGGGTTTTTTTTTTTACTATAAATAAATAAATGGCAATAAATCAATGGAAATAAAGGAAAATAAATCAATAAAAAACACTGAAAGAGAAGAAAATAAAATGAAAAAGTAGATAGAAAAAGAAACACTAATAAAGGATAAAATGAAAAACCTAGAGTAATTTGTTAGCAGTTAGTAGTTTCGATCTATAGAACATCTATATTATGAAGCCAGTAGGCTTTATGGGCGCCACCCTGCTTATGGTGTCCAGCGAAATCTACATTATCTAGCTTGTATGATAGGATTTTTGAGAATTTCTCCGTCGACACCTCAGTGACGCCTTCTTTGCTCATTGATGGATAATGTACGATTGTGTTGTGAAAAATTTCTTGAAAGTTTCTTTTGTTAAAAATAGCTAAATGAATATTGAAATGAAATAAAATGAAAAATCAAAGAGAAAGGGAGAAAAGTTGTAATTTATTAAGCTTATTGCTTAGATGTGGCAAGAAGCCGCCTGAATGGGACGAGCAATGAGACTGAAAGTGAGTGGTGAATTGTTTGCAAGTGTAGCCTGTTAACCATGACAACAGCCGAGGTAAAATTTGTTTCGGAGATGATAGTTTCGCTGAACGGACGTCTAGCTTATGGGGCCAGAACGCTTCCGCTACGCGTGTCTGCTGTGAGACGGCCACGTAATAGATGAAGTAGTTCACTAAGGTTTTGTTGCTTAAATGCGGCACAAGAGCGTAGGAATGGGGCACCGAATGAAAGTAATAGACACTGGTGAAAGTTTTTTAGTTGACCTTGTTAAAAGGTAGAGCAGCAGACTTGAATAAATTGCTAGATTTTCTGAGAGTGTTTATAAAAGAATTTGTTTGTGGCCAGTTGAGTGATGCCTTCTTTGATTATTGACGGGAAATCTACGATTGTCGTGTGAAGAATGTTATTTAAAGTTTCTTTTAGAAAAAATAAATGACTGAATAATTAAAATGAAATGAAAAGAAATATAATAAAATGAAAAGAAAAATAAATAGATAAAAATAAAATAAAATGATATAAATCGAGAGAGAGAGAGAGAAATTAAAAAAATACATTTTAGCAGAGCGTAGTTTCGATCTACGGACCTCTGGGTTATGGGCCCAGCACGCTTCCACTGCGCCACTCTGCTTTTCCACAACAGACACCAGAAATTAACTAGATTCTCTAATAGAATTTATAAAAATTTCTCCGTCACGGCTCGCATGATTATGGATTATGGATCTGGCACTGTGATCTGAAAAATAGAATCTATTTAGGGTTTTTTTTTTTTACTATAAATAAATAAATGGCAATAAATCAATGGAAATAAAGGAAAATAAATCAATAAAAAACACTGAAAGAGAAGAAAATAAAATGAAAAAGTAGATAGAAAAAGAAACACTAATAAAGGATAAAATGAAAAACCTAGAGTAATTTGTTAGCAGTTGGTAGTTTCGATCTATAGAACATCTATATTATGAAGCCAGTAGGCTTTATGGGCGCCACCCTGCTTATGGTGTCCAGCGAAATCTACATTATCTAGCTTGTATGATAGGATTTTTGAGAATTTCTCCGTCGACACCTCAGTGACGCCTTCTTTGCTCATTGATGGATAATGTACGATTGTGTTGTGAAAAATTTCTTGAAAGTTTCTTTTGTTAAAAATAGCTAAATGAATATTGAAATGAAATAAAATGAAAAATCAAAGAGAAAGGGAGAAAAGTTGTAATTTATTAAGCTTATTGCTTAGATGTGGCAAGAAGCCGCCTGAATGGGACGAGCAATGAGACTGAAAGTGAGTGGTGAATTGTTTGCAAGTGTAGCCTGTTAACCATGACACGAGCCGAGGTAAAATTTGTTTCGGAGATGATAGTTTCGCTGAACGGACGTCTAGCTTATGGGGCCAGAACGCTTCCGCTACGCGTGTCTGCTGTGAGACGGCCACTTAATAGATGAAGTAGTTTACTAAGGTTTTGTTGCTTAAATGCGGCACAAGAGCGTAGGAATGGGGCACCGAATGAAAGTAATAGACACTGGTGAAAGTTTTTTAGTTGACCTTGTTAAAAGGTAGAGCATCAGACTTGAATAAATTGCTAGATTTTCTGAGAGTGTTTATAAAAGAATTTGTTTGTGGCCAGTTGAGTGATGCCTTCTTTGATTATTGACGGGAAATCTACGATTGTCGTGTGAAGAATGTTATTTAAAGTTTCTTTTAGAAAAAAATAAATGACTGAATAATTAAAATGAAATGAAAAGAAATATAATAAAATGAAAAGAAAAATAAATAGATAAAAATAAAATAAAATGATATAAATCGAGAGAGAGAGAGAGAGAGAGAGAAATTAAAAAAATACATTTTAGCAGAGCGTAGTTTCGATCTACGGACCTCTGGGTTATGGGCCCAGCACGCTTCCACTGCGCCACTCTGCTTTTCCACGACAGACACCAGAAATTAACTAGATTCTCTAATAGAATTTATAAAAATTTCTCCGTCACGGCTCGCATGATTATGGATTATGGATCTGGCACTGTGATCTGAAAAATAGAATCTATTTAGGGTTTTTTTTTTTTACTATAAATAAATAAATGGCAATAAATCAATGGAAATAAAGGAAAATAAATCAATAAAAAACACTGAAAGAGAAGAAAATAAAATGAAAAAGTAGATAGAAAAAGAAACACTAATAAAGGATAAAATGAAAAACCTAGAGTAATTTGTTAGCAGTTGGTAGTTTCGATCTATAGAACATCTATATTATGAAGCCAGTAGGCTTTATGGGCGCCACCCTGCTTATGGTGTCCAGCGAAATCTACATTATCTAGCTTGTATGATAGGATTTTTGAGAATTTCTCCGTCGACACCTCAGTGACGCCTTCTTTGCTCATTGATGGATAATGTACGATTGTGTTGTGAAAAATTTCTTGAAAGTTTCTTTTGTTAAAAATAGCTAAATAAATATTGAAATGAAATAAAATGAAAAATCAAAGAGAAAGGGAGAAAAGTTGTAATTTATTAAGCTTATTGTTAGATGTGGCAAGAAGCCGCCTGAATGGGACGAGCAATGAGACTGAAAGTGAGTGGTGAATTGTTTGCAAGTGTAGCCTGTTAACCATGACACGAGCCGAGGTAAAATTTGTTTCGGAGATGATAGTTTCGCTGAACGGACATCTAGCTTATGGGGCCAGAACACTTCCGCTACGCGTGTCTGCTGTGAGACGGCCACTTAATAGATGAAGTAGTTTACTAAGGTTTTGTTGCTTAAATGCGGCACAAGAGCGTAGGAATGGGGCACCGAATGAAAGTAATAGACACTGGTGAAAGTTTTTTAGTTGACCTTGTTAAAAGGTAGAGCAGCAGACTTGAATAAATTGCTAGATTTTCTGAGAGTGTTTATAAAAGAATTTGTTTGTGGCCAGTTGAGTGATGCCTTCTTTGATTATTGACGGGAAATCTACGATTGTCGTGTGAAGAATGTTATTTAAAGTTTCTTTTAGAAAAAATAAATGACTGAATAATTAAAATGAAATGAAAAGAAATATAATAAAATGAAAAGAAAAATAAATAGATAAAAATAAAATAAAATGATATAAATCGAGAGAGAGAGAGAGAAATTAAAAAAATACATTTTAGCAGAGCGTAGTTTCGATCTACGGACCTCTGGGTTATGGGCCCAGCACGCTTCCACTGCGCCACTCTGCTTTTCCACGACAGACACCAGAAATTAACTAGATTCTCTAATAGAATTTATAAAAATTTCTCCGTCACGGCTCGCATGATTATGGATTATGGATCTGGCACTGTGATCTGAAAAATAGAATCTATTTAGGGGTTTTTTTTTTTACTATAAATAAATAAATGGCAATAAATCAATGGAAATAAAGGAAAATAAATCAATAAAAAACACTGAAAGAGAAGAAAATAAAATGAAAAAGTAGATAGAAAAAGAAACACTAATAAAGGATAAAATGAAAAACCTAGAGTAATTTGTTAGCAGTTGGTAGTTTCGATCTATAGAACATCTATATTATGAAGCCAGTAGGCTTTATGGGCGCCACCCTGCTTATGGTGTCCAGCGAAATCTACATTATCTAGCTTGTATGATAGGATTTTTGAGAATTTCTCCGTCGACACCTCAGTGACGCCTTCTTTGCTCATTGATGGATAATGTACGATTGTGTTGTGAAAAATTTCTTGAAAGTTTCTTTTGTTAAAAATAGCTAAATGAATATTGAAATGAAATAAAATGAAAAATCAAAGAGAAAGGGAGAAAAGTTGTAATTTATTAAGCTTATTGCTTAGATGTGGCAAGAAGCCGCCTGAATGGGACGAGCAATGAGACTGAAAGTGAGTGGTGAATTGTTTGCAAGTGTAGCCTGTTAACCATGACACGAGCCGAGGTAAAATTTGTTTCGGAGATGATAGTTTCGCTGAACGGACGTCTAGCTTATGGGGCCAGAACGCTTCCGCTACGCGTGTCTGCTGTGAGACGGCCACTTAATAGATGAAGTAGTTTACTAAGGTTTTGTTGCTTAAATGCGGCACAAGAGCGTAGGAATGGGGCACCGAATGAAAGTAATAGACACTGGTGAAAGTTTTTTAGTTGACCTTGTTAAAAGGTAGAGCAGCAGACTTGAATAAATTGCTAGATTTTCTGGGAGTGTTTATAAAAGAATTTGTTTGTGGCCAGTTGAGTGATGCCTTCTTTGATTATTGACGGGAAATCTACGATTGTCGTGTGAAGAATGTTATTTAAAGTTTCTTTTAGAAAAAATAAATGACTGAATAATTAAAATGAAATGAAAAGAAATATAATAAAATGAAAAGAAAAATAAATAGATAAAAATAAAATAAAATGATATAAATCGAGAGAGAGAGAGAGAAATTAAAAAAATAAATTTTAGCAGAGCGTAGTTTCGATCTACGGACCTCTGGGTTATGGGCCCAGCACGCTTCCACTGCGCCACTCTGCTTTTCAACGACAGACACCAGAAATTAACTAGATTCTCTAATAGAATTTATAAAAATTTCTCCGTCACGGCTCGCATGATTATGGATTATGGATCTGGCACTGTGATCTGAAAAATAGAATCTATTTAGGGGTTTTTTTTTTTACTATAAATAAATAAATGGCAATAAATCAATGGAAATAAAGGAAAATAAATCAATAAAAAACACTGAAAGAGAAGAAAATAAAATGAAAAAGTAGATAGAAAAAGAAACACTAATAAAGGATAAAATGAAAAACCTAGAGTAATTTGTTAGCAGTTGGTAGTTTCGATCTATAGAACATCTATATTATGAAGCCAGTAGGCTTTATGGGCGCCACCCTGCTTATGGTGTCCAGCGAAATCTACATTATCTAGCTTGTATGATAGGATTTTTGAGAATTTCTCCGTCGACACCTCAGTGACGCCTTCTTTGCTCATTGATGGATAATGTACGATTGTGTTGTGAAAAATTTCTTGAAAGTTTCTTTTGTTAAAAATAGCTAAATGAATATTGAAATGAAATAAAATGAAAAATCAAAGAGAAAGGGAGAAAAGTTGTAATTTATTAAGCTTATTGCTTAGATGTGGCAAGAAGCCGCCTGAATGGGACGAGCAATGAGACTGAAAGTGAGTGGTGAATTGTTTGCAAGTGTAGCCTGTTAACCATGACACGAGCCGAGGTAAAATTTGTTTCGGAGATGATAGTTTCGCTGAACGGACGTCTAGCTTATGGGGCCAGAACGCTTCCGCTACGCGTGTCTGCTGTGAGACGGCCACGTAATAGATGAAGTAGTTTACTAAGGTTTTGTTGCTTAAATGCGGCACAAGAGCGTAGGAATGGGGCACCGAATGAAAGTAATAGACACTGGTGAAAGTTTTTTAGTTGACCTTGTTAAAAGGTAGAGCAGCAGACTTGAATAAATTGCTAGATTTTCTGAGAGTGTTTATAAAAGAATTTGTTTGTGGCCAGTTGAGTGATGCCTTCTTTGATTATTGACGGGAAATCTACGATTGTCGTGTGAAGAATGTTATTTAAAGTTTCTTTTAGAAAAAATAAATGACTGAATAATTAAAATGAAATGAAAAGAAATATAATAAAATGAAAAGAAAAATAAATAGATAAAAATAAAATAAAATGATATAAATCGAGAGAGAGAGAGAGAGAGAGAGAAATTAAAAAAATACATTTTAGCAGAGCGTAGTTTCGATCTACGGACCTCTGGGTTATGGGCCCAGCACGCTTCCACTGCGCCACTCTGCTTTTCCACGACAGACACCAGAAATTAACTAGATTCTCTAATAGAATTTATAAAAATTTCTCCGTCACGGCTCGCATGATTATGGATTATGGATCTGGCACTGTGATCTGAAAAATAGAATCTATTTAGGGTTTTTTTTTTTTACTATAAATAAATAAATGGCAATAAATCAATGGAAATAAAGGAAAATAAATCAATAAAAAACACTGAAAGAGAAGAAAATAAAATGAAAAAGTAGATAGAAAAAGAAACACTAATAAAGGATAAAATGAAAAACCTAGAGTAATTTGTTAGCAGTTGGTAGTTTCGATCTATAGAACATCTATATTATGAAGCCAGTAGGCTTTATGGGCGCCACCCTGCTTATGGTGTCCAGCGAAATCTACATTATCTAGCTTGTATGATAGGATTTTTGAGAATTTCTCCGTCGACACCTCAGTGACGCCTTCTTTGCTCATTGATGGATAATGTACGATTGTGTTGTGAAAAATTTCTTGAAAGTTTCTTTTGTTAAAAATAGCTAAATAAATATTGAAATGAAATAAAATGAAAAATCAAAGAGAAAGGGAGAAAAGTTGTAATTTATTAAGCTTATTGTTAGATGTGGCAAGAAGCCGCCTGAATGGGACGAGCAATGAGACTGAAAGTGAGTGGTGAATTGTTTGCAAGTGTAGCCTGTTAACCATGACACGAGCCGAGGTAAAATTTGTTTCGGAGATGATAGTTTCGCTGAACGGACATCTAGCTTATGGGGCCAGAACACTTCCGCTACGCGTGTCTGCTGTGAGACGGCCACTTAATAGATGAAGTAGTTTACTAAGGTTTTGTTGCTTAAATGCGGCACAAGAGCGTAGGAATGGGGCACCGAATGAAAGTAATAGACACTGGTGAAAGTTTTTTAGTTGACCTTGTTAAAAGGTAGAGCAGCAGACTTGAATAAATTGCTAGATTTTCTGAGAGTGTTTATAAAAGAATTTGTTTGTGGCCAGTTGAGTGATGCCTTCTTTGATTATTGACGGGAAATCTACGATTGTCGTGTGAAGAATGTTATTTAAAGTTTCTTTTAGAAAAAATAAATGACTGAATAATTAAAATGAAATGAAAAGAAATATAATAAAATGAAAAGAAAAATAAATAGATAAAAATAAAATAAAATGATATAAATCGAGAGAGAGAGAGAGAGAGAGAGAGAGAAATTAAAAAAATACATTTTAGCAGAGCGTAGTTTCGATCTACGGACCTCTGGGTTATGGGCCCAGCACGCTTCCACTGCGCCACTCTGCTTTTCCACGACAGACACCAGAAATTAACTAGATTCTCTAATAGAATTTATAAAAATTTCTCCGTCACGGCTCGCATGATTATGGATTATGGATCTGGCACTGTGATCTGAAAAATAGAATCTATTTAGGGGTTTTTTTTTTTACTATAAATAAATAAATGGCAATAAATCAATGGAAATAAAGGAAAATAAATCAATAAAAAACACTGAAAGAGAAGAAAATAAAATGAAAAAGTAGATAGAAAAAGAAACACTAATAAAGGATAAAATGAAAAACCTAGAGTAATTTGTTAGCAGTTGGTAGTTTCGATCTATAGAACATCTATATTATGAAGCCAGTAGGCTTTATGGGCGCCACCCTGCTTATGGTGTCCAGCGAAATCTACATTATCTAGCTTGTATGATAGGATTTTTGAGAATTTCTCCGTCGACACCTCAGTGACGCCTTCTTTGCTCATTGATGGATAATGTACGATTGTGTTGTGAAAAATTTCTTGAAAGTTTCTTTTGTTAAAAATAGCTAAATGAATATTGAAATGAAATAAAATGAAAAATCAAAGAGAAAGGGAGAAAAGTTGTAATTTATTAAGCTTATTGCTTAGATGTGGCAAGAAGCCGCCTGAATGGGACGAGCAATGAGACTGAAAGTGAGTGGTGAATTGTTTGCAAGTGTAGCCTGTTAACCATGACACGAGCCGAGGTAAAATTTGTTTCGGAGATGATAGTTTCGCTGAACGGACGTCTAGCTTATGGGGCCAGAACGCTTCCGCTACGCGTGTCTGCTGTGAGACGGCCACGTAATAGATGAAGTAGTTTACTAAGGTTTTGTTGCTTAAATGCGGCACAAGAGCGTAGGAATGGGGCACCGAATGAAAGTAATAGACACTGGTGAAAGTTTTTTAGTTGACCTTGTTAAAAGGTAGAGCAGCAGACTTGAATAAATTGCTAGATTTTCTGAGAGTGTTTATAAAAGAATTTGTTTGTGGCCAGTTGAGTGATGCCTTCTTTGATTATTGACGGGAAATCTACGATTGTCGTGTGAAGAATGTTATTTAAAGTTTCTTTTAGAAAAAATAAATGACTGAATAATTAAAATGAAATGAAAAGAAATATAATAAAATGAAAAGAAAAATAAATAGATAAAAATAAAATAAAATGATATAAATCGAGAGAGAGAGAGAGAGAGAGAGAAATTAAAAAAATACATTTTAGCAGAGCGTAGTTTCGATCTACGGACCTCTGGGTTATGGGCCCAGCACGCTTCCACTGCGCCACTCTGCTTTTCCACGACAGACACCAGAAATTAACTAGATTCTCTAATAGAATTTATAAAAATTTCTCCGTCACGGCTCGCATGATTATGGATTATGGATCTGGCACTGTGATCTGAAAAATAGAATCTATTTAGGGTTTTTTTTTTTTACTATAAATAAATAAATGGCAATAAATCAATGGAAATAAAGGAAAATAAATCAATAAAAAACACTGAAAGAGAAGAAAATAAAATGAAAAAGTAGATAGAAAAAGAAACACTAATAAAGGATAAAATGAAAAACCTAGAGTAATTTGTTAGCAGTTGGTAGTTTCGATCTATAGAACATCTATATTATGAAGCCAGTAGGCTTTATGGGCGCCACCCTGCTTATGGTGTCCAGCGAAATCTACATTATCTAGCTTGTATGATAGGATTTTTGAGAATTTCTCCGTCGACACCTCAGTGACGCCTTCTTTGCTCATTGATGGATAATGTACGATTGTGTTGTGAAAAATTTCTTGAAAGTTTCTTTTGTTAAAAATAGCTAAATAAATATTGAAATGAAATAAAATGAAAAATCAAAGAGAAAGGGAGAAAAGTTGTAATTTATTAAGCTTATTGTTAGATGTGGCAAGAAGCCGCCTGAATGGGACGAGCAATGAGACTGAAAGTGAGTGGTGAATTGTTTGCAAGTGTAGCCTGTTAACCATGACACGAGCCGAGGTAAAATTTGTTTCGGAGATGATAGTTTCGCTGAACGGACATCTAGCTTATGGGGCCAGAACACTTCCGCTACGCGTGTCTGCTGTGAGACGGCCACTTAATAGATGAAGTAGTTTACTAAGGTTTTGTTGCTTAAATGCGGCACAAGAGCGTAGGAATGGGGCACCGAATGAAAGTAATAGACACTGGTGAAAGTTTTTTAGTTGACCTTGTTAAAAGGTAGAGCAGCAGACTTGAATAAATTGCTAGATTTTCTGAGAGTGTTTATAAAAGAATTTGTTTGTGGCCAGTTGAGTGATGCCTTCTTTGATTATTGACGGGAAATCTACGATTGTCGTGTGAAGAATGTTATTTAAAGTTTCTTTTAGAAAAAATAAATGACTGAATAATTAAAATGAAATGAAAAGAAATATAATAAAATGAAAAGAAAAATAAATAGATAAAAATAAAATAAAATGATATAAATCGAGAGAGAGAGAGAGAAATTAAAAAAATACATTTTAGCAGAGCGTAGTTTCGATCTACGGACCTCTGGGTTATGGGCCCAGCACGCTTCCACTGCGCCACTCTGCTTTTCCACGACAGACACCAGAAATTAACTAGATTCTCTAATAGAATTTATAAAAATTTCTCCGTCACGGCTCGCATGATTATGGATTATGGATCTGGCACTGTGATCTGAAAAATAGAATCTATTTAGGGGTTTTTTTTTTTACTATAAATAAATAAATGGCAATAAATCAATGGAAATAAAGGAAAATAAATCAATAAAAAACACTGAAAGAGAAGAAAATAAAATGAAAAAGTAGATAGAAAAAGAAACACTAATAAAGGATAAAATGAAAAACCTAGAGTAATTTGTTAGCAGTTGGTAGTTTCGATCTATAGAACATCTATATTATGAAGCCAGTAGGCTTTATGGGCGCCACCCTGCTTATGGTGTCCAGCGAAATCTACATTATCTAGCTTGTATGATAGGATTTTTGAGAATTTCTCCGTCGACACCTCAGTGACGCCTTCTTTGCTCATTGATGGATAATGTACGATTGTGTTGTGAAAAATTTCTTGAAAGTTTCTTTTGTTAAAAATAGCTAAATGAATATTGAAATGAAATAAAATGAAAAATCAAAGAGAAAGGGAGAAAAGTTGTAATTTATTAAGCTTATTGCTTAGATGTGGCAAGAAGCCGCCTGAATGGGACGAGCAATGAGACTGAAAGTGAGTGGTGAATTGTTTGCAAGTGTAGCCTGTTAACCATGACACGAGCCGAGGTAAAATTTGTGTCGGAGATGATAGTTTCGCTGAACGGACGTCTAGCTTATGGGGCCAGAACGCTTCCGCTACGCGTGTCTGCTGTGAGACGGCCACTTAATAGATGAAGTAGTTTACTAAGGTTTTGTTGCTTAAATGCGGCACAAGAGCGTAGGAATGGGGCACCGAATGAAAGTAATAGACACTGGTGAAAGTTTTTTAGTTGACCTTGTTAAAAGGTAGAGCAGCAGACTTGAATAAATTGCTAGATTTTCTGGGAGTGTTTATAAAAGAATTTGTTTGTGGCCAGTTGAGTGATGCCTTCTTTGATTATTGACGGGAAATCTACGATTGTCGTGTGAAGAATGTTATTTAAAGTTTCTTTTAGAAAAAATAAATGACTGAATAATTAAAATGAAATGAAAAGAAATATAATAAAATGAAAAGAAAAATAAATAGATAAAAATAAAATAAAATGATATAAATCGAGAGAGAGAGAGAGAGAGAGAGAGAAATTAAAAAAATACATTTTAGCAGAGCGTAGTTTCGATCTACGGACCTCTGGGTTATGGGCCCAGCACGCTTCCACTGCGCCACTCTGCTTTTCCACGACAGACACCAGAAATTAACTAGATTCTCTAATAGAATTTATAAAAATTTCTCCGTCACGGCTCGCATGATTATGGATTATGGATCTGGCACTGTGATCTGAAAAATAGAATCTATTTAGGGTTTTTTTTTTTTACTATAAATAAATAAATGGCAATAAATCAATGGAAATAAAGGAAAATAAATCAATAAAAAACACTGAAAGAGAAGAAAATAAAATGAAAAAGTAGATAGAAAAAGAAACACTAATAAAGGATAAAATGAAAAACCTAGAGTAATTTGTTAGCAGTTGGTAGTTTCGATCTATAGAACATCTATATTATGAAGCCAGTAGGCTTTATGGGCGCCACCCTGCTTATGGTGTCCAGCGAAATCTACATTATCTAGCTTGTATGATAGGATTTTTGAGAATTTCTCCGTCGACACCTCAGTGACGCCTTCTTTGCTCATTGATGGATAATGTACGATTGTGTTGTGAAAAATTTCTTGAAAGTTTCTTTTGTTAAAAATAGCTAAATGAATATTGAAATGAAATAAAATGAAAAATCAAAGAGAAAGGGAGAAAAGTTGTAATTTATTAAGCTTATTGCTTAGATGTGGCAAGAAGCCGCCTGAATGGGACGAGCAATGAGACTGAAAGTGAGTGGTGAATTGTTTGCAAGTGTAGCCTGTTAACCATGACACGAGCCGAGGTAAAATTTGTTTCGGAGATGATAGTTTCGCTGAACGGACGTCTAGCTTATGGGGCCAGAACGCTTCCGCTACGCGTGTCTGCTGTGAGACGGCCACGTAATAGATGAAGTAGTTTACTAAGGTTTTGTTGCTTAAATGCGGCACAAGAGCGTAGGAATGGGGCACCGAATGAAAGTAATAGACACTGGTGAAAGTTTTTTAGTTGACCTTGTTAAAAGGTAGAGCAGCAGACTTGAATAAATTGCTAGATTTTCTGAGAGTGTTTATAAAAGAATTTGTTTGTGGCCAGTTGAGTGATGCCTTCTTTGATTATTGACGGGAAATCTACGATTGTCGTGTGAAGAATGTTATTTAAAGTTTCTTTTAGAAAAAATAAATGACTGAATAATTAAAATGAAATGAAAAGAAATATAATAAAATGAAAAGAAAAATAAATAGATAAAAATAAAATAAAATGATATAAATCGAGAGAGAGAGAGAGAGAGAGAGAGAAATTAAAAAAATACATTTTAGCAGAGCGTAGTTTCGATCTACGGACCTCTGGGTTATGGGCCCAGCACGCTTCCACTGCGCCACTCTGCTTTTCCACGACAGACACCAGAAATTAACTAGATTCTCTAATAGAATTTATAAAAATTTCTCCGTCACGGCTCGCATGATTATGGATTATGGATCTGGCACTGTGATCTGAAAAATAGAATCTATTTAGGGTTTTTTTTTTTTACTATAAATAAATAAATGGCAATAAATCAATGGAAATAAAGGAAAATAAATCAATAAAAAACACTGAAAGAGAAGAAAATAAAATGAAAAAGTAGATAGAAAAAGAAACACTAATAAAGGATAAAATGAAAAACCTAGAGTAATTTGTTAGCAGTTGGTAGTTTCGATCTATAGAACATCTATATTATGAAGCCAGTAGGCTTTATGGGCGCCACCCTGCTTATGGTGTCCAGCGAAATCTACATTATCTAGCTTGTATGATAGGATTTTTGAGAATTTCTCCGTCGACACCTCAGTGACGCCTTCTTTGCTCATTGATGGATAATGTACGATTGTGTTGTGAAAAATTTCTTGAAAGTTTCTTTTGTTAAAAATAGCTAAATGAATATTGAAATGAAATAAAATGAAAAATCAAAGAGAAAGGGAGAAAAGTTGTAATTTATTAAGCTTATTGCTTAGATGTGGCAAGAAGCCGCCTGAATGGGACGAGCAATGAGACTGAAAGTGAGTGGTGAATTGTTTGCAAGTGTAGCCTGTTAACCATGACACGAGCCGAGGTAAAATTTGTTTCGGAGATGATAGTTTCGCTGAACGGACGTCTAGCTTATGGGGCCAGAACGCTTCCGCTACGCGTGTCTGCTGTGAGACGGCCACTTAATAGATGAAGTAGTTTACTAAGGTTTTGTTGCTTAAATGCGGCACAAGAGCGTAGGAATGGGGCACCGAATGAAAGTAATAGACACTGGTGAAAGTTTTTTAGTTGACCTTGTTAAAAGGTAGAGCAGCAGACTTGAATAAATTGCTAGATTTTCTGAGAGTGTTTATAAAAGAATTTGTTTGTGGCCAGTTGAGTGATGCCTTCTTTGATTATTGACGGGAAATCTACGATTGTCGTGTGAAGAATGTTATTTAAAGTTTCTTTTAGAAAAAATAAATGACTGAATAATTAAAATGAAATGAAAAGAAATATAATAAAATGAAAAGAAAAATAAATAGATAAAAATAAAATAAAATGATATAAATCGAGAGAGAGAGAGAGAGAGAAATTAAAAAAATACATTTTAGCAGAGCGTAGTTTCGATCTACGGACCTCTGGGTTATGGGCCCAGCACGCTTCCACTGCGCCACTCTGCTTTTCAACGACAGACACCAGAAATTAACTAGATTCTCTAATAGAATTTATAAAAATTTCTCCGTCACGGCTCGCATGATTATGGATTATGGATCTGGCACTGTGATCTGAAAAATAGAATCTATTTAGGGGTTTTTTTTTTACTATAAATAAATAAATGGCAATAAATCAATGGAAATAAAGGAAAATAAATCAATAAAAAACACTGAAAGAGAAGAAAATAAAATGAAAAAGTAGATAGAAAAAGAAACACTAATAAAGGATAAAATGAAAAACCTAGAGTAATTTGTTAGCAGTTGATAGTTTCGATCTATAGAACATCTATATTATGAAGCCAGTAGGCTTTATGGGCGCCACCCTGCTTATGGTGTCCAGCGAAATCTACATTATCTAGCTTGTATGATAGGATTTTTGAGAATTTCTCCGTCGACACCTCAGTGACGCCTTCTTTGCTCATTGATGGATAATGTACGATTGTGTTGTGAAAAATTTCTTGAAAGTTTCTTTTGTTAAAAATAGCTAAATAAATATTGAAATGAAATAAAATGAAAAATCAAAGAGAAAGGGAGAAAAGTTGTAATTTATTAAGCTTATTGTTAGATGTGGCAAGAAGCCGCCTGAATGGGACGAGCAATGAGACTGAAAGTGAGTGGTGAATTGTTTGCAAGTGTAGCCTGTTAACCATGACACGAGCCGAGGTAAAATTTGTTTCGAAGATGATAGTTTCGCTGAACGGACATCTAGCTTATGGGGCCAGAACACTTCCGCTACGCGTGTCTGCTGTGAGACGGCCACTTAATAGATGAAGTAGTTTACTAAGGTTTTGTTGCTTAAATGCGGCACAAGAGCGTAGGAATGGGGCACCGAATGAAAGTAATAGACACTGGTGAAAGTTTTTTAGTTGACCTTGTTAAAAGGTAGAGCAGCAGACTTGAATAAATTGCTAGATTTTCTGAGAGTGTTTATAAAAGAATTTGTTTGTGGCCAGTTGAGTGATGCCTTCTTTGATTATTGACGGGAAATCTACGATTGTCGTGTGAAGAATGTTATTTAAAGTTTCTTTTAGAAAAAATAAATGACTGAATAATTAAAATGAAATGAAAAGAAATATAATAAAATGAAAAGAAAAATAAATAGATAAAAATAAAATAAAATGATATAAATCGAGAGAGAGAGAGAGAGAGAAATTAAAAAAATACATTTTAGCAGAGCGTAGTTTCGATCTACGGACCTCTGGGTTATGGGCCCAGCACGCTTCCACTGCGCCACTCTGCTTTTCCACGACAGACACCAGAAATTAACTAGATTCTCTAATAGAATTTATAAAAATTTCTCCGTCACGGCTCGCATGATTATGGATTATGGATCTGGCACTGTGATCTGAAAAATAGAATCTATTTAGGGGTTTTTTTTTTTACTATAAATAAATAAATGGCAATAAATCAATGGAAATAAAGGAAAATAAATCAATAAAAAACACTGAAAGAGAAGAAAATAAAATGAAAAAGTAGATAGAAAAAGAAACACTAATAAAGGATAAAATGAAAAACCTAGAGTAATTTGTTAGCAGTTAGTAGTTTCGATCTATAGAACATCTATATTATGAAGCCAGTAGGCTTTATGGGCGCCACCCTGCTTATGGTGTCCAGCGAAATCTACATTATCTAGCTTGTATGATAGGATTTTTGAGAATTTCTCCGTCGACACCTCAGTGACGCCTTCTTTGCTCATTGATGGATAATGTACGATTGTGTTGTGAAAAATTTCTTGAAAGTTTCTTTTGTTAAAAATAGCTAAATGAATATTGAAATGAAATAAAATGAAAAATCAAAGAGAAAGGGAGAAAAGTTGTAATTTATTAAGCTTATTGCTTAGATGTGGCAAGAAGCCGCCTGAATGGGACGAGCAATGAGACTGAAAGTGAGTGGTGAATTGTTTGCAAGTGTAGCCTGTTAACCATGACAACAGCCGAGGTAAAATTTGTTTCGGAGATGATAGTTTCGCTGAACGGACGTCTAGCTTATGGGGCCAGAACGCTTCCGCTACGCGTGTCTGCTGTGAGACGGCCACGTAATAGATGAAGTAGTTCACTAAGGTTTTGTTGCTTAAATGCGGCACAAGAGCGTAGGAATGGGGCACCGAATGAAAGTAATAGACACTGGTGAAAGTTTTTTAGTTGACCTTGTTAAAAGGTAGAGCAGCAGACTTGAATAAATTGCTAGATTTTCTGAGAGTGTTTATAAAAGAATTTGTTTGTGGCCAGTTGAGTGATGCCTTCTTTGATTATTGACGGGAAATCTACGATTGTCGTGTGAAGAATGTTATTTAAAGTTTCTTTTAGAAAAAATAAATGACTGAATAATTAAAATGAAATGAAAAGAAATATAATAAAATGAAAAGAAAAATAAATAGATAAAAATAAAATAAAATGATATAAATCGAGAGAGAGAGAGAGAAATTAAAAAAATACATTTTAGCAGAGCGTAGTTTCGATCTACGGACCTCTGGGTTATGGGCCCAGCACGCTTCCACTGCGCCACTCTGCTTTTCCACGACAGACACCAGAAATTAACTAGATTCTCTAATAGAATTTATAAAAATTTCTCCGTCACGGCTCGCATGATTATGGATTATGGATCTGGCACTGTGATCTGAAAAATAGAATCTATTTAGGGTTTTTTTTTTTTACTATAAATAAATAAATGGCAATAAATCAATGGAAATAAAGGAAAATAAATCAATAAAAAACACTGAAAGAGAAGAAAATAAAATGAAAAAGTAGATAGAAAAAGAAACACTAATAAAGGATAAAATGAAAAACCTAGAGTAATTTGTTAGCAGTTGGTAGTTTCGATCTATAGAACATCTATATTATGAAGCCAGTAGGCTTTATGGGCGCCACCCTGCTTATGGTGTCCAGCGAAATCTACATTATCTAGCTTGTATGATAGGATTTTTGAGAATTTCTCCGTCGACACCTCAGTGACGCCTTCTTTGCTCATTGATGGATAATGTACGATTGTGTTGTGAAAAATTTCTTGAAAGTTTCTTTTGTTAAAAATAGCTAAATGAATATTGAAATGAAATAAAATGAAAAATCAAAGAGAAAGGGAGAAAAGTTGTAATTTATTAAGCTTATTGCTTAGATGTGGCAAGAAGCCGCCTGAATGGGACGAGCAATGAGACTGAAAGTGAGTGGTGAATTGTTTGCAAGTGTAGCCTGTTAACCATGACACGAGCCGAGGTAAAATTTGTTTCGGAGATGATAGTTTCGCTGAACGGACGTCTAGCTTATGGGGCCAGAACGCTTCCGCTACGCGTGTCTGCTGTGAGACGGCCACTTAATAGATGAAGTAGTTTACTAAGGTTTTGTTGCTTAAATGCGGCACAAGAGCGTAGGAATGGGGCACCGAATGAAAGTAATAGACACTGGTGAAAGTTTTTTAGTTGACCTTGTTAAAAGGTAGAGCAGCAGACTTGAATAAATTGCTAGATTTTCTGAGAGTGTTTATAAAAGAATTTGTTTGTGGCCAGTTGAGTGATGCCTTCTTTGATTATTGACGGGAAATCTACGATTGTCGTGTGAAGAATGTTATTTAAAGTTTCTTTTAGAAAAAATAAATGACTGAATAATTAAAATGAAATGAAAAGAAATATAATAAAATGAAAAGAAAAATAAATAGATAAAAATAAAATAAAATGATATAAATCGAGAGAGAGAGAGAGAGAGAAATTAAAAAAATACATTTTAGCAGGGCGTAGTTTCGATCTACGGACCTCTGGGTTATGGGCCCAGCACGCTTCCACTGCGCCACTCTGCTTTTCCACGACAGACACCAGAAATTAACTAGATTCTCTAATAGAATTTATAAAAATTTCTCCGTCACGGCTCGTATGATTATGGATTATGGATCTGGCACTGTGATCTGAAAAATAGAATCTATTTAGGGGTTTTTTTTTTTACTATAAATAAATAAATGACAATAAATCAATGGAAATAAAGGAAAATAAATCAATAAAAAACACTGAAAGAGAAGAAAATAAAATGAAAAAGTAGATAGAAAAAGAAACACTAATAAAGGATAAAATGAAAAACCTAGAGTAATTTGTTAGCAGTTGGTAGTTTCGATCTATAGAACATCTATATTATGAAGCCAGTAGGCTTTATGGGCGCCACCCTGCTTATGGTGTCCAGCGAAATCTACATTATCTAGCTTGTATGATAGGATTTTTGAGAATTTCTCCGTCGACACCTCAGTGACGCCTTCTTTGCTCATTGATGGATAATGTACGATTGTGTTGTGAAAAATTTCTTGAAAGTTTCTTTTGTTAAAAATAGCTAAATAAATATTGAAATGAAATAAAATGAAAAATCAAAGAGAAAGGGAGAAAAGTTGTAATTTATTAAGCTTATTGTTAGATGTGGCAAGAAGCCGCCTGAATGGGACGAGCAATGAGACTGAAAGTGAGTGGTGAATTGTTTGCAAGTGTAGCCTGTTAACCATGACACGAGCCGAAGTAAAATTTGTTTCGGAGATGATAGTTTCGCTGAACGGACATCTAGCTTATGGGGCCAGAACGCTTCCGCTACGCGTGTCTGCTGTGAGACGGCCACTTAATAGATGAAGTAGTTTACTAAGGTTTTGTTGCTTAAATGCGGCACAAGAGCGTAGGAATGGGGCACCGAATGAAAGTAATAGACACTGGTGAAAGTTTTTTAGTTGACCTTGTTAAAAGGTAGAGCAGCAGACTTGAATAAATTGCTAAATTTTCTGAGAGTGTTTATAAAAGAATTTGTTTGTGGCCAGTTGAGTGATGCCTTCTTTGATTATTGACGGGAAATCTACGATTGTCGTGTGAAGAATGTTATTTAAAGTTTCTTTTAGAAAAAATAAATGACTGAATAATTAAAATGAAATGAAAAGAAATATAATAAAATGAAAAGAAAAATAAATAGATAAAAATAAAATAAAATGATATAAATCGAGAGAGAGAGAGAGAAATTAAAAAAATACATTTTAGCAGAGCGTAGTTTCGATCTACGGACCTCTGGGTTATGGGCCCAGCACGCTTCCACTGCGCCACTCTGCTTTTACACGACAGACACCAGAAATTAACTAGATTCTCTAATAGAATTTATAAAAATTTCTCCGTCACGGCTCGCATGATTATGGATTATGGATCTGGCACTGTGATCTGAAAAATAGAATCTATTTAGGGGTTTTTTTTTTACTATAAATAAATAAATGGCAATAAATCAATGGAAATAAAGGAAAATAAATCAATAAAAAACACTGAAAGAGAAGAAAATAAAATGAAAAAGTAGATAGAAAAAGAAACACTAATAAAGGATAAAATGAAAAACCTAGAGTAATTTGTTAGCAGTTGGTAGTTTCGATCTATAGAACATCTATATTATGAAGCCAGTAGGCTTTATGGGCGCCACCCTGCTTATGGTGTCCAGCGAAATCTACATTATCTAGCTTGTATGATAGGATTTTTGAGAATTTCTCCGTCGACACCTCAGTGACGCCTTCTTTACTCATTGATGGATAATGTACGATTGTTTGGTGAAAAATTTCTTGAAAGTTTCTTTTGTTAAAAATAGCTAAATGAATATTGAAATGAAATAAAATGAAAAATCAAAGAGAAAGGGAGAAAAGTTGTAATTTATTAAGCTTATTGCTTAGATGTGGCAAGAAGCCGCCTGAATGGGACGAGCAATGAGACTGAAAGTGAGTGGTGAATTGTTTGCAAGTGTAGCCTGTTAACCATGACACGAGCCGAGGTAAAATTTGTGTCGGAGATGATAGTTTCGCTGAACGGACGTCTAGCTTATGGGGCCAGAACGCTTCCGCTACGCGTGTCTGCTGTGAGACGGCCACTTAATAGATGAAGTAGTTTACTAAGGTTTTGTTGCTTAAATGCGGCACAAGAGCGTAGGAATGGGGCACCGAATGAAAGTAATAGACACTGGTGAAAGTTTTTTAGTTGACCTTGTTAAAAGGTAGAGCAGCAGACTTGAATAAATTGCTAGATTTTCTGAGAGTGTTTATAAAAGAATTTGTTTGTGGCCAGTTGAGTGATGCCTTCTTTGATTATTGACGGGAAATCTACGATTGTCGTGTGAAGAATGTTATTTAAAGTTTCTTTTAGAAAAAATAAATGACTGAATAATTAAAATGAAATGAAAAGAAATATAATAAAATGAAAAGAAAAATAAATAGATAAAAATAAAATAAAATGATATAAATCGAGAGAGAGAGAGAGAGAGAGAGAAATTAAAAAAATACATTTTAGCAGAGCGTAGTTTCGATCTACAGACCTCTGGGTTATGGGCCCAGCACGCTTCCACTGCGCCACTCTGCTTTTACACGACAGACACCAGAAATTAACTAGATTCTCTAATAGAATTTATAAAAATTTCTCCGTCACGGCTCGCATGATTATGGATTATGGATCTGGCACTGTGATCTGAAAAATAGAATCTATTTAGGGGTTTTTTTTTTTTCTATAAATAAATAAATGGCAATAAATCAATGGAAATAAAGGAAAATAAATCAATAAAAAACACTGAAAGAGAAGAAAATAAAATGAAAAAGTAGATAGAAAAAGAAACACTAATAAAGGATAAAATGAAAAACCTAGAGTAATTTGTTAGCAGTTGGTAGTTTTGATCTATAGAACATCTATATTATGAAGCCAGTAGGCTTTATGGGCGCCACCCTGCTTATGGTGTCCAGCGAAATCTACATTATCTAGCTTGTATGATAGGATTTTTGAGAATTTCTCCGTCGACACCTCAGTGACGCCTTCTTTGCTCATTGATGGATAATGTACGATTGTGTTGTGAAAAATTTCTTGAAAGTTTCTTTTGTTAAAAATAGCTAAATGAATATTGAAATGAAATAAAATGAAAAATCAAAGAGAAAGGGAGAAAAGTTGTAATTTATTAAGCTTATTGCTTAGATGTGGCAAGAAGGCGCCTGAATGGGACGAGCAATGAGACTGAAAGTGAGTGGTGAATTGTTTGCAAGTGTAGCCTGTTAACCATGACACGAGCCGAGGTAAAATTTGTTTCGGAGATGATAGTTTCGCTGAACGGACGTCTAGCTTATGGGGCCAGAACGCTTCCGCTACGCGTGTCTGCTGTGAGACGGCCACTTAATAGATGAAGTAGTTTACTAAGGTTTTGTTGCTTAAATGCGGCACAAGAGCGTAGGAATGGGGCACCGAATGAAAGTAATAGACACTGGTGAAAGTTTTTTAGTTGACCTTGTTAAAAGGTAGAGCAGCAGACTTGAATAAATTGCTAGATTTTCTGAGAGTGTTTATAAAAGAATTTGTTTGTGGCCAGTTGAGTGATGCCTTCTTTGATTATTGACGGGAAATCTACGATTGTCGTGTGAAGAATGTTATTTAAAGTTTCTTTTAGAAAAAATAAATGACTGAATAATTAAAATGAAATGAAAAGAAATATAATAAAATGAAAAGAAAAATAAATAGATAAAAAAAAAATAAAATGATATAAATCGAGAGAGAGAGAGAGAGAAATTAAAAAAATTACATTTTAGCAGAGCGTAGTTTCGATCTACGGACCTCTGGGTTATGGGCCCAGCACGCTTCCACTGCGCCACTCTGCTTTTCCACGACAGACACCAGAAATTAACTGGATTCTCTAATAGAATTTATAAAAATTTCTCTGTCACGGCTCGCATGATTATGGATTATGGATCTGGCACTGTGATCTGAAAAATAGAATCTATTAACGGTTTTTTTTTTTTTTTTTTACTATAAATAAATAAATGGCAATAAATCAATGGAAATAAAGGAAAATAAATCAATAAAAAACACTGAAAAAGAAGAAAATAAAATGAAAAAGTAGATAGAAAAAGAAACACTAATAAAGGATAAAATGAAAAACCTAGAGTAATTTGTTAGCAGTTGGTAGTTTCGATCTATAGAACATCTATATTATGAAGCCAGTAGGCTTTATGGGCGCCACCCTGCTTATGGTGTCCAGCGAAATCTACATTATCTAGCTTGTATGATAGGATTTTTGAGAATTTCTCCGTCGACACCTCAGTGACGCCTTCTTTGCTCATTGATGGATAATGTACGATTGTGTTGTGAAAAATTTCTTGAAAGTTTCTTTTGTTAAAAATAGCTAAATGAATATTGAAATGAAATAAAATGAAAAATCAAAGAGAAAGGGAGAAAAGTTGTAATTTATTAAGCTTATTGCTTAGATGTGGCAAGAAGCCGCCTGAATGGGACGAGCAATGAGACTGAAAGTGAGTGGTGAATTGTTTGCAAGTGTAGCCTGTTAACCATGACACGAGCCGAGGTAAAATTTGTTTCGGAGATGATAGTTTCGCTGAACGGACGCCTAGCTTATGGGGCCAGAACGCTTCCGCTACGCGTGTCTGCTGTGAGACGGCCACTTAATAGATGAAGTAGTTTACTAAGGTTTTGTTGCTTAAATGCGGCACAAGAGCGTAGGAATGGGGCACCGAATGAAAGTAATAGACACTGGTGAAAGTTTTTTAGTTGACCTTGTTAAAAGGTAGAGCAGCAGACTTGAATGAATTGCTAGATTTTCTGAGAGTGTTTATAAAAGAATTTGTTTGTGGCCAGTTGAGTGATGCCTTCTTTGATTATTGACGGGAAATCTACGATTGTCGTGTGAAGAATGTTATTTAAAGTTTCTTTTAGAAAAAATAAATGACTGAATAATTAAAATGAAATGAAAAGAAATATAATAAAATGAAAAGAAAAATAAATAGATAAAAATAAAATAAAATGATATAAATCGAGAGAGAGAGAGAGAGAGAAATTAAAAAAATACATTTTAGCAGAGCGTAGTTTCGATCTACGGACCTCTGGGTTTTGGGCCCAGCACGCTTCCACTGCGCCACTCTGCTTTTACACGACAGACACCAGAAATTAACTAGATTCTCTAATAGAATTTATAAAAATTTCTCCGTCACGGCTCGCACGATTATGGATTATGGATCTGGCACTGTGATCTGAAAAATAGAATCTATTAACGGTTTTTTTTTTTTTTTTTAGTATAAATAAATAAATGGCAATAAATCAATGGAAATAAAGGAAAATAAATCAATAAAAAACACTGAAAAAGAAGAAAATAAAATGAAAAAGTAGATAGAAAAAGAAACACTAATAAAGGATAAAATGAAAAACCTAGAGTAATTTGTTAGCAGTTGGTAGTTTCGATCTATAGAACATCTATATTATGAAGCCAGTAGGCTTTATGGGCGCCACCCTGCTTATGGTGTCCAGCGAAATCTACATTATCTAGCTTGTATGATAGGATTTTTGAGAATTTCTCCGTCGACACCTCAGTGACGCCTTCTTTGCTCATTGATGGATAATGTACGATTGTGTTGTGAAAAATTTCTTGAAAGTTTCTTTTGTTAAAAATAGCTAAATGAATATTGAAATGAAATAAAATGAAAAATCAAAGAGAAAGGGAGAAAAGTTGTAATTTATTAAGCTTATTGCTTAGATGTGGCAAGAAGCCGCCTGAATGGGACGAGCAATGAGACTGAAAGTGAGTGGTGAATTGTTTGCAAGTGTAGCCTGTTAACCATGACACGAGCCGAGGTAAAATTTGTTTCGGAGATGATAGTTTCGCTGAACGGACGTCTAGCTTATGGGGCCAGAACGCTTCCGCTACGCGTGTCTGCTGTGAGACGGCCACTTAATAGATGAAGTAGTTTACTAAGGTTTTGTTGCTTAAATGCGGCACAAGAGCGTAGGAATGGGGCACCGAATGAAAGTAATAGACACTGGTGAAAGTTTTTTAGTTGACCTTGTTAAAAGGTAGAGCAGCAGACTTGAATAAATTGCTAGATTTTCTGAGAGTGTTTATAAAAGAATTTGTTTGTGGCCAGTTGAGTGATGCCTTCTTTGATTATTGACGGGAAATCTACGATTGTCGTGTGAAGAATGTTATTTAAAGTTTCTTTTAGAAAAAATAAATGACTGAATAATTAAAATGAAATGAAAAGAAATATAATAAAATGAAAAGAAAAATAAATAGATAAAAATAAAATAAAATGATATAAATCGAGAGAGAGAGAGAGAGAAATTAAAAAAATTACATTTTAGCAGACCGTAGTTTCGATCTACGGACCTCTGGGTTATGGGCCTAGCACGCTTCCACTGCGCCACTCTGCTTTAACACGACAGACACCAGAAATTAACTAGATTCTCTAATAGAATTTATAAAAATTTCTCCGTCACGGCTCGTATGATTATGGATTATGGATCTGGCACTGTGATCTGAAAAATAGAATCTATTTAGGGGTTTTTTTTTTTACTATAAATAAATA
>OY757925.1:39150802-39178302 GCA_963585895.1 Sepioteuthis lessoniana
AATCTATTTAGGGGTTTTTTTTTTACTATAAATAAATAAATGGCAATAAATCAATGGAAATAAAGGAAAATAAATCAATAAAAAACACTGAAAGAGAAGAAAATAAAATGAAAAAGTAGATAGAAAAAGAAACACTAATAAAGGATAAAATGAAAAACCTAGAGTAATTTGTTAGCAGTTGGTAGTTTCGATCTATAGAACATCTATATTATGAAGCCAGTAGGCTTTATGGGCGCCACCCTGCTTATGGTGTCCAGCGAAATCTACATTATCTAGCTTGTATGATAGGATTTTTGAGAATTTCTCCGTCGACACCTCAGTGACGCCTTCTTTACTCATTGATGGATAATGTACGATTGTTTGGTGAAAAATTTCTTGAAAGTTTCTTTTGTTAAAAATAGCTAAATGAATATTGAAATGAAATAAAATGAAAAATCAAAGAGAAAGGGAGAAAAGTTGTAATTTATTAAGCTTATTGCTTAGATGTGGCAAGAAGCCGCCTGAATGGGACGAGCAATGAGACTGAAAGTGAGTGGTGAATTGTTTGCAAGTGTAGCCTGTTAACCATGACACGAGCCGAGGTAAAATTTGTGTCGGAGATGATAGTTTCGCTGAACGGACGTCTAGCTTATGGGGCCAGAACGCTTCCGCTACGCGTGTCTGCTGTGAGACGGCCACTTAATAGATGAAGTAGTTTACTAAGGTTTTGTTGCTTAAATGCGGCACAAGAGCGTAGGAATGGGGCACCGAATGAAAGTAATAGACACTGGTGAAAGTTTTTTAGTTGACCTTGTTAAAAGGTAGAGCAGCAGACTTGAATAAATTGCTAGATTTTCTGAGAGTGTTTATAAAAGAATTTGTTTGTGGCCAGTTGAGTGATGCCTTCTTTGATTATTGACGGGAAATCTACGATTGTCGTGTGAAGAATGTTATTTAAAGTTTCTTTTAGAAAAAATAAATGACTGAATAATTAAAATGAAATGAAAAGAAATATAATAAAATGAAAAGAAAAATAAATAGATAAAAATAAAATAAAATGATATAAATCGAGAGAGAGAGAGAGAGAGAGAAATTAAAAAAATACATTTTAGCAGAGCGTAGTTTCGATCTACGGACCTCTGGGTTATGGGCCCAGCACGCTTCCATTGCGCCACTCTGCTTTTACACGACAGACACCAGAAATTAACTAGATTCTCTAATAGAATTTATAAAAATTTCTCCGTCACGGCTCGCATGATTATGGATTATGGATCTGGCACTGTGATCTGAAAAATAGAATCTATTTAGGGGTTTTTTTTTTTACTATAAATAAATAAATGGCAATAAATCAATGGAAATAAAGGAAAATAAATCAATAAAAAACACTGAAAGAGAAGAAAATAAAATGAAAAAGTAGATAGAAAAAGAAACACTAATAAAGGATAAAATGAAAAACCTAGAGTAATTTGTTAGCAGTTGGTAGTTTTGATCTATAGAACATCTATATTATGAAGCCAGTAGGCTTTATGGGCGCCACCCTGCTTATGGTGTCCAGCGAAATCTACATTATCTAGCTTGTATGATAGGATTTTTGAGAATTTCTCCGTCGACACCTCAGTGACGCCTTCTTTGCTCATTGATGGATAATGTACGATTGTGTTGTGAAAAATTTCTTGAAAGTTTCTTTTGTTAAAAATAGCTAAATGAATATTGAAATGAAATAAAATGAAAAATCAAAGAGAAAGGGAGAAAAGTTGTAATTTATTAAGCTTATTGCTTAGATGTGGCAAGAAGCCGCCTGAATGGGACGAGCAATGAGACTGAAAGTGAGTGGTGAATTGTTTGCAAGTGTAGCCTGTTAACCATGACACGAGCCGAGGTAAAATTTGTTTCGGAGATGATAGTTTCGCTGAACGGACGTCTAGCTTATGGGGCCAGAACGCTTCCGCTACGCGTGTCTGCTGTGAGACGGCCACTTAATAGATGAAGTAGTTTACTAAGGTTTTGTTGCTTAAATGCGGCACAAGAGCGTAGGAATGGGGCACCGAATGAAAGTAATAGACACTGGTGAAAGTTTTTTAGTTGACCTTGTTAAAAGGTAGAGCAGCAGACTTGAATAAATTGCTAGATTTTCTGAGAGTGTTTATAAAAGAATTTGTTTGTGGCCAGTTGAGTGATGCCTTCTTTGATTATTGACGGGAAATCTACGATTGTCGTGTGAAGAATGTTATTTAAAGTTTCTTTTAGAAAAAATAAATGACTGAATAATTAAAATGAAATGAAAAGAAATATAATAAAATGAAAAGAAAAATAAATAGATAAAAATAAAATAAAATGATATAAATCGAGAGAGAGAGAGAGAGAAATTAAAAAAATTACATTTTAGCAGAGCGTAGTTTCGATCTACGGACCTCTGGGTTATGGGCCCAGCACGCTTCCACTGCGCCACTCTGCTTTTCCACGACAGACACCAGAAATTAACTAGATTCTCTAATAGAATTTATAAAAATTTCTCCGTCACGCCTCGCATGATTATGGATTATGGATCTGGCACTGTGATCTGAAAAATAGAATCTATTTAGGGGTTTTTTTTTTACTATAAATAAATAAATGGCAATAAATCAATGGAAATAAAGGAAAATAAATCAATAAAAAACACTGAAAGAGAAGAAAATAAAATGAAAAAGTAGATAGAAAAAGAAACACTAATAAAGGATAAAATGAAAAACCTAGAGTAATTTGTTAGCAGTTGGTAGTTTCGATCTATAGAACATCTATATTATGAAGCCAGTAGGCTTTATGGGCGCCACCCTGCTTATGGTGTCCAGCGAAATCTACATTATCTAGCTTGTATGATAGGATTTTTGAGAATTTCTCCGTCGACACCTCAGTGACGCCTTCTTTGCTCATTGATGGATAATGTACGATTGTGTTGTGAAAAATTTCTTGAAAGTTTCTTTTGTTAAAAATAGCTAAATGAATATTGAAATGAAATAAAATGAAAAATCAAAGAGAAAGGGAGAAAAGTTGTAATTTATTAAGCTTATTGCTTAGATGTGGCAAGAAGCCGCCTGAATGGGACGAGCAATGAGACTGAAAGTGAGTGGTGAATTGTTTGCAAGTGTAGCCTGTTAACCATGACACGAGCCGAGGTAAAATTTGTTTCGGAGATGATAGTTTCGCTGAACGGACGCCTAGCTTATAGGGCCAGAACGCTTCCGCTACGCGTGTCTGCTGTGAGACGGCCACTTAATAGATGAAGTAGTTTACTAAGGTTTTGTTGCTTAAATGCGGCACAAGAGCGTAGGAATGGGGCACCGAATGAAAGTAATAGACACTGGTGAAAGTTTTTTAGTTGACCTTGTTAAAAGGTAGAGCAGCAGACTTGAATGAATTGCTAGATTTTCTGAGAGTGTTTATAAAAGAATTTGTTTGTGGCCAGTTGAGTGATGCCTTCTTTGATTATTGACGGGAAATCTACGATTGTCGTGTGAAGAATGTTATTTAAAGTTTCTTTTAGAAAAAATAAATGACTGAATAATTAAAATGAAATGAAAAGAAATATAATAAAATGAAAAGAAAAATAAATAGATAAAAATAAAATAAAATGATATAAATCGAGAGAGAGAGAGAGAGAGAAATTAAAAAAATACATTTTAGCAGAGCGTAGTTTCGATCTACGCACCTCTGGGTTATGGGCCCAGCACGCTTCCACTGCGCCACTCTGCTTTTACACGACAGACACCAGAAATTAACTAGATTCTCTAATAGAATTTATAAAAATTTCTCCGTCACGGCTCGCACGATTATGGATTATGGATCTGGCACTGTGATCTGAAAAATAGAATCTATTAACGGTTTTTTTTTTTTTTTTTACTATAAATAAATAAATGGCAATAAATCAATGGAAATAAAGGAAAATAAATCAATAAAAAACACTGAAAAAGAAGAAAATAAAATGAAAAAGTAGATAGAAAAAGAAACACTAATAAAGGATAAAATGAAAAACCTAGAGTAATTTGTTAGCAGTTGGTAGTTTCGATCTATAGAACATCTATATTATGAAGCCAGTAGGCTTTATGGGCGCCACCCTGCTTATGGTGTCCAGCGAAATCTACATTATCTAGCTTGTATGATAGGATTTTTGAGAATTTCTCCGTCGACACCTCAGTGACGCCTTCTTTGCTCATTGATGGATAATGTACGATTGTGTTGTGAAAAATTTCTTGAAAGTTTCTTTTGTTAAAAATAGCTAAATGAATATTGAAATGAAATAAAATGAAAAATCAAAGAGAAAGGGAGAAAAGTTGTAATTTATTAAGCTTATTGCTTAGATGTGGCAAGAAGCCGCCTGAATGGGACGAGCAATGAGACTGAAAGTGAGTGGTGAATTGTTTGCAAGTGTAGCCTGTTAACCATGACACGAGCCGAGGTAAAATTTGTTTCGGAGATGATAGTTTCGCTGAACGGACGTCTAGCTTATGGGGCCAGAACGCTTCCGCTACGCGTGTCTGCTGTGAGACGGCCACTTAATAGATGAAGTAGTTTACTAAGGTTTTGTTGCTTAAATGCGGCACAAGAGCGTAGGAATGGGGCACCGAATGAAAGTAATAGACACTGGTGAAAGTTTTTTAGTTGACCTTGTTAAAAGGTAGAGCAGCAGACTTGAATAAATTGCTAGATTTTCTGAGAGTGTTTATAAAAGAATTTGTTTGTGGCCAGTTGAGTGATGCCTTCTTTGATTATTGACGGGAAATCTACGATTGTCGTGTGAAGAATGTTATTTAAAGTTTCTTTTAGAAAAAATAAATGACTGAATAATTAAAATGAAATGAAAAGAAATATAATAAAATGAAAAGAAAAATAAATAGATAAAAATAAAATAAAATGATATAAATCGAGAGAGAGAGAGAGAGAGAGAGAAATTAAAAAAATACATTTTAGCAGAGCGTAGTTTCGATCTACGGACCTCTGGGTTATGGGCCCAGCACGCTTCCACTGCGCCACTCTGCTTTTACACGACAGACACCAGAAATTAACTAGATTCTCTAATAGAATTTATAAAAATTTCTCCGTCACGGCTCGCATGATTATGGATTATGGATCTGGCACTGTGATCTGAAAAATAGAATCTATTTAGGGGTTTTTTTTTTACTATAAATAAATAAATGGCAATAAATCAATGGAAATAAAGGAAAATAAATCAATAAAAAACACTGAAAGAGAAGAAAATAAAATGAAAAAGTAGATAGAAAAAGAAACACTAATAAAGGATAAAATGAAAAACCTAGAGTAATTTGTTAGCAGTTGGTAGTTTCGATCTATAGAACATCTATATTATGAAGCCAGTAGGCTTTATGGGCGCCACCCTGCTTATGGTGTCCAGCGAAATCTACATTATCTAGCTTGTATGATAGGATTTTTGAGAATTTCTCCGTCGACACCTCAGTGACGCCTTCTTTACTCATTGATGGATAATGTACGATTGTTTGGTGAAAAATTTCTTGAAAGTTTCTTTTGTTAAAAATAGCTAAATGAATATTGAAATGAAATAAAATGAAAAATCAAAGAGAAAGGGAGAAAAGTTGTAATTTATTAAGCTTATTGCTTAGATGTGGCAAGAAGCCGCCTGAATGGGACGAGCAATGAGACTGAAAGTGAGTGGTGAATTGTTTGCAAGTGTAGCCTGTTAACCATGACACGAGCCGAGGTAAAATTTGTGTCGGAGATGATAGTTTCGCTGAACGGACGTCTAGCTTATGGGGCCAGAACGCTTCCGCTACGCGTGTCTGCTGTGAGACGGCCACTTAATAGATGAAGTAGTTTACTAAGGTTTTGTTGCTTAAATGCGGCACAAGAGCGTAGGAATGGGGCACCGAATGAAAGTAATAGACACTGGTGAAAGTTTTTTAGTTGACCTTGTTAAAAGGTAGAGCAGCAGACTTGAATAAATTGCTAGATTTTCTGAGAGTGTTTATAAAAGAATTTGTTTGTGGCCAGTTGAGTGATGCCTTCTTTGATTATTGACGGGAAATCTACGATTGTCGTGTGAAGAATGTTATTTAAAGTTTCTTTTAGAAAAAATAAATGACTGAATAATTAAAATGAAATGAAAAGAAATATAATAAAATGAAAAGAAAAATAAATAGATAAAAATAAAATAAAATGATATAAATCGAGAGAGAGAGAGAGAGAGAGAAATTAAAAAAATACATTTTAGCAGAGCGTAGTTTCGATCTACGGACCTCTGGGTTATGGGCCCAGCACGCTTCCACTGCGCCACTCTGCTTTTACACGACAGACACCAGAAATTAACTAGATTCTCTAATAGAATTTATAAAAATTTCTCCGTCACGGCTCGCATGATTATGGATTATGGATCTGGCACTGTGATCTGAAAAATAGAATCTATTTAGGGGTTTTTTTTTTTACTATAAATAAATAAATGGCAATAAATCAATGGAAATAAAGGAAAATAAATCAATAAAAAACACTGAAAGAGAAGAAAATAAAATGAAAAAGTAGATAGAAAAAGAAACACTAATAAAGGATAAAATGAAAAACCTAGAGTAATTTGTTAGCAGTTGGTAGTTTTGATCTATAGAACATCTATATTATGAAGCCAGTAGGCTTTATGGGCGCCACCCTGCTTATGGTGTCCAGCGAAATCTACATTATCTAGCTTGTATGATAGGATTTTTGAGAATTTCTCCGTCGACACCTCAGTGACGCCTTCTTTGCTCATTGATGGATAATGTACGATTGTGTTGTGAAAAATTTCTTGAAAGTTTCTTTTGTTAAAAATAGCTAAATGAATATTGAAATGAAATAAAATGAAAAATCAAAGAGAAAGGGAGAAAAGTTGTAATTTATTAAGCTTATTGCTTAGATGTGGCAAGAAGGCGCCTGAATGGGACGAGCAATGAGACTGAAAGTGAGTGGTGAATTGTTTGCAAGTGTAGCCTGTTAACCATGACACGAGCAGAGGTAAAATTTGTTTCGGAGATGATAGTTTCGCTGAACGGACGTCTAGCTTATGGGGCCAGAACGCTTCCGCTACGCGTGTCTGCTGTGAGACGGCCACTTAATAGATGAAGTAGTTTACTAAGGTTTTGTTGCTTAAATGCGGCACAAGAGCGTAGGAATGGGGCACCGAATGAAAGTAATAGACACTGGTGAAAGTTTTTTAGTTGACCTTGTTAAAAGGTAGAGCAGCAGACTTGAATAAATTGCTAGATTTTCTGAGAGTGTTTATAAAAGAATTTGTTTGTGGCCAGTTGAGTGATGCCTTCTTTGATTATTGACGGGAAATCTACGATTGTCGTGTGAAGAATGTTATTTAAAGTTTCTTTTAGAAAAAATAAATGACTGAATAATTAAAATGAAATGAAAAGAAATATAATAAAATGAAAAGAAAAATAAATAGATAAAAATAAAATAAAATGATATAAATCGAGAGAGAGAGAGAGAGAGAAATTAAAAAAATACATTTTAGCAGACCGTAGTTTCGATCTACGGACCTCTGGGTTATGGGCCCAGCACGCTTCCACTGCGCCACTCTGCTTTTCCACGACAGACACCAGAAATTAACTAGATTCTCTAATAGAATTTATAAAAATTTCTCTGTCACGGCTCGCATGATTATGGATTATGGATCTGGCACTGTGATCTGAAAAATAGAATCTATTAACGGTTTTTGTTTTTTTTTTTTACTATAAATAAATAAATGGCAATAAATCAATGGAAATAAAGGAAAATAAATCAATAAAAAACACTGAAAAAGAAGAAAATAAAATGAAAAAGTAGATAGAAAAAGAAACACTAATAAAGGATAAAATGAAAAACCTAGAGTAATTTGTTAGCAGTTGGTAGTTTCGATCTATAGAACATCTATATTATGAAGCCAGTAGGCTTTATGGGCGCCACCCTGCTTATGGTGTCCAGCGAAATCTACATTATCTAGCTTGTATGATAGGATTTTTGAGAATTTCTCCGTCGACACCTCAGTGACGCCTTCTTTGCTCATTGATGGATAATGTACGATTGTGTTGTGAAAAATTTCTTGAAAGTTTCTTTTGTTAAAAATAGCTAAATGAATATTGAAATGAAATAAAATGAAAAATCAAAGAGAAAGGGAGAAAAGTTGTAATTTATTAAGCTTATTGCTTAGATGTGGCAAGAAGCCGCCTGAATGGGACGAGCAATGAGACTGAAAGTGAGTGGTGAATTGTTTGCAAGTGTAGCCTGTTAACCATGACACGAGCCGAGGTAAAATTTGTTTCGGAGATGATAGTTTCGCTGAACGGACGCCTAGCTTATGGGGCCAGAACGCTTCCGCTACGCGTGTCTGCTGTGAGACGGCCACTTAATAGATGAAGTAGTTTACTAAGGTTTTGTTGCTTAAATGCGGCACAAGAGCGTAGGAATGGGGCACCGAATGAAAGTAATAGACACTGGTGAAAGTTTTTTAGTTGACCTTGTTAAAAGGTAGAGCAGCAGACTTGAATAAATTGCTAAATTTTCTGAGAGTGTTTATAAAAGAATTTGTTTGTGGCCAGTTGAGTGATGCCTTCTTTGATTATTGACGGGAAATCTACGATTGTCGTGTGAAGAATGTTATTTAAAGTTTCTTTTAGAAAAAATAAATGACTGAATAATTAAAATGAAATGAAAAGAAATATAATAAAATGAAAAGAAAAATAAATAGATAAAAATAAAATAAAATGATATAAATCGAGAGAGAGAGAGAGAGAGAAATTAAAAAAATACATTTTAGCAGAGCGTAGTTTCGATCTACGGACCTCTGGGTTATGGGCCCAGCACGCTTCCACTGCGCCACTCTGCTTTTACACGACAGACACCAGAAATTAACTAGATTCTCTAATAGAATTTATAAAAATTTCTCCGTCACGGCTCGCATGATTATGGATTATGGATCTGGCACTGTGATCTGAAAAATAGAATCTATTTAGGGGTTTTTTTTTTACTATGAATAAATAAATGGCAATAAATCAATGGAAATAAAGGAAAATAAATCAATAAAAAACACTGAAAGAGAAGAAAATAAAATGAAAAAGTAGATAGAAAAAGAAACACTAATAAAGGATAAAATGAAAAACCTAGAGTAATTTGTTAGCAGTTGGTAGTTTCGATCTATAGAACATCTATATTATGAAGCCAGTAGGCTTTATGGGCGCCACCCTGCTTATGGTGTCCAGCGAAATCTACATTATCTAGCTTGTATGATAGGATTTTTGAGAATTTCTCCGTCGACACCTCAGTGACGCCTTCTTTACTCATTGATGGATAATGTACGATTGTTTGGTGAAAAATTTCTTGAAAGTTTCTTTTGTTAAAAATAGCTAAATGAATATTGAAATGAAATAAAATGAAAAATCAAAGAGAAAGGGAGAAAAGTTGTAATTTATTAAGCTTATTGCTTAGATGTGGCAAGAAGCCGCCTGAATGGGACGAGCAATGAGACTGAAAGTGAGTGGTGAATTGTTTGCAAGTGTAGCCTGTTAACCATGACACGAGCCGAGGTAAAATTTGTGTCGGAGATGATAGTTTCGCTGAACGGACGTCTAGCTTATGGGGCCAGAACGCTTCCGCTACGCGTGTCTGCTGTGAGACGGCCACTTAATAGATGAAGTAGTTTACTAAGGTTTTGTTGCTTAAATGCGGCACAAGAGCGTAGGAATGGGGCACCGAATGAAAGTAATAGACACTGGTGAAAGTTTTTTAGTTGACCTTGTTAAAAGGTAGAGCAGCAGACTTGAATAAATTGCTAGATTTTCTGAGAGTGTTTATAAAAGAATTTGTTTGTGGCCAGTTGAGTGATGCCTTCTTTGATTATTGACGGGAAATCTACGATTGTCGTGTGAAGAATGTTATTTAAAGTTTCTTTTAGAAAAAATAAATGACTGAATAATTAAAATGAAATGAAAAGAAATATAATAAAATGAAAAGAAAAATAAATAGATAAAAATAAAATAAAATGATATAAATCGAGAGAGAGAGAGAGAGAGAGAGAAATTAAAAAAATACATTTTAGCAGAGCGTAGTTTCGATCTACGGACCTCTGGGTTATGGGCCCAGCACGCTTCCACTGCGCCACTCTGCTTTTACACGACAGACACCAGAAATTAACTAGATTCTCTAATAGAATTTATAAAAATTTCTCCGTCACGGCTCGCATGATTATGGATTATGGATCTGGCACTGTGATCTGAAAAATAGAATCTATTTAGGGGTTTTTTTTTTTACTATAAATAAATAAATGGCAATAAATCAATGGAAATAAAGGAAAATAAATCAATAAAAAACACTGAAAGAGAAGAAAATAAAATGAAAAAGTAGATAGAAAAAGAAACACTAATAAAGGATAAAATGAAAAACCTAGAGTAATTTGTTAGCAGTTGGTAGTTTTGATCTATAGAACATCTATATTATGAAGCCAGTAGGCTTTATGGGCGCCACCCTGCTTATGGTGTCCAGCGAAATCTACATTATCTAGCTTGTATGATAGGATTTTTGAGAATTTCTCCGTCGACACCTCAGTGACGCCTTCTTTGCTCATTGATGGATAATGTACGATTGTGTTGTGAAAAATTTCTTGAAAGTTTCTTTTGTTAAAAATAGCTAAATGAATATTGAAATGAAATAAAATGAAAAATCAAAGAGAAAGGGAGAAAAGTTGTAATTTATTAAGCTTATTGCTTAGATGTGGCAAGAAGGCGCCTGAATGGGACGAGCAATGAGACTGAAAGTGAGTGGTGAATTGTTTGCAAGTGTAGCCTGTTAACCATGACACGAGCAGAGGTAAAATTTGTTTCGGAGATGATAGTTTCGCTGAACGGACGTCTAGCTTATGGGGCCAGAACGCTTCCGCTACGCGTGTCTGCTGTGAGACGGCCACTTAATAGATGAAGTAGTTTACTAAGGTTTTGTTGCTTAAATGCGGCACAAGAGCGTAGGAATGGGGCACCGAATGAAAGTAATAGACACTGGTGAAAGTTTTTTAGTTGACCTTGTTAAAAGGTAGAGCAGCAGACTTGAATAAATTGCTAGATTTTCTGAGAGTGTTTATAAAAGAATTTGTTTGTGGCCAGTTGAGTGATGCCTTCTTTGATTATTGACGGGAAATCTACGATTGTCGTGTGAAGAATGTTATTTAAAGTTTCTTTTAGAAAAAATAAATGACTGAATAATTAAAATGAAATGAAAAGAAATATAATAAAATGAAAAGAAAAATAAATAGATAAAAATAAAATAAAATGATATAAATCGAGAGAGAGAGAGAGAGAGAAATTAAAAAAATACATTTTAGCAGAGCGTAGTTTCGATCTACGGACCTCTGGGTTATGGGCCCAGCACGCTTCCACTGCGCCACTCTGCTTTTCCACGACAGACACCAGAAATTAACTAGATTCTCTAATAGAATTTATAAAAATTTCTCTGTCACGGCTCGCATGATTATGGATTATGGATCTGGCACTGTGATCTGAAAAATAGAATCTATTAACGGTTTTTTTTTTTTTTTTTTACTATAAATAAATAAATGGCAATAAATCAATGGAAATAAAGGAAAATAAATCAATAAAAAACACTGAAAAAGAAGAAAATAAAATGAAAAAGTAGATAGAAAAAGAAACACTAATAAAGGATAAAATGAAAAACCTAGAGTAATTTGTTAGCAGTTGGTAGTTTCGATCTATAGAACATCTATATTATGAAGCCAGTAGGCTTTATGGGCGCCACCCTGCTTATGGTGTCCAGCGAAATCTACATTATCTAGCTTGTATGATAGGATTTTTGAGAATTTCTCCGTCGACACCTCAGTGACGCCTTCTTTGCTCATTGATGGATAATGTACGATTGTGTTGTGAAAAATTTCTTGAAAGTTTCTTTTGTTAAAAATAGCTAAATGAATATTGAAATGAAATAAAATGAAAAATCAAAGAGAAAGGGAGAAAAGTTGTAATTTATTAAGCTTATTGCTTAGATGTGGCAAGAAGCCGCCTGAATGGGACGAGCAATGAGACTGAAAGTGAGTGGTGAATTGTTTGCAAGTGTAGCCTGTTAACCATGACACGAGCCGAGGTAAAATTTGTTTCGGAGATGATAGTTTCGCTGAACGGACGCCTAGCTTATGGGGCCAGAACGCTTCCGCTACGCGTGTCTGCTGTGAGACGGCCACTTAATAGATGAAGTAGTTTACTAAGGTTTTGTTGCTTAAATGCGGCACAAGAGCGTAGGAATGGGGCACCGAATGAAAGTAATAGACACTGGTGAAAGTTTTTTAGTTGACCTTGTTAAAAGGTAGAGCAGCAGACTTGAATGAATTGCTAGATTTTCTGAGAGTGTTTATAAAAGAATTTGTTTGTGGCCAGTTGAGTGATGCCTTCTTTGATTATTGACGGGAAATCTACGATTGTCGTGTGAAGAATGTTATTTAAAGTTTCTTTTAGAAAAAATAAATGACTGAATAATTAAAATGAAATGAAAAGAAATATAATAAAATCAAAAGAAAAATAAATAGATAAAAATAAAATAAAATGATATAAATCGAGAGAGAGAGAGAGAGAGAAATTAAAAAAATACATTTTAGCAGAGCGTAGTTTCGATCTACGGACCTCTGGGTTTTGGGCCCAGCACGCTTCCACTGCGCCACTCTGCTTTTACACGACAGACACCAGAAATTAACTAGATTCTCTAATAGAATTTATAAAAATTTCTCCGTCACGGCTCGCACGATTATGGATTATGGATCTGGCACTGTGATCTGAAAAATAGAATCTATTAACGGTTTTTTTTTTTTTTTTTAGTATAAATAAATAAATGGCAATAAATCAATGGAAATAAAGGAAAATAAATCAATAAAAAACACTGAAAAAGAAGAAAATAAAATGAAAAAGTAGATAGAAAAAGAAACACTAATAAAGGATAAAATGAAAAACCTAGAGTAATTTGTTAGCAGTTGGTAGTTTCGATCTATAGAACATCTATATTATGAAGCCAGTAGGCTTTATGGGCGCCACCCTGCTTATGGTGTCCAGCGAAATCTACATTATCTAGCTTGTATGATAGGATTTTTGAGAATTTCTCCGTCGACACCTCAGTGACGCCTTCTTTGCTCATTGATGGATAATGTACGATTGTGTTGTGAAAAATTTCTTGAAAGTTTCTTTTGTTAAAAATAGCTAAATGAATATTGAAATGAAATAAAATGAAAAATCAAAGAGAAAGGGAGAAAAGTTGTAATTTATTAAGCTTATTGCTTAGATGTGGCAAGAAGCCGCCTGAATGGGACGAGCAATGAGACTGAAAGTGAGTGGTGAATTGTTTGCAAGTGTAGCCTGTTAACCATGACACGAGCCGAGGTAAAATTTGTTTCGGAGATGATAGTTTCGCTGAACGGACGTCTAGCTTATGGGGCCAGAACGCTTCCGCTACGCGTGTCTGCTGTGAGACGGCCACTTAATAGATGAAGTAGTTTACTAAGGTTTTGTTGCTTAAATGCGGCACAAGAGCGTAGGAATGGGGCACCGAATGAAAGTAATAGACACTGGTGAAAGTTTTTTAGTTGACCTTGTTAAAAGGTAGAGCAGCAGACTTGAATAAATTGCTAGATTTTCTGAGAGTGTTTATAAAAGAATTTGTTTGTGGCCAGTTGAGTGATGCCTTCTTTGATTATTGACGGGAAATCTACGATTGTCGTGTGAAGAATGTTATTTAAAGTTTCTTTTAGAAAAAATAAATGACTGAATAATTAAAATGAAATGAAAAGAAATATAATAAAATGAAAAGAAAAATAAATAGATAAAAATAAAATAAAATGATATAAATCGAGAGAGAGAGAGAGAGAAATTAAAAAAATTACATTTTAGCAGACCGTAGTTTCGATCTACGGACCTCTGGGTTATGGGCCTAGCACGCTTCCACTGCGCCACTCTGCTTTAACACGACAGACACCAGAAATTAACTAGATTCTCTAATAGAATTTATAAAAATTTCTCCGTCACGGCTCGTATGATTATGGATTATGGATCTGGCACTGTGATCTGAAAAATAGAATCTATTTAGGGGTTTTTTTTTTTACTATAAATAAATAAATGGCAATAAATCAATGGAAATAAAGGAAAATAAATCAATAAAAAACACTGAAAGAGAAGAAAATAAAATGAAAAAGTAGATAGAAAAAGAAACACTAATAAAGGATAAAATGAAAAACCTAGAGTAATTTGTTAGCAGTTGGTAGTTTCGATCTATAGAACATCTATATTATGAAGCCAGTAGGCTTTATGGGCGCCACCCTGCTTATGGTGTCCAGCGAAATCTACATTATCTAGCTTGTATGATAGGATTTTTGAGAATTTCTCCGTCGACACCTCAGTGACGCCTTCTTTACTCATTGATGGATAATGTACGATTGTTTGGTGAAAAATTTCTTGAAAGTTTCTTTTGTTAAAAATAGCTAAATGAATATTGAAATGAAATAAAATGAAAAATCAAAGAGAAAGGGAGAAAAGTTGTAATTTATTAAGCTTATTGCTTAGATGTGGCAAGAAGCCGCCTGAATGGGACGAGCAATGAGACTGAAAGTGAGTGGTGAATTGTTTGCAAGTGTAGCCTGTTAACCATGACACGAGCCGAGGTAAAATTTGTGTCGGAGATGATAGTTTCGCTGAACGGACGTCTAGCTTATGGGGCCAGAACGCTTCCGCTACGCGTGTCTGCTGTGAGACGGCCACTTAATAGATGAAGTAGTTTACTAAGGTTTTGTTGCTTAAATGCGGCACAAGAGCGTAGGAATGGGGCACCGAATGAAAGTAATAGACACTGGTGAAAGTTTTTTAGTTGACCTTGTTAAAAGGTAGAGCAGCAGACTTGAATAAATTGCTAGATTTTCTGAGAGTGTTTATAAAAGAATTTGTTTGTGGCCAGTTGAGTGATGCCTTCTTTGATTATTGACGGGAAATCTACGATTGTCGTGTGAAGAATGTTATTTAAAGTTTCTTTTAGAAAAAATAAATGACTGAATAATTAAAATGAAATGAAAAGAAATATAATAAAATGAAAAGAAAAATAAATAGATAAAAATAAAATAAAATGATATAAATCGAGAGAGAGAGAGAGAGAGAGAGAGAAATTAAAAAAATACATTTTAGCAGAGCGTAGTTTCGATCTACGGACCTCTGGGTTATGGGCCCAGCACGCTTCCACTGCGCCACTCTGCTTTTACACGACAGACACCAGAAATTAACTAGATTCTCTAATAGAATTTATAAAAATTTCTCCGTCACGGCTCGCATGATTATGGATTATGGATCTGGCACTGTGATCTGAAAAATAGAATCTATTTAGGGGTTTTTTTTTTACTATAAATAAATAAATGGCAATAAATCAATGGAAATAAAGGAAAATAAATCAATAAAAAACACTGAAAGAGAAGAAAATAAAATGAAAAAGTAGATAGAAAAAGAAACACTAATAAAGGATAAAATGAAAAACCTAGAGTAATTTGTTAGCAGTTGGTAGTTTCGATCTATAGAACATCTATATTATGAAGCCAGTAGGCTTTATGGGCGCCACCCTGCTTATGGTGTCCAGCGAAATCTACATTATCTAGCTTGTATGATAGGATTTTTGAGAATTTCTCCGTCGACACCTCAGTGACGCCTTCTTTACTCATTGATGGATAATGTACGATTGTTTGGTGAAAAATTTCTTGAAAGTTTCTTTTGTTAAAAATAGCTAAATGAATATTGAAATGAAATAAAATGAAAAATCAAAGAGAAAGGGAGAAAAGTTGTAATTTATTAAGCTTATTGCTTAGATGTGGCAAGAAGCCGCCTGAATGGGACGAGCAATGAGACTGAAAGTGAGTGGTGAATTGTTTGCAAGTGTAGCCTGTTAACCATGACACGAGCCGAGGTAAAATTTGTGTCGGAGATGATAGTTTCGCTGAACGGACGTCTAGCTTATGGGGCCAGAACGCTTCCGCTACGCGTGTCTGCTGTGAGACGGCCACTTAATAGATGAAGTAGTTTACTAAGGTTTTGTTGCTTAAATGCGGCACAAGAGCGTAGGAATGGGGCACCGAATGAAAGTAATAGACACTGGTGAAAGTTTTTTAGTTGACCTTGTTAAAAGGTAGAGCAGCAGACTTGAATAAATTGCTAGATTTTCTGAGAGTGTTTATAAAAGAATTTGTTTGTGGCCAGTTGAGTGATGCCTTCTTTGATTATTGACGGGAAATCTACGATTGTCGTGTGAAGAATGTTATTTAAAGTTTCTTTTAGAAAAAATAAATGACTGAATAATTAAAATGAAATGAAAAGAAATATAATAAAATGAAAAGAAAAATAAATAGATAAAAATAAAATAAAATGATATAAATCGAGAGAGAGAGAGAGAGAGAGAAATTAAAAAAATACATTTTAGCAGAGCGTAGTTTCGATCTACGGACCTCTGGGTTATGGGCCCAGCACGCTTCCACTGCGCCACTCTGCTTTTACACGACAGACACCAGAAATTAACTAGATTCTCTAATAGAATTTATAAAAATTTCTCCGTCACGGCTCGCATGATTATGGATTATGGATCTGGCACTGTGATCTGAAAAATAGAATCTATTTAGGGGTTTTTTTTTTTACTATAAATAAATAAATGGCAATAAATCAATGGAAATAAAGGAAAATAAATCAATAAAAAACACTGAAAAAGAAGAAAATAAAATGAAAAAGTAGATAGAAAAAGAAACACTAATAAAGGATAAAATGAAAAACCTAGAGTAATTTGTTAGCAGTTGGTAGTTTCGATCTATAGAACATCTATATTATGAAGCCAGTAGGCTTTATGGGCGCCACCCTGCTTATGGTGTCCAGCGAAATCTACATTATCTAGCTTGTATGATAGGATTTTTGAGAATTTCTCCGTCGACACCTCAGTGACGCCTTCTTTGCTCATTGATGGATAATGTACGATTGTGTTGTGAAAAATTTCTTGAAAGTTTCTTTTGTTAAAAATAGCTAAATGAATATTGAAATGAAATAAAATGAAAAATCAAAGAGAAAGGGAGAAAAGTTGTAATTTATTAAGCTTATTGCTTAGATGTGGCAAGAAGCCGCCTGAATGGGACGAGCAATGAGACTGAAAGTGAGTGGTGAATTGTTTGCAAGTGTAGCCTGTTAACCATGACACGAGCCGAGGTAAAATTTGTTTCGGAGATGATAGTTTCGCTGAACGGACGCCTAGCTTATGGGGCCAGAACGCTTCCGCTACGCGTGTCTGCTGTGAGACGGCCACTTAATAGATGAAGTAGTTTACTAAGGTTTTGTTGCTTAAATGCGGCACAAGAGCGTAGGAATGGGGCACCGAATGAAAGTAATAGACACTGGTGAAAGTTTTTTAGTTGACCTTGTTAAAAGGTAGAGCAGCAGACTTGAATGAATTGCTAGATTTTCTGAGAGTGTTTATAAAAGAATTTGTTTGTGGCCAGTTGAGTGATGCCTTCTTTGATTATTGACGGGAAATCTACGATTGTCGTGTGAAGAATGTTATTTAAAGTTTCTTTTAGAAAAAATAAATGACTGAATAATTAAAATGAAATGAAAAGAAATATAATAAAATGAAAAGAAAAATAAATAGATAAAAATAAAATAAAATGATATAAATCGAGAGAGAGAGAGAGAGAGAAATTAAAAAAATACATTTTAGCAGAGCGTAGTTTCGATCTACGGACCTCTGGGTTTTGGGCCCAGCACGCTTCCACTGCGCCACTCTGCTTTTACACGACAGACACCAGAAATTAACTAGATTCTCTAATAGAATTTATAAAAATTTCTCCGTCACGGCTCGCACGATTATGGATTATGGATCTGGCACTGTGATCTGAAAAATAGAATCTATTAACGGTTTTTTTTTTTTTTTTACTATAAATAAATAAATGGCAATAAATCAATGGAAATAAAGGAAAATAAATCAATAAAAAACACTGAAAAAGAAGAAAATAAAATGAAAAAGTAGATAGAAAAAGAAACACTAATAAAGGATAAAATGAAAAACCTAGAGTAATTTGTTAGCAGTTGGTAGTTTCGATCTATAGAACATCTATATTATGAAGCCAGTAGGCTTTATGGGCGCCACCCTGCTTATGGTGTCCAGCGAAATCTACATTATCTAGCTTGTATGATAGGATTTTTGAGAATTTCTCCGTCGACACCTCAGTGACGCCTTCTTTGCTCATTGATGGATAATGTACGATTGTGTTGTGAAAAATTTCTTGAAAGTTTCTTTTGTTAAAAATAGCTAAATGAATATTGAAATGAAATAAAATGAAAAATCAAAGAGAAAGGGAGAAAAGTTGTAATTTATTAAGCTTATTGCTTAGATGTGGCAAGAAGCCGCCTGAATGGGACGAGCAATGAGACTGAAAGTGAGTGGTGAATTGTTTGCAAGTGTAGCCTGTTAACCATGACACGAGCCGAGGTAAAATTTGTTTCGGAGATGATAGTTTCGCTGAACGGACGTCTAGCTTATGGGGCCAGAACGCTTCCGCTACGCGTGTCTGCTGTGAGACGGCCACTTAATAGATGAAGTAGTTTACTAAGGTTTTGTTGCTTAAATGCGGCACAAGAGCGTAGGAATGGGGCACCGAATGAAAGTAATAGACACTGGTGAAAGTTTTTTAGTTGACCTTGTTAAAAGGTAGAGCAGCAGACTTGAATAAATTGCTAGATTTTCTGAGAGTGTTTATAAAAGAATTTGTTTGTGGCCAGTTGAGTGATGCCTTCTTTGATTATTGACGGGAAATCTACGATTGTCGTGTGAAGAATGTTATTTAAAGTTTCTTTTAGAAAAAATAAATGACTGAATAATTAAAATGAAATGAAAAGAAATATAATAAAATGAAAAGAAAAATAAATAGATAAAAATAAAATAAAATGATATAAATCGAGAGAGAGAGAGAGAGAAATTAAAAAAATTACATTTTAGCAGACCGTAGTTTCGATCTACGGACCTCTGGGTTATGGGCCTAGCACGCTTCCACTGCGCCACTCTGCTTTAACACGACAGACACCAGAAATTAACTAGATTCTCTAATAGAATTTATAAAAATTTCTCCGTCACGGCTCGTATGATTATGGATTATGGATCTGGCACTGTGATCTGAAAAATAGAATCTATTTAGGGGTTTTTTTTTTTACTATAAATAAATAAATGGCAATAAATCAATGGAAATAAAGGAAAATAAATCAATAAAAAACACTGAAAGAGAAGAAAATAAAATGAAAAAGTAGATAGAAAAAGAAACACTAATAAAGGATAAAATGAAAAACCTAGAGTAATTTGTTAGCAGTTGGTAGTTTCGATCTATAGAACATCTATATTATGAAGCCAGTAGGCTTTATGGGCGCCACCCTGCTTATGGTGTCCAGCGAAATCTACATTATCTAGCTTGTATGATAGGATTTTTGAGAATTTCTCCGTCGACACCTCAGTGACGCCTTCTTTGCTCATTGATGGATAATGTACGATTGTGTTGTGAAAAATTTCTTGAAAGTTTCTTTTGTTAAAAATAGCTAAATAAATATTGAAATGAAATAAAATGAAAAATCAAAGAGAAAGGGAGAAAAGTTGTAATTTATTAAGCTTATTGTTAGATGTGGCAAGAAGCCGCCTGAATGGGACGAGCAATGAGACTGAAAGTGAGTGGTGAATTGTTTGCAAGTGTAGCCTGTTAACCATGACACGAGCCGAGGTAAAATTTGTTTCGGAGATGATAGTTTCGCTGAACGGACATCTAGCTTATGGGGCCAGAACGCTTCCGCTACGCGTGTCTGCTGTGAGACGGCCACTTAATAGATGAAGTAGTTTACTAAGGTTTTGTTGCTTAAATGCGGCACAAGAGCGTAGGAATGGGGCACCGAATGAAAGTAATAGACACTGGTGAAAGTTTTTTAGTTGACCTTGTTAAAAGGTAGAGCAGCAGACTTGAATAAATTGCTAAATTTTCTGAGAGTGTTTATAAAAGAATTTGTTTGTGGCCAGTTGAGTGATGCCTTCTTTGATTATTGACGGGAAATCTACGATTGTCGTGTGAAGAATGTTATTTAAAGTTTCTTTTAGAAAAAATAAATGACTGAATAATTAAAATGAAATGAAAAGAAATATAATAAAATGAAAAGAAAAATAAATAGATAAAAATAAAATAAAATGATATAAATCGAGAGAGAGAGAGAGAAATTAAAAAAATACATTTTAGCAGAGCGTAGTTTCGATCTACGGACCTCTGGGTTATGGGCCCAGCACGCTTCCACTGCGCCACTCTGCTTTTACACGACAGACACCAGAAATTAACTAGATTCTCTAATAGAATTTATAAAAATTTCTCCGTCACGGCTCGCATGATTATGGATTATGGATCTGGCACTGTGATCTGAAAAATAGAATCTATTTAGGGGTTTTTTTTTTACTATAAATAAATAAATGGCAATAAATCAATGGAAATAAAGGAAAATAAATCAATAAAAAACACTGAAAGAGAAGAAAATAAAATGAAAAAGTAGATAGAAAAAGAAACACTAATAAAGGATAAAATGAAAAACCTAGAGTAATTTGTTAGCAGTTGGTAGTTTCGATCTATAGAACATCTATATTATGAAGCCAGTAGGCTTTATGGGCGCCACCCTGCTTATGGTGTCCAGCGAAATCTACATTATCTAGCTTGTATGATAGGATTTTTGAGAATTTCTCCGTCGACACCTCAGTGACGCCTTCTTTACTCATTGATGGATAATGTACGATTGTTTGGTGAAAAATTTCTTGAAAGTTTCTTTTGTTAAAAATAGCTAAATGAATATTGAAATGAAATAAAATGAAAAATCAAAGAGAAAGGGAGAAAAGTTGTAATTTATTAAGCTTATTGCTTAGATGTGGCAAGAAGCCGCCTGAATGGGACGAGCAATGAGACTGAAAGTGAGTGGTGAATTGTTTGCAAGTGTAGCCTGTTAACCATGACACGAGCCGAGGTAAAATTTGTGTCGGAGATGATAGTTTCGCTGAACGGACGTCTAGCTTATGGGGCCAGAACGCTTCCGCTACGCGTGTCTGCTGTGAGACGGCCACTTAATAGATGAAGTAGTTTACTAAGGTTTTGTTGCTTAAATGCGGCACAAGAGCGTAGGAATGGGGCACCGAATGAAAGTAATAGACACTGGTGAAAGTTTTTTAGTTGACCTTGTTAAAAGGTAGAGCAGCAGACTTGAATAAATTGCTAGATTTTCTGAGAGTGTTTATAAAAGAATTTGTTTGTGGCCAGTTGAGTGATGCCTTCTTTGATTATTGACGGGAAATCTACGATTGTCGTGTGAAGAATGTTATTTAAAGTTTCTTTTAGAAAAAATAAATGACTGAATAATTAAAATGAAATGAAAAGAAATATAATAAAATGAAAAGAAAAATAAATAGATAAAAATAAAATAAAATGATATAAATCGAGAGAGAGAGAGAGAGAGAGAGAAATTAAAAAAATACATTTTAGCAGAGCGTAGTTTCGATCTACGGACCTCTGGGTTATGGGCCCAGCACGCTTCCACTGCGCCACTCTGCTTTTACACGACAGACACCAGAAATTAACTAGATTCTCTAATAGAATTTATAAAAATTTCTCCGTCACGGCTCGCATGATTATGGATTATGGATCTGGCACTGTGATCTGAAAAATAGAATCTATTTAGGGGTTTTTTTTTTTACTATAAATAAATAAATGGCAATAAATCAATGGAAATAAAGGAAAATAAATCAATAAAAAACACTGAAAGAGAAGAAAATAAAATGAAAAAGTAGATAGAAAAAGAAACACTAATAAAGGATAAAATGAAAAACCTAGAGTAATTTGTTAGCAGTTGGTAGTTTCGATCTATAGAACATCTATATTATGAAGCCAGTAGGCTTTATGGGCGCCACCCTGCTTATGGTGTCCAGCGAAATCTACATTATCTAGCTTGTATGATAGGATTTTTGAGAATTTCTCCGTCGACACCTCAGTGACGCCTTCTTTGCTCATTGATGGATAATGTACGATTGTGTTGTGAAAAATTTCTTGAAAGTTTCTTTTGTTAAAAATAGCTAAATGAATATTGAAATGAAATAAAATGAAAAATCAAAGAGAAAGGGAGAAAAGTTGTAATTTATTAAGCTTATTGCTTAGATGTGGCAAGAAGGCGCCTGAATGGGACGAGCAATGAGACTGAAAGTGAGTGGTGAATTGTTTGCAAGTGTAGCCTGTTAACCATGACACGAGCCGAGGTAAAATTTGTTTCGGAGATGATAGTTTCGCTGAACGGACGTCTAGCTTATGGGGCCAGAACGCTTCCGCTACGCGTGTCTGCTGTGAGACGGCCACTTAATAGATGAAGTAGTTTACTAAGGTTTTGTTGCTTAAATGCGGCACAAGAGCGTAGGAATGGGGCACCGAATGAAAGTAATAGACACTGGTGAAAGTTTTTTAGTTGACCTTGTTAAAAGGTAGAGCAGCAGACTTGAATAAATTGCTAGATTTTCTGAGAGTGTTTATAAAAGAATTTGTTTGTGGCCAGTTGAGTGATGCCTTCTTTGATTATTGACGGGAAATCTACGATTGTCGTGTGAAGAATGTTATTTAAAGTTTCTTTTAGAAAAAATAAATGACTGAATAATTAAAATGAAATGAAAAGAAATATAATAAAATGAAAAGAAAAATAAATAGATAAAAATAAAATAAAATGATATAAATCGAGAGAGAGAGAGAGAAATTAAAAAAATACATTTTAGCAGAGCGTAGTTTCGATCTACGGACCTCTGGGTTATGGGCCCAGCACGCTTCCACTGCGCCACTCTGCTTTTACACGACAGACACCAGAAATTAACTAGATTCTCTAATAGAATTTATAAAAATTTCTCCGTCACGGCTCGCATGATTATGGATTATGGATCTGGCACTGTGATCTGAAAAATAGAATCTATTTAGGGGTTTTTTTTTTACTATAAATAAATAAATGGCAATAAATCAATGGAAATAAAGGAAAATAAATCAATAAAAAACACTGAAAGAGAAGAAAATAAAATGAAAAAGTAGATAGAAAAAGAAACACTAATAAAGGATAAAATGAAAAACCTAGAGTAATTTGTTAGCAGTTGGTAGTTTCGATCTATAGAACATCTATATTATGAAGCCAGTAGGCTTTATGGGCGCCACCCTGCTTATGGTGTCCAGCGAAATCTACATTATCTAGCTTGTATGATAGGATTTTTGAGAATTTCTCCGTCGACACCTCAGTGACGCCTTCTTTACTCATTGATGGATAATGTACGATTGTTTGGTGAAAAATTTCTTGAAAGTTTCTTTTGTTAAAAATAGCTAAATGAATATTGAAATGAAATAAAATGAAAAATCAAAGAGAAAGGGAGAAAAGTTGTAATTTATTAAGCTTATTGCTTAGATGTGGCAAGAAGCCGCCTGAATGGGACGAGCAATGAGACTGAAAGTGAGTGGTGAATTGTTTGCAAGTGTAGCCTGTTAACCATGACACGAGCCGAGGTAAAATTTGTGTCGGAGATGATAGTTTCGCTGAACGGACGTCTAGCTTATGGGGCCAGAACGCTTCCGCTACGCGTGTCTGCTGTGAGACGGCCACTTAATAGATGAAGTAGTTTACTAAGGTTTTGTTGCTTAAATGCGGCACAAGAGCGTAGGAATGGGGCACCGAATGAAAGTAATAGACACTGGTGAAAGTTTTTTAGTTGACCTTGTTAAAAGGTAGAGCAGCAGACTTGAATAAATTGCTAGATTTTCTGAGAGTGTTTATAAAAGAATTTGTTTGTGGCCAGTTGAGTGATGCCTTCTTTGATTATTGACGGGAAATCTACGATTGTCGTGTGAAGAATGTTATTTAAAGTTTCTTTTAGAAAAAATAAATGACTGAATAATTAAAATGAAATGAAAAGAAATATAATAAAATGAAAAGAAAAATAAATAGATAAAAATAAAATAAAATGATATAAATCGAGAGAGAGAGAGAGAGAGAGAGAAATTAAAAAAATACATTTTAGCAGAGCGTAGTTTCGATCTACGGACCTCTGGGTTATGGGCCCAGCACGCTTCCACTGCGCCACTCTGCTTTTACACGACAGACACCAGAAATTAACTAGATTCTCTAATAGAATTTATAAAAATTTCTCCGTCACGGCTCGCATGATTATGGATTATGGATCTGGCACTGTGATCTGAAAAATAGAATCTATTTAGGGGTTTTTTTTTTTACTATAAATAAATAAATGGCAATAAATCAATGGAAATAAAGGAAAATAAATCAATAAAAAACACTGAAAGAGAAGAAAATAAAATGAAAAAGTAGATAGAAAAAGAAACACTAATAAAGGATAAAATGAAAAACCTAGAGTAATTTGTTAGCAGTTGGTAGTTTCGATCTATAGAACATCTATATTATGAAGCCAGTAGGCTTTATGGGCGCCACCCTGCTTATGGTGTCCAGCGAAATCTACATTATCTAGCTTGTATGATAGGATTTTTGAGAATTTCTCCGTCGACACCTCAGTGACGCCTTCTTTGCTCATTGATGGATAATGTACGATTGTGTTGTGAAAAATTTCTTGAAAGTTTCTTTTGTTAAAAATAGCTAAATGAATATTGAAATGAAATAAAATGAAAAATCAAAGAGAAAGGGAGAAAAGTTGTAATTTATTAAGCTTATTGCTTAGATGTGGCAAGAAGGCGCCTGAATGGGACGAGCAATGAGACTGAAAGTGAGTGGTGAATTGTTTGCAAGTGTAGCCTGTTAACCATGACACGAGCCGAGGTAAAATTTGTTTCGGAGATGATAGTTTCGCTGAACGGACGTCTAGCTTATGGGGCCAGAACGCTTCCGCTACGCGTGTCTGCTGTGAGACGGCCACTTAATAGATGAAGTAGTTTACTAAGGTTTTGTTGCTTAAATGCGGCACAAGAGCGTAGGAATGGGGCACCGAATGAAAGTAATAGACACTGGTGAAAGTTTTTTAGTTGACCTTGTTAAAAGGTAGAGCAGCAGACTTGAATAAATTGCTAGATTTTCTGAGAGTGTTTATAAAAGAATTTGTTTGTGGCCAGTTGAGTGATGCCTTCTTTGATTATTGACGGGAAATCTACGATTGTCGTGTGAAGAATGTTATTTAAAGTTTCTTTTAGAAAAAATAAATGACTGAATAATTAAAATGAAATGAAAAGAAATATAATAAAATGAAAAGAAAAATAAATAGATAAAAATAAAATAAAATGATATAAATCGAGAGAGAGAGAGAAATTAAAAAAATTACATTTTAGCAGACCGTAGTTTCGATCTACGGACCTCTGGGTTATGGGCCTAGCACGCTTCCACTGCGCCACTCTGCTTTAACACGACAGACACCAGAAATTAACTAGATTCTCTAATAGAATTTATAAAAATTTCTCCGTCACGGCTCGTATGATTATGGATTATGGATCTGGCACTGTGATCTGAAAAATAGAATCTATTTAGGGGTTTTTTTTTTTACTATAAATAAATAAATGGCAATAAATCAATGGAAATAAAGGAAAATAAATCAATAAAAAACACTGAAAAAGAAGAAAATAAAATGAAAAAGTAGATAGAAAAAGAAACACTAATAAAGGATAAAATGAAAAACCTAGAGTAATTTGTTAGCAGTTGGTAGTTTCGATCTATAGAACATCTATATTATGAAGCCAGTAGGCTTTATGGGCGCCACCCTGCTTATGGTGTCCAGCGAAATCTACATTATCTAGCTTGTATGATAGGATTTTTGAGAATTTCTCCGTCGACACCTCAGTGACGCCTTCTTTGCTCATTGATGGATAATGTACGATTGTGTTGTGAAAAATTTCTTGAAAGTTTCTTTTGTTAAAAATAGCTAAATGAATATTGAAATGAAATAAAATGAAAAATCAAAGAGAAAGGGAGAAAAGTTGTAATTTATTAAGCTTATTGCTTAGATGTGGCAAGAAGCCGCCTGAATGGGACGAGCAATGAGACTGAAAGTGAGTGGTGAATTGTTTGCAAGTGTAGCCTGTTAACCATGACACGAGCCGAGGTAAAATTTGTTTCGGAGATGATAGTTTCGCTGAACGGACGTCTAGCTTATGGGGCCAGAACGCTTCCGCTACGCGTGTCTGCTGTGAGACGGCCACTTAATAGATGAAGTAGTTTACTAAGGTTTTGTTGCTTAAATGCGGCACAAGAGCGTAGGAATGGGGCACCGAATGAAAGTAATAGACACTGGTGAAAGTTTTTTAGTTGACCTTGTTAAAAGGTAGAGCAGCAGACTTGAATAAATTGCTAGATTTTCTGAGAGTGTTTATAAAAGAATTTGTTTGTGGCCAGTTGAGTGATGCCTTCTTTGATTATTGACGGGAAATCTACGATTGTCGTGTGAAGAATGTTATTTAAAGTTTCTTTTAGAAAAAATAAATGACTGAATAATTAAAATGAAATGAAAAGAAATATAATAAAATGAAAAGAAAAATAAATAGATAAAAATAAAATAAAATGATATAAATCGAGAGAGAGAGAGAGAGAGAAATTAAAAAAATTACATTTTAGCAGAGCGTAGTTTCGATCTACGGACCTCTGGGTTATGGGCCTAGCACGCTTCCACTGCGCCACTCTGCTTTAACACGACAGACACCAGAAATTAACTAGATTCTCTAATAGAATTTATAAAAATTTCTCCGTCACGGCTCGCATGATTATGGATTATGGATCTGGCACTGTGATCTGAAAAATAGAATCTATTTAGGTGTTTTTTTTTTACTATAAATAAATAAATGGCAATAAATCAATGGAAATAAAGGAAAATAAATCAATAAAAAACACTGAAAGAGAAGAAAATAAAATGAAAAAGTAGATAGAAAAAGAAACACTAATAAAGGATAAAATGAAAAACCTAGAGTAATCTGTTAGCAGTTGGTAGTTTCGATCTATAGAACATCTATATTATGAAGCCAGTAGGCTTTATGGGCGCCACCCTGCTTATGGTGTCCAGCGAAATCTACATTATCTAGCTTGTATGATAGGATTTTTGAGAATTTCTCCGTCGACACCTCAGTGACGCCTTCTTTGCTCATTGATGGATAATGTACGATTGTGTTGTGAAAAATTTCTTGAAAGTTTCTTTTGTTAAAAATAGCTAAATGAATATTGAAATGAAATAAAATGAAAAATCAAAGAGAAAGGGAGAAAAGTTGTAATTTATTAAGCTTATTGCTTAGATGTGGCAAGAAGCCGCCTGAATGGGACGAGCAATGAGACTGAAAGTGAGTGGTGAATTGTTTGCAAGTGTAGCCTGTTAACCATGACACGAGCCGAGGTAAAATTTGTTTCGGAGATGATAGTTTCGCTGAACGGACGCCTAGCTTATGGGGCCAGAACGCTTCCGCTACGCGTGTCTGCTGTGAGACGGCCACTTAATAGATGAAGTAG